>CP129452.1:32355000-32720000 GCA_030445155.1 Quercus variabilis | reverse complement strand
CCAAAATTAGATGCTTTAGACTAGGAAAAATATCTATTAACTGATATGGAGCTGGAAAATCAATCAGTCATTAATCCATGCCATAAATCACGCCCAATTAAGCCAGATCAGCCCTCAATAACTTGGATTAAATTTATTACGCTTTCATCTTCCTTTGGGCCAAGCTTGGAATGTCCTCCGTTAGAATCAGCCCAAATCTCTTTTTTTTTTTTTTTTTTTGACAAAAGTGGTAGAAGCCCAAATCTCTTGAATAAGCCCATTAAGTGTTTCTTTGATCTTCTTGGATCTTACTTTAATAATAGGCCCAACTGGAACATACAATGGATCCTTGAATGCTTGTTGATTCTCATCACAACATCTTCAAGTTGCTGGAGATAGTCACGTACTAGGATTCTTGCAAAAGGGTGGCGTTCATATATTGAAGAATTTAGAGGTTCTAAAGCGGTAGAAGGTTTTTGCTGTAAGCATAGTTGTCAAAATCAAGATTCTACGTAGGATCGCAAGAGGTAGGTAGGATTATGGATCGTAGAATCGGATCGTGGATCATAAGATTCTACCTATTTTCAAATTTGAAGTAAAAAACACATTGATAGTGATTTTGTATATTGAATAATCACGTAAATTATGAATCTTCCATAAAAAGGTAAAGATTTTGATCATATGATGTAATTTGCATGTCCTACATTACTACGTCTATACTAATGAAACATATATATTTAAGTTTTAATGCAATGTATTTAAAAAGTTCAGTGAATGTTTAATTAGAAACTAAGTACCAAAATACTAGCACACTTTTTCCTTCAGCAGCAACTCTTGAACCCTTATCATCACCTAACATTGATAATCAAATGATACAATAGTGTCACACATTCACACTGTACACATGTAACTATTATTATTATTATTATTATTATTATTTAAACTATAAAGAAAGGCATTAGAATTGTTACTTCATTATCTTCATCAAAATTTGTACCATCATCTTTTGGTCAACACCCTTTGCAAACCACTCATCATACAAAAACAAGTTCGTTAAACCAATTTCTTCTTTTGCACTTAATGGTTTAGGTATTTTTCTCTTTTATCTTCAAGTTTTACATAACGAATACCAACTCATTCTCTCTTTTTTTTTTCAACTTTTTTCTTCTTTTTGAGTATACTTAAAGTTGTACCAATTTTAATAAAGAACTCTTAATTAGGGGATAATATACCAAAGTCATTTGGTCTTACTATTCCAAATGTACTCCAATTACTTTCACAACCTGAAGAGCTATATGTTAATTTCAATATTGTTACAGCAAAAATTTTCAATTCAAGAAAGTCATCTCCATATGAGTCCCACCACTTAGTTGATACATTTATGAAGTACAATGTCTTAGTCTTGAGATTACAAATTACAACTTATAAAGATGAACTTAAAAAAAATGATTTTTACGTTTTGGTAAGATCGGTAGGATCCCATATGATCCTATGATCCTATACGATCCTACATGCAATCCTACAATATTTACGATCCTTGTGCAATTCTAAACGTTTTAGTGAGGTGGGATCGTAAAATCGTGCAATCCTACGATCTAGATTGTGATTTTGACAACATAGTTTTAAGTTCATCTACAGGGATTGTAAAGCCTAGGGATAAAGGTCTTGTACTGGATCTAAAATTTCTCTTTACTATAGTGAATTGATTTTCGGGAAGGTTTTCCCTCAGGTTTTTTACTGTGAAACTAGTTTATTTCATTGGTTTTCCTGGGTCATCATATTTTGTCTTATTTACTATTCCACTATGCATGATATTGATTTTTTTTTTTTTTTTTTTTTTTTTGTGGTTTTAACAAGGTTTATTCATAATAAATCTAATTAACAACTTGGGTTTAAAACTTGTTAATTCTATCAACCGGGGTCTAAATTTCCCAACAATGGTCTTCTTCAATTCTCTTCATCTTCTTGACCATACTCTTAGCAACTTTGGCATATTTGCCACAATCCTCAAGCAATGCATCATAAACAACATGAAGTTTCTTATCACCTTCATCAAGGTATACTTCCTCATCATCCAAACTTCATCTTTTTCAACATCGGTGTGCTCATCGAGTTCCTCATTCAATTCCCTCAATTCTTCTTTTGAATAAACCAAGGTAATTGCCATAAACGCAAAGTAGTTACCATCACCATCACATCCTTCTTTAGAATCTGAGCTTGAGCTCTCTAAATCACTAAGGGTGGTTGTTAACACCTTACCCTTCCCTCTCATATAGTTCGAGCGCTCCTTCTTCAAATGGCCATGTCCATTGCATTTATACAAACAATGCCTTGGGGTGGTGATGACTCTCTTACATCCTTCTTCTTGAAGTCTTTCTTGTCATTCTTGAAGGATGAAAATTTTCCTTTGCCAAACGACTTCCCATTGTTCTTCATCTTCAGAAATTTACAGAAGTTCTTTGCAAGATAAGTCACCTCTTTCTCAACATCATCCTCATCCAAGGATTCACCGGTTCTTTCGTTTATAGTTCTAAGAGCAAGCGATTTGCTAGACCTGTGAGAAGGCAAGCTGAGCTCATAAGTTTAAAGAGAACCAACAAGTTCTTGAATCTTGATCTCATCCAAGTATTTACTCTCCTCAATGGTGGTGACTTTGGCTCGGAAGCTTTCGGGTAAGGATCTTAGGACTTTCTTTACTACTTTGGCGTCCTCAATCTTTTCTCCAAGATTAAGCTTGGCAATAACAATCTCTTTAAGTATACCATAGAATGAGTCAAACGACTCATCTTCACTTCCTTAAACCGGGTAGTGAGCATTTGTAATTTGGTGTTGTTGACCTTCTTAGTTCCCTCATAGGTGGTCTCGAGAATTTTCCACGCCTCTTGAGCGGTCTTCACATGAGAGATCCTGTGAAGCTCATCTATTGAAACACCATAGAAAATTGCATTAATTGCTTTGCTATTGGAATTTGCCAAAACAGGGGCAGCCTTGTCCCACTCGGCCTTAGGTGTTGTTGGTCTCATCCAACCATTCTCAACAGAGTCTCAAACGGTCTCATCAATAGCACATAGAAAAGCACGCATACGTACTTTCCAAAACACATAGTTACTCCCATTAAAGAAAGGAGGTGTGTTAAGGGATTGAGATCTATCCATCTCAAATGGGGTTTAGGATAACACAAGGATAACGAAATCCAAAAAGTGTACTCGCTCTAATACTAATTGAAAGCTTAAATAGCATAAAACACTATAGCTTGTCTAGACCCCTAATTTTAAAAACATGGCTTAATTGCTTTTACTCTAACTTATCTAAGTGCGGAACAAGAGTAAATAATACACAATAACCGGAACTACTCTCTAAGCCATAACCACAAGTAAGAAACAATAAATACAAAGTTTAAAGAGTAAGGGAAGAGAGATGCAAACACAAGATAACACTGAGACGTGTTATCGAAGAGGAAACCGAAGTACTCGATGAAAAACCTCTCCACAGCCCTCCAAGCCAAAATCGATCCACTAGTGAATAAAGTTGGAGTACACGAATATCAAAAAGACCCTCCAAGCCTAATCTACCCAATGTACTTGAACCCTCCAAGTTCCAGCTACCAATGGGCTTCACGGAACCATGTCTTCACTAGTTATCTAGATCCTGCAATTAGCTTCAAATTGCATCTGTCGATCAATGGCTTCTTCCAATGCTTCCCATATGCACCAAAACTTCTCAAGAATGTGTAGATAAAGAGGTAGGAGTAGAGGAAAACTTTAGAGAAATGGTGTAAATGATTGTGGGTATACAATCTCTAACTCTCAACTGTGTAGCTAGGGTATATTTCTCAAAAGTTCCTTGGAAAAACTCCTTACAATTTCATGGGTAATGAAGGATTATATATGATTGGTAAAGGTATGAGACAAACACACTTTAAAAAGTTCTAGGTAGTGAGTTTCGCAAGTCACTTGCTATTTGACCTTAGTCATGGAGTAACTCACGAAATCCAGCTTGGTATGAGACTCTCCAGATTCTAACATGTGCTTCTCACGTGGCCTTTCGCGAGTTGGCACTTGCGAGCTAGTCATGAGCTAGTCATGAAATCTCCTTCTTCACAGATCTTTACCACAGTCTCACACATAACCCTTACATTAAATCCCACAAAAAATATAAGGAAATGATTGAACAAAAATACAATTAAATTTGACATGGAATTAAAGCCAACATAAAAATATAATTATTAATCACAACTTTACACCTAACATTATTGGTATTAGTATGTTTTCTTCCCTCTTAAATTGTAACTTATTTTTTCAAGTGATCATAACTTTAAGCAAAGTGAAAATTTAAAATTTTTGTTTAACTAATTTGTGCATCGCATGGATTAGCGATTAGTGCGTGTGTGTTGTCTATATATATATATATATATATATATATATTTATTTATTTAATCATAGGTGAGACTCTTTTTAATTGTTAATAAAGCCTACAGTATATGCCTAATGTGGGAGTCAACACACTCAAAACATATTTAATCAATCTAGGGCATCACAATTCATGTTTCGCTCCTATAATTAAGTTCGGGGCATGGCATATGATCTACATTTTTGTATGATTTTCAAATTGTTTGAGACGTAACATTTATTTAATATATTTTGTTCACAAAAATACTAGTAAGCATGTTAGTAATACCTTGCTAATACGACCCCCTCCACGACCGCGTGTAGATCCTCTTTTCCCTTAAGGGGCTATGGTTAGATCTAAGGATTTTCAGAAATAAAACAGTAGACAAGAGGAAATTTATGGTTATACTTTGAGGGATAACCAAGACCTCCTTAACAAGCAAAGCTTGATTTTTACTAAAATATTCTCATACCTCTTATTAATCATAATAGGCGTTATATAGGCTTACAACTGAACGTAAAAAAACAAATCCAACACCTAAATGATAGAAACAATTCCTACAATTTAGCCTACTAATCTGACAAGGATAAAGGCAATTGCTTTCCTACTAAATAACAAATACTTGAAATATTAGATAACAATCAATAGCTAAGATAAAGATAAACTCCTAAGCAAATTCAAAAGCAATAACCAATCTGGAATCTGGTATGGCAGCTGGTACGTAACACTTGCCTAATAATTGAGTTGAATTTGGCTAGAGCGGTGAAATTGTTCATGATCTGCAAGCCAATGCCAATGTGATAGACAATGACAGAGGTTAAAGAATCTTTAAACATTAGCTTTCCCGATCTGTCTCATAGCCTTGGAACAAGAAGTCACATAGTGGCACCTACTAAAATCTTCCAATGGAAAAACTATAGCCCATGAAGCCTACAAGAGATTCGCATGTTGGATCTTCATAATCAAATCGTACTACAAGTTTCTTCAATAGGGATTGCTTTAACAATTAAGGAGGTTAAATGGTCTTTAATGGCTCCAGTCGATGTTCCGATTCCATCTCCATGTTGGTAGATGCACTGAGCAGTTCGGGCCATGTTTAGTGACATATTTACCATTGATCTTGGCAACGAATTTTTGGCACTCTCTTTGTTCAATTTTTTCCATGAATAGTTGATTAATTCCTTTATGCACTGTTTTGCTTGTGCTTCGGTTATGCCTTCTCGTACCATGTAGCAATGGATGGATTTTGCCACATCACCTCTCTTGCTCTCAGCCTTTGGATAAAAGAAACAGAGAATTAGTACATTAATACATATTATGCTAAAAATTAAATAGTAATATTTGACTAGCTTAAATTGCAAATATTTGTACCAAGCATACCTCTGAAGTCCCTAAATCATCACTAAGTCGAGTAATGATTGATGACCAATATATTATCTCTGTGCCATTCTTGAAACAATCAATAGAATTTTTTGTTAAGGTGCAACCAAGTAGAATATAGGCATGAAACATGGCTGCAGGACCACCCACTGAAACACAAGAATTTTCCAGGTACTCGCCCACTGTAGGGATGTATCCACTGTAAAACCACTTTGCTTCTGCTAAATGTGATCTGCAAAGAGTTGCCCACTGCAATAAAAATAATGCACGCCAATCAGACATTAACTATGAGAAATGTGTTTTTTTTTTTTCAATGGTAGAGTTACAACATAGGGCCAAACCGCATTGATCATACCCACACAATGGCTTTTAAGGATTAACTTAATTTTTTAACCCTTTTTTTTAGTTAGATAGAGGGGACTTCGTTGTTTTACTTAATAATAAATATAGTGAGACAAAAAAAATTTCTAACTTGTGTCACATCTCACAATTGTTGATGCAATCTAATTTGATTAAGGTATAAAAAAAGAGTCAGTAATTGACTCATGAAAATGATATTATTCCAATCAATCTTTAAAACACCAGAAAAATTGAGATTTTAAAAAATTGTACACAAAAATTAAATATTTAGCTTATAAATTGATGTCAAACTCACCTAAATCTCACCAAATCTCACAACTATAAAAACCTCTCTCTAAAATCATCTCTCTTTGTTAAGAAAAAGGATGAGAAGAAGATTACCAAGAGTGTTTCAGGTTCAAGGAAGGCAAGGCTGAACAAAAGCAAGAACTTGAAGAAGGATCAAAACGGCACGAAGATATTAAGGCTGAAGTTCAAGAAGGGACAAAACGACATAAAAGGACTTGAAGGAAGAGTGACGTCATTTAATGAAAAGGCAAAGTTTTGGATTGAACAATTATAGAAGCTACTTGTAGTTTTGAAAGCTTGAGTGAGGCATGTGAGTGTCACGTGAGTGTGTAAATGTATTCAGTTAGGATTAGGACACTTGTCATAATTTTGTTGGTTGCGTATTTCACGGTTAGTTAGTTAGCTTCCTGCCTTTTTCTCTTGTAGTTAGTTACTCTGTTTTCGTTGTATATAAACGTAGAGTGTGTATTTTGGTAGCAGTTGTATTCATTTTCTCAGATTGAGCAATGAAAGCATTTTTCTCTCATCTTGAATTCCCTTAGTTTCTCTAGAATCTTCTTTCAATTTCTAGTTTTAATACTCTTCAATACCCAGATTTGATTTTCTCATAATTTTGATCATATTCTTCACCAACTAACAAACTTCCCTTGCTTCTTCATGGTGTCTCTCTGTCTTCAGCTATAAATTAATGAGCAACCTTTTGATAAGTATCTATTTAGACAGATGATTTTCTTTTTTTCCTACTTTCTTCTTCTTCTTTTCCCCCCTTTGTTTTGATCAAACTATATTTCAAATTTAGTTATTTTTCTCTGCAGGAAAAGTTAATAACTAGGCCAAAACAACATTAAAGTCATTTTTATGATCACTTCAAGTGACAATTCTTGGGTTTTAAGTTGATCTCGTTGCTTGAAAAGATGAGTCCCATGTTTTAATATTTAATTGGAACTCGACTCTTGAAAAGACAAAGATCCAGGTAGACCAAAAATTTTAAAATGGCGGCATCAACTTCAGTTAGTTGAACGCATGCTTAAAGAACCCATCTCTTTAAGAGATGAGTAGGGACTAGTCTCTTGAAGAAAATCCACATAGGTTATTTCCTTAAATAAGTTTTAGACAGTGCTATTTTACTTAGTATTTTTTTTTTTTTACTTGTATTATTAAGATTATTAAGAAAAACAATGTCCAAACATTTCTCTTCAATTAAAATTTCAAAGTATTGATAACTGGGCTTTGATAGTCTCACGCTCCCCTTATACACTATTTGTACCCAACATGTGTCAACATATGTTATATGTAGACAATCTTAACAGATGTGAATTTCTAGTGTTTAAGTGTGGACATTATCGGTCTTTTTGTGAACAATTTATTTCCGGTAACTTATCATATATATAAATATAAAGCAAAAGTTATATCAAAATCCAGTTAAATCTCAAATTAGATTATAATTTTATGTCATGTGTTGCATCTAATTTTCTTAATTTTAATGCAACTATTTACTATACTACAAAAATCGAAGTGTCAATTTAATTTCTTAATTTTTTATGCTAAATGAGTTAGAGTTTCAATTTGGTTTGGTCCCCGCTTAAAAGGTTGGTATTATAGCCCCTAATGAGGAAGTGCCACATCAGCAATTTAGAGAAAACCAAATACACCCCACCACACAAAATCATAACCCACTTAAAACTCCAGACTCCAGAGTCCTCTCTCTCTCTCTCTCTATCAACTTCATTTTCCTTCCATGGCCGCCACCAATCTCTACCCTTTCTCATCCTCTCTCTCAAAACCCAGCCCTCTCCCAATAACTCACCACAAACCCACCTCTCTCTCTCCCCTCCAAAATCCTTAAAAGCCCTTCATGTCATAGTCAAGAGACTGTCAACACCTCTAACGCCTCTGGCGACATTGTCAAAATCGAAGAAATCCGCTGAAGCTGGTGTAACATCTTCAACAAATTTCTCTTTACTCATTTTACAAATCTGATGTAAGTAGTTTCATATTCTTGTAAAACCCATTTACACCCTTCATCTTTACTGTTCAAAGAGTAGTAACAAGTACAACTTCAACAAATTCATCTCTAGCTACACTAATTGTAAACTGAAGAGTGCTTCACTCACCCAAAAAACAAAAAAACCCAGAAAAGAGGAGCTTCAAGCAAATGTAAAAACAAAGTGTTGGTTTGTTAAAATTGAACGGTTTTGGGAAATGGGCTTTGATAAAGGAAGAAAATTACAGGAATAGATGACTCCTTAATGCTATGCTTGGAAGTTTTGAGAGAAAGGAGAGTAGAGGGGAGCAGAGAGAAGGAGAGTAGTGGAGAGGAGAGTAGAGGGGAATGTTTATCCTCCAACTTATTTGGATGTTTTTAAAATTAAGTAAGGGGGAGGGGAATAATTAGTCTTTTCATTTGTAATTTTGTTAATATGGTAAGGGTAAATTTGATAATTCATTTGGTTAAGCATTTCTATGCTCCACTCTCCCTCCAAATCTCTCCAATTTGGAGGAATTAAAAATGAGAGGATAGAAGTAGTTCAAACCCCTCTCCCTCATTTCTTAAAAAACATCCAAAAAAGGTATTTAAATCACTCTCCCTCCTTCTACTCTACTCTCCCTCCTTCCCCCAACATCCAAACATAGCATAAGTCTGGTAGTGTTGCCAGAAGATTCCTAGCTCAACGGCATCAATGGCTTCTTGAATTGGTGGCATGCAGGGAGGAAGCCTGGGATTTTGAGAATTTGATTTTCTGAAGATGGTATTCGAAAAGAGGGTTGATTGTGTGTGGTAGTGTTAATCTTTTATTTGTAAAAATCTGACGTGGCAAACTACAATTGAATGGTGTAATCCGATTTGAATTTATTCTCAATGAGTTATTATGTGAGAAAATCATAGAATCAAAATTAATTAACCTTAACAAAATTACCTTCATTGATTCATTTTTATTTTTATTATTATTATTATTATTATAGTAATTGAACAAATTAAAATTGTTTCATGAATAACAATTTAAATGATTTTTTTTCATTTGTTTCAAATAAACTTATATTTATTTTATTATTAGTAATTTTATATTTCCAAATATACAAACACCATATATAAATTTGATAAAATTTTAATACTTTTTTTTTTTTTTGAGAAGTTATGCTTATTTGTAAATGTAACTCATCTATATGCATGAGATTATAAGCTAGTTTGCATAACGTGAGACAAAAATAAAATAAAAATAAAATAAAATAAAAACTAGTTTATTTACAAAAAATTAAAAGTTAAAATATAACTAAACTAAAACATAACAAAACAAAAAAAAGCTGTGCTAAAACTAGCCCATAATTTGTACAGAGTGTACATATCAAAGGAGTGTGAGAGAACGTGAAACAATAGTTTTTTCCTTGTAGAATTAGCTTACCTCTTCAATAAGATAGGTCAGAATATTCAAGCCATGATCTTTGATGACATCACTAGCCATTTCATTAGCTAAGTTAAGAATAGCAACATAGCAAATCTTCATGTATTCGGGTAGGTCCTCCATTGCCTTCATTTCCCATCTGCGAAAAATATAATAAAGGAAAAAAAAAAAAAAAACACAGATAAAAGGAACAATGTTTATCATCAAAGTGACAGTTAGGAAATTCTGAAAAGATAAAAAAAAATGGGTGATGATTAGGAAAAAGATAAAATAAAGTAGTATCCTTGATGATCATGTTTCTATGATACCGTTTCACTGCATCGGTGAAGCATTCAAGCTCATCTAGCAATCCATATACATCATACATGTCATCAATAACTAGTAATATGCATACAAATTTGGTGAGGCCTATCCTGCACTTGGAGAACTGGGGCTCAAAAATGATACCCACAGCCCACATATAATTCTCCATCACTCGGTCCCTTGAAAAAGTCAGCTTATCTTTAAAACCCAAGTCTCTCCACCACCTGATGAATCAAATTTGAAACATGTTAATCTTATTTCAAGTTTCCATTAAAGCATTTATATATGAAGCAAAGTAAGCCCGACCTTTCTAACTCCTTGAGTTCTTGTTGATACACGGATTGCACTAAATTGTAATCCAACTTAGCCAGCTCAAGTAAGGTCAAGTTCTTTGTATTGTCCTTTTGATAGACATCAATAAATTTCCGAGCTTCAACTCTAGGCATCCTCCAATATAAGGGGATTTCCAGTGACTGTTTCACTTTCTTAGCTGAATTACTGTCCAATTTTTCCATTAATAAGTTCAGATTTTTGATACTAAAATCCCTGGCTTCTTCCAATATATTTTCTCCATGCATTCTAAGGTGCGAGGCTTCATACAAACTCAAAAGTCCCTCCACATCCCTGCTTAACCTGTCTATGAATCTCCCATCTCTGCTTCTGAATTTCTCAAACACATCTGTTTACCACCATCATGCACCCAGAAATGAATTGTTTAAAGTCCCTTCAAACAAAATCAAGATACACACATATATTAAAGACCTTTCCTTCTTCATGATCCCCAAAGTGATGAGTAATAGATTACTTTTGGCATTTGGCACTTGGATTGTTTTGTTCTCCGTTTTTGTCTTTTTTTTTTTTTTTGGGGAAAAAATCAAATACCCTTGAATTTTTAATTTAATTTCTTTAAATCAAATTTAATGATTTTATTTTATTTTATCATTTTCGTCTTTCCATGTTAAATGTTTTCTTGATCAAATCACTCCAAATATTTTTTTTTTTTAACCTACTATATTAGTATTTTTTGTCCGTTTGGTTAGATGAAAAAGGGAGATGGAAAAAGGATGTAGAAAAATGAGGTCGTGTGATCTTTTTCAGCTTGACCCACCAAAATCCATCCTTCCAAATTAGGAGGAAAAGTGGAAGAAAAAATTTATAAGACATTAAATTTACTATTTACCCATTTTAATTATAATCTTTATATCCCTTCTTGTTGTGATAAGGTATAACAGTAAATTTATTTAGATTATATTTATATCTTTTTATTTTTCTATCCTCAATCAAAGTAACCAAACATATATGAGGGAAAACTGAAATATTTTTTGTCATTTCTACATTTTTTGTCATCTACTTTTCTATCCTCTAACTTATCATGCAATTTGTTTTAGCCAACAAGGCTAATAAAGAGAACCTCAAATCAAATAAAAAGGAACTAGTGTTTTTATAAGAGTACCATAGTATTTGACTTTTGAGCATTTGTGCTTAGAAATATATAATCTTGTTAAAATAAAAAATAAAAAATAATAAAAATGAATCTTAGTAGAGATGTAAAGTATGGAAGTTAGATTGTATCAAATATATAAATTTTTATAATTATTTTAGTGATTCTTTAACATGCGTTCCGTTTCACAATGCTTTCTCACTGATTTAGTTAAGATTCCAAATTTAAGAACCCTGTATATATGATTAGATTCTGGGAGAAAGCACATTATGTCTAAGGGGAGCAATGGTCCCCCCTAGAATTTTCTTTCAAAACAAAAATTCTTTTTGTGTATTTAATATATAAATATTTCAAACTTTAGATTACAAAATTTATGACCCAAAACTGATATTTAAAAAAAAAAAAAAAAAAAAAAACTAAAAACATATAGGCAAAATTTCTATTTTGGTCTTTACATTTTGGAGACGCTTTCAATTTGGTTCTCACTTTTTTCAAACAGTTAATTTGGTCATTTTTGTTTTTAACTTGTTGTCAAGTTAGTAACTACCAATCACTTACGAAGAAAATGCTTACGTGGCAAATGATTTGCTTTATTGACACACTTAAAGCATATGTGGCAAAAACATAATAAAAAATTTTATTTGACAATTAAAAAAATGCAACATTAGCATTTAAATGAAAAAAATATCAATTTCTCAATTTTAAAGAAAGGAAAAAAAGAATTTAAAATATGAAAGAGAAATTATGGGAAAGAGAGTTTCTCATTTCTCATATCTTCCTCTCTACAACATTTTCCATAGATCGATTATTATTGGTAACAAATACACTGATAAATTAGGTATCTTGTTCTCAATCTTCCTCTCTCGTTTAACTTGCTCTCAATCTTCTTCTCTCATTTCTCATATCTTCATTTCCACAACATGTTTATTTCCTTTCTCTCCGTGATCTCAAATTTGAAATTTAAATTTGAAGAAGTAAAATTGATCTTCTTCGACACCATAGCCACTCTGACACAATCACTCTTGCCCCAACCAACCATGTGCAATGGGGGGCTCTGCGGCTAACAAAGGATGCTACAGAGGCTCGGGGGTTGCTACAATTGCACAAGGCAACAGTGATGCAAGGTTGGGTCCTTGCCTGTTGGGCTTGAGATGAGGAGATGTGGGTTAGAGGGCTTAATTGGATCAGGCTTTTTTTTTTTTTTTCTTTAAATTTTATTTTATTTTATTTTTTGGAGCTAGTGGCCATAGATAGGGGTCTATAGTGGATTTGGGTTTAGTGGTGGTGCTGGAAAGTCAGCGTTGGGGTTGTGATGAATTTGGGTTTAAAGTTGAAGATTTTGGGAATTAGTTTGAACTTGGGGATTTTGGCTAAAATTTGTGGAATTAATTTGATCTTTTTTTATTGTTAACGTAAGATTCGTTGTAGTTCAGAGTCAAATCGAAGGTTAGAAACAATTTGACATATATATATATATATGTGTGTGTGTGTGTTAATCTACTATTGTTGAACTAGATTATATTTAGTTACCAAGAAATTTCAAAAAATAAATAAAAGTGATAATATATTTGGTTAAAAAAAAAATGTAGGAAAATTAAAAGAAAAAAAATAAAGAAATGGAAAAAAATGGTAAAGAAAAGAAAATATTTTCAAAATCTGATGTGACGTTTGTTTTTGCCATTTTTGCTAATGTGTCTAGTAAAATTTACATACGTCAACATCTCATTTAATATTTTAATATTAGACATGCCAACAATGCAAATTGTTGGCCAAATAGGCATTTCTTGTTAGTGAGTAGATGGTAGGGCCTAACTTGACAGCAAATTAAAAATAATAGGACCAAATTAATTGCTTGGAAAAAGTGAGAACCAAATTGAAAGTGAACCCAAAATGGTAATTTCTACAAAAATAAAGTGGTGACTTGAACCATAAGTGTTTGGCATTACAATTTACTTCTTTGATGTTTAGAATCCAATGTTAGAGTGTTAACATTGATGGTGCTAAAAAGCCAAATTGTTATTTTTAGCACCACAAACCACAAAAACTAAGCTACATCAATGGTGTTATTGTTAAAAAATTTAACAAAATTACTACAGTAGACTATCATCTTTCATAGACTACTGTAGCAACAAAGTTGTAAAAAAAAAAAAATGTAATATATATATATATATATTCGGTGTGTTCCTTTCTTTTATTATTATACATTTTCTCTCTCTCTTCTTTGACCGATCCTCTCATCTTCACTATCACCCCAATCTCTCCTCTCTCCTCTCTTCTCTCTCCAGTGGTTTTTGCCTTTTTTTTTTTTTTTTTTCCTTCTTCTTCCATGATGGTTTCTTCTTCGCTGGTTTTGTGGTGGTGGTGCCATGATGGTGGCTGTGGGTTGAAGAGAGGGAGAAGATAGAGAGAGGGAGAAGAAGAGAGGGTCGTGGGTTTGGCTAGTGGCTATGGGAGGGAGAAGATAGAGAGACAGAGAAGAGAGAGAGAAAATAATAAATAAATGAATAGTATTTAGTTGTGTTGTGAAAAATAAGAGTATTGATGTATGCTGAGTTGTGAAATGGTAAGTTAATTAAAATAAATAAGGTGGCTTTTTTAGGTACTAAAAACTAATTTCTTTAGCTCCATTAATACTAATACTCTTAGAACTTTTTTCACTTTGAATTTTGAGTCATGTCACTCTATACATGTCCACTTAAAGGATTGTTGTATGCTTTTTATTTTTATTTTCAAATTTTATCTTTTTTTTTTTTAATCTTTTTCTTTTTTCTACTTAGTAACACTAATTGATTTTTTTTTAGTACCCAAAAAAAAAAAAAAAAAAAATTTGGCCCTTTAGTGATAAATACTTTGACATTCAATTTTTTAGGGTTTTTATTATTTACCCAAAAATTTTCATGTTTTGGCCCCAACAAATCCTCACTCCTTATTCCCTAGTTACATGAATGACGGTATGTAATATCACCTGAGCTAACTGGGAAACCACGTTCTCTTAGAATCCGAAAATGCAATGCGGCTGTGTAAAGATCGCTAGTAACATCTGGACGTTGAAATTTCAAAACCTCTTCTATCTCTTGCTCAAAGTGGTAAGCCACTCCTAGCCGCTGCATTGAATCTATAAGCCTCAGTAAGACGCTTTGGTCTTTTGTGGAATTCAACAAAGTTTTAACGTCTTTCTTCAACCCCTCAAGCCGAGTGGCATGGATCTCATACTGCAACACAACACAACCAAATATTCACTATAGTAAATATAAATAATTAGTGCATATATGTGTCATAATAAATGTGGAAAAGTGTTATATAGTAAGTGGACTTACTGAGAAGGGAGTGGTAAAGGACTCAATGAGTTTCTGATCCCAAATACTTGGGTGATAATTAGCTGATCGTCGTTGATTCACTTGTGTTTCATTGAACTTTGCTGAGACGATAATGAAGGAGGGTAATACCGATAGGCATTGCTTGCCTCTTTTCGTATGTTTCCTTGTTAGTGCAGTTGCATTTCTTTGGTGATTTAATGTAGCAAGACATGAGGGAAAGGAATGAGGAATTCGTAGTTCCATCAAGAAGACTCAGGAGGGTGCTGCTTTTTTCTTTTTTGGGGGCAAGAGAGGGCTTTGCTTCCTTGAAATTGAACAGATGATAGATTATATAAAGAAAACTTCAGGAGAGCACCTTTTATATAAAGACAGGTTTTTTTTTTTTTGATGGGTACTAGGGGTCCAGGACTTTGTCCCAACTAATTTTGGGAGTGCTCCTGCCTTAAACGAGTTAGGTAACTGTTTAAGGCCCCTAAATTGAAAAAAGCTTTTAAATTTTAACCAATTAGGTTAGTTTTTTATTAAAAAAACCAAAAGGATTAATTCTATAAAATCTATTCAAAGAACTAAAAACAAAAAAAAAAAAAACAAAAAGGTTAATTCTATAAAATGTATTAATTAAACTCCAAATTATACCCAATGCGCAAGGAAAAAAAATGTCAAAGAAGGGAAAATGGGGAAAGAAGGCCTTCATTTAGGAGTAATAAATTATACCGAAAAGATTAACATATACTAAAAAAATATTATAAAAAATTGAAAATATTATTTCTCTTTGTGACCTCTCTCTATACTCCCAAAAAAAAAAAATTAAAAAAAAAAAACCTCAACCCTATATCGTCGGAACAAATTGCTTTTTCTTTTAATCTTTCTTTGTATTTATTGATTCTGCTATGCATCAGATTCTCTGTTCCAGCCATTCTCTTCAGGTTTGAGGTTTGCCTTGAAAAAATTTATCACTGTTGTGTTTGTTACTTTAATTTTACCTTGTTTTATTTTTTCTATTTGTCTTGGCGTTGCATTGCCTTTACTAGTTTTGGTGTTTCTGCTTTGCTGGTGTTGTATTGCATTTTACATTTATGTGGCAATAGGGACCGAAATATGTGGATCCACACAAACCACGCCCGCTTACTTCCTTTTATTTATTTATTTATTTATTATTTTGGTTCAAGTAAAATATGTGGCTGTTTATTATGCATCTCTCTCTCTCTCTCTCTCTCTCTCTCACAAATAATATGATACCCGTTACCCACTTACTTCGTTGATGGGACTGTGAGAAACTGTACCTCTGGACCATTTGAATTCATTGTTTAGACCAAACTCACGTTGGAGTCATGTCAGTGTCTCTCATAATAGAGGTGCAGTTGATTATACATCATTATACATTTCCCCTTAGATCAAATGTTTTACAAAGAATTCGCCATTTATTTAATTCTTGAAAATATAAGAAACCAAAGTTGAAAAATTAATCATTTTATTAATTGAAAATATTGTACATCAATTTTGAACATAATTAAATTTTACATGGCTTTGATCCTAATTACAATCTAGGAAAACTTAATGGCTTTGTTTTCTAGTTAGATTATAAGAATTAAAAATTACATGGATAAGAACTAATCTAGAACCTTCATCTAAGTTTAGAGACTAGGTTACAAGATAAGAAGGTGTTAGGCATTACCTTCACAATGAAACCGGTTTTTTAGACTATGATAACCAATGATCAAATGTGTGTGATCATTGCCCAGTGTTAGGGTAGACTACTTGCTTGAATGTGTGTGATCAAATGTGTGTGAATGTGATGAACTCTAAATCCATTTATTCATCCTCACATTTCGATTAAAAAATAAATTATAGTGAATGTGTATGAATGGTGACATCCTAGATTCAAGTATTTGAGAAAATTATGAAATTAATATGTTTTTCATATTTCAGATATCAATATCAAAGCTAGTGTTATATATGAACATGTAAAAAACAACCAAAAACAAGTTATGAACATATATGAACAACATTCAAGCATATTCAAGGAATTTAAATAGCCTGCTTTGATCCTAAATTAATATCATAATAACATTAAAAAAAAAAAAAAAAAAAGTTCATGGATTAGATAACACCTACATGCAATATCCATACGATGAGAGAAGAGACTTTTTATGGTGGTCCTAAGGAGGAGGGAGTGCTCACTCAATACCTTGGGTCTAAGAAAATTTGACCTTTTATCTATTTTCAAAGTTATGTTTTGGTTCTTGATTAAAACTCAAAAATGTGGGCTAATTAAATTGGAATTTTGAATTGTGACTATTTTTATTTAATATTTACATATTTTTTTTATTTCATATTTTTTGGATTTATATTTGTCAATTCCTTTCTCTAAAAAGATGAGGTGGGTTCTTTCTAAAATCCCTGAGAGCTCTTTCTCTCTCTGTAAATGGCAAACAAGAAATTAGGGTTTCTTGACTATAAAAGAAGAGGATTATGGGGGCATAAAAGGAGGGGAGGCACGTACTACTATAGAAAGAAGGAACACCAAATGGTAAGACCTTTATTTTATTCTGTACTTTTATTTAATTGCTTTTCTGAAATTTAATAATTTGTTTAATTATTATCATTGAAATTACTTTTTTACAGCAACAATAACAACCCGTAACAACCTACCATATAGGAAATGTTGTGAATATAGCATTTCTCTATTTACCATAAAGATTAACATAGATTAAAAAAACATTATAAAAATAGAAAATATTATTGCTCTTTGTGACCTCTCTTTACCAAAAAAAAAAAAAAAAATCAAAACATTAAGTCCCCCACCAAAATAAACAAATAAATAAAATAATGGCTTTTACTATTAGTGACACCTAATAATAAAAGTAAAATTAAATCTCCAAATATTAATGATGTCATATACTAGAACAATTATTACTTAAGAATCTTCCTATAAATTGTTTCAAATTAGAGACTTAACCATGGTTTTCAAACCCGAACCATTCAATAAACTGAAAAAGGGAGAGATTCAAATTTTTTAAGGTTGGACCAAGGTTCAGCCAAGGTTGAACTGTGATGTCACCATAATTAATTTAATAGTAATAAAATACAAATAAAGGTATTAAAATGGTAAAAATTAACAAAATTTTGCTAAAAAATTTAAACAACTTTCAAATGAATTTTCACCATTGTTATAAGGTTAATAGAAAATAATAAAGTATAAACAAGTGTAAAAAAAATTTGTGTTTAGCAATCTTTCAAATTAAAAAAAAAAAAAAAAAGTCTAAAATAAAATCATTTTCAACATAATTGTATAAACAATATTCAAATATAAAAAGCATAATTCTTGAACTAGTAATAAAATTATCAAATGGTAAAGGATTAAGGTTTTTTTTTTTTTTTTTTTTTTGAGAGAGAGAGAGAGAGAGATAATAAGAAATCCTAGAAGGACACACCATGTTCTTAAAAAAAAAAAAAAAAATCTTAATCCTTTACTATTTGATAATTTCATTACTAGTTCAAGAATTATGTTTTTTGTATTTGAATATACAATTTATACATATATGTTGAAAATGATTTTATTTTAGACTTTTTTATTTATTTGAAAGGTTACTGTAGGGTCACAATTCGTAACCCAAGCCCAAAATATATGGGATGTGAGCCCAATGAGCCAAGTGCAATGAATTTGTAAAAAGTAAGTGAAAGAGATGGGTTTTTGGTGAATTGGATAACGACTAATAATGATTTCAAAAGATGAACAAGCATGCAGCACACGTAAACTTCAATAAAACAATTATCCAAGGAGATAAATTATGAATTTAATCTGATAATCTTCTAAAAAATATGCTCCAATGCCTGCCCTTGAGGTGATACGATATGGTCCTTCCCAATTGGGTCCTAATTTTTCCCATGCTGGGTTCTTTGCAGTGCCTACAACTTTCCTTAACACTAGATCACCAGCCGTTAAGGGTCTCATCTTCACGTTGGCATCATAACCCTATTTGAGCTTATGTTGATAATATGCTAAATGAACCATTGCATTCTCCCTTCTCTCTTCAATCGGGTCCAAATCCTTTTTTAACTGCTTATTGTTGCTACTCGGACTGAATGAACTAGTTCTTAACGTTGGGAAACCAGCCTCTAAAGGGATAACAACCTCAACCTCATAAGTTATCGAGAAGGGGGTCTCCCCAATAGACCTACGAGGCATAGTTATGTACGTCTAGAGAACATGTGGCAGCACTTCCACCCATTTACCCTTCGTTTCATCTAACCTTTTCTTTAATCCATTTACTATGACCTTGTTAACAGCTTTCGCTTGTCCATTCCCTTGGAGATAAGCAGGGGTAGAATATCTATTCGTGATCCCCAATTCACAGCAATAACTTCTGAACGCTTTACTATCAAACTGAATCCCATTATCCAAGATAAGGGTATGAGGAATCCTAAACTGAGTGACAATGTTTTTTCAGACAAATCTCTTCGCATCCATGTCTCTGATGTTAGCTAGAGGTTTAGCTTCGACCCATTTGGTAAAATAGTCTATGCCAACCAACAAATATCTTTTGTTTCCTACTGCTTTGGGGAATGGACCCATAATATCTAAGCCCCATTGAGCGAATGGCCATGGGCTGGATAGTGAATTCAGAATTCCCCCTGGTTAGTGTATGTTTGGTACAAACCGTTGGCATTGATCACACTTTTTCACATATTTGTGGCCTCCCTTTGCATACTTGGCCACCAATAACCTTAGGTGATGGTTCTATGTGCCAAGGATCTACCCTCAGTATGACTTTCGCAAATTCCTTCATGTAACTCCTCAAGGAGGGATTCAGTCATCTAAGGATGTACACATAACAAATATGGCCCTGAAAAGGAATGTTTATATAATTTTTAGTTCTCAGACAACCAGAACCTAGTAGCCTTCTTTCGTACTTTGTCAGCTTCTAACTTTTCTTTAGGCAAAGTATCTATCTTCAAGAATTGAATTATAGGGTCCATCCAACTAGGCCCTACTCTGATTTGATGGACTCGGATTGTCTTTTTTCTTATTTCTGTGGGTTTGTACAAGTCCTCAATGAGGATAACCCAAGGCAGATTCTGTGCCGAGGAGGTTGCAAGCATGGCTAGAGAATCAGCATGCGTGTTTCCACTTTTGGGGATGTGCAGGAAATTGAAAAATTTGAACTCTGATTGTATGCATCTAACTTGACTCAAGTACCCCTGCATTCTTTCATCTTTCGCCTCGAATTCTGCTTTTACTTGGCCAACGACTAACCTTGAGTCCAAGAACACCTCCATTGACTTTCTGCCCATTTTTTGAACCAAGGCCATTCCCATCAGTAAAGCCTCATATTTGGTCTCATTATTTGTAGCCGAGAAGCCTAGCCTTAATGACTTTTCAATAGTGATCTTCTCAGGGGATATCAGCATTAGCCCCACTCCGGAACCTTTCTGATTTGCTGCACTGTCAACATACACCTCCCAGAATAAGGGGCCTCGTTGAGAGATCATGCCAACCGATTTTTCATCCATGTTCTGTGTTGGTACCAATTCTTCTAATGGGGGTTCAATGAACTTGGCCACCAAATCCACGAGGACTTGGCCCTTTATGGAGGTAGGAGGCATGTACTTGATATCAAAAGCCCTTAGAACTATACCCCACTTAGCTATCCTCTCTGTGTAATCAGCATTTTGGAGTATGGCTTTAAGCGGAAGCTGGGTAAGGACAACAACTGTATGGGCTTGGAAATAATGGGGCAATCTCCGTGTACCATGCACTATTGCTAGGATGGCTTTCTCCAGCAGTAGATAACAAACCTCGGCCTCATGCAACGACTTACTCACATAATAAACTGGCTGTTATACACTGCGATCTACTCGTATCAATACCAAACTTACGGCATAAGGGGCCACTGCAATATAGGCAAATAGGACCTCATTTGGCTCAGTACTGGACATGATTGGTTGCTGAGCTAGATAGTCTCTAAGTTGCTAGAAAGTTAAGGCACATTTTTCAGTCCACTCAAACCCCTTCCACTTATTGATCAACAAGAAAAGAGGTCTACATCTATCTGCTGATCGAGAAATAAATCGGTTCAAAGTAGTAGCCATTCCAGTCAATTTTTGGACTTCTTTAGGATATTGAGGTGGTTGCAAATTGTTAATAGCCTTTATCTGATCGGGATTAACCTCAATCCCCTTGTGAGTTACCATAAAACCCAAGAATTTGCCTGATCCCACACCAAATGAGTACTTAGAAGCGTTTAGACGCAACTTGTATCTTTGAAGAACTTAAAAAAATGTTTCCAAGGTCTCCCACATGCTCAGAAACTACCTTACTCTTCACCACCATGTCATCAATGTAAATTTCGATGTTCTTACCCAACTTTGGTTCAAAGATCCTTGTCATCATTCTCTGGTAGATGGATCCTGTATTTTTTAAACCAAATGGCATCACTTTGTAATGGTAGTTTCCAATAGGTGTAACAAAAGCAGTCTTCTCCTGATCATCCAGGGCTAAAGGTATTTGGTGATAACCTTGAAAGGCATCTAAGAAGCTTATCCAAGGATGGCCTACTGTTGCATCCACTAACTGGTCTATTTTAGGCATAGGGAATGGGTCTTTAGGGCAAGCCTTATTCAAGTTTGTGAAATCTATGCACACTCGCCACTTCTCACTCTTCTTTTTCACTACCACAGTATTCGCTAACAATTCAGGATAAAAAACTTCCTTAATAGCTCCAGCTCGCTTGAGCTTCATTACTCCCTCTCGTACTGCATCAGCGTGCTCCTAGGAAGGGCACCGAGGAGGTTATTTCTTAGATGTGGCCAATGGGTTGACATTCAGGTGGTGACAGATGAATTTTGGATCTACTTCTGGGGCTTCATAAGCATTCCAAGCAAATATATCAATGTTTCTTCTGAGAAATTCTATTAGCTCTTCCTTCTCTTGAAAAGGCAATTGAGATCCAACCTAAAAGAACTTTTTCGGATCGTCCTTGATAGCAACCTTTACAAATCTTCACACTTTGCCTCTTCGGCTGAATTATCGATGGGCAATGCCGGAGGTTTTAACTACTATAAATCCTCTCCAGCATGGGCTGAAGACTCAGCCTCAGGCTTATGTTGGATGGCAGCCACCAAGCATTGCCTGGCCATAGATTGATCTTCTAAAATCTCCTTAACTTGGCCCTCAGATGGGTATTTAACCTTCTGGTGGAAAGTATAAGAAATAGCTCCTAATGTATGAAGCCAGGGTCTGGCCACGATTGCTGTATAGGGTGAATATGCGTCTATGACTATGAAATCTACCTCTACTACTTCCGGACCAGTTTGCACAGGTAGTCGGATTTGGCCCTTCTAGTAATGGCTTTCCCATCAAAATTCACCAGGGGAGAAATATAGGGCGTTAGGTCCTCAGGCTTTAAGTTCAGCCCCTTATACAGGTCGGGGTACATTATCTCATCTCCATTGCCTTGGTCCACCATCACCCTCTTCACATCATTCCCCCCAATTCTGAGGGTGATTACCAAAGCATCGTCGTGGGGTTGTATGGTTCTAATTTTATCTTCATCCAAGAAGCCTAGGACTGGTGGAATTTTCATTTTAGCCCTCTTTGGATCCTAATTAACGTCTGCTGTGGATAGACGGGCTAAAGACATTACTCTGGATGGGCAAGATCCTGCTTTTCTGGTGCAGTGAAGAAGATATTAATAGTTCCTAAGGGAGGTCTTGAAGAATCATCTCTTCAAGATTCTAAGTTTGCTTGGTTTCCCTGACTGCTGGAATGATGCAGAAGTTATTTTAGTTTGCCCTCGCGGACGAGCTGGTCCAAATGGTCCCACAAACTCCTACAATCCTCTGTGGTATGTCCATGATCTTGATGGTATTGGCAGTAGAGATTGTGATTAAGTCTTTTAAGGTTTCCCACCATTTTATTTGGCCGTTTAAAGAATAGCTTATTCATGATCTCCTCTAAAACTTGATGTACCGGTTCTCGGAACACGATGTTGACTACTTGAAGGTTTGCTGATCCTGATTATCTAGCATAATCACTCCATGGTTTGTTATTACTGTACCAATCCGACTTGAAATCCCTCCTCTCCCGAGGGATAATCTTATCCTTCCCTTTCCCCTACTGCTGATCCTCTTCAACCCTTTTATACTTATCAATCCTGTCCATCAGTTAATGCACACTGGTGACAAGTTTGCCAGTTAGAGATTTCCTCAAACCGTGATCGGTGGGGAGTCCGAGCTTAAAAGTGCTGATGGACAATTCGTCAAAATCACCATCTATCTCGTTAAACATGTCCCAATACCTATCTAAGTACGTTTTTAGAGTCTCACCCTCTTGCATGCTCAAGGATAGTAGGGAAGTCAACGGCTGAGGAACTCTGCAACATGTGACAAAACGAGAACCAAAAGCCTGAGTGAGCTCCTTGAAGGAATTTATGGAATCTGCTTTCAGGCTGTCAAACCACCTTATTGCAACTGGTCCTAAACTAGAGGGAAACACCTTACACATCAAAACTTTATCCTTGGAATGAACAGCCATCTTCTAGTTGAAATGGCTCATGTTCTCCACAGGGTCTGTTCGACCATTATAGATGGTGAACGTTGGATGATGAAAATGTCTAGGAAGTCTTGCCTCCTCAATCTTATGCGTGAAAGGCAACCTGGAGATTTGGTTCAGGGCTTTGCTCATAGCGTCATTTCCTATGCCTCTTCGTGACGGGCTTCTAAATCGCTTCTCATGATGATGCTCTTCTTTATAGGAAAAATATTCACTGGGTGGGGTTCGAGACCTTTGCCTATAATTAACATCCTGTTCGTCATCGGAATAATCGTCAGAGTTTGAAGAAGTTCGTTTCCTCTTTGCATGGCATAATTCCCTTTTAAGTTGATCAATTTCCAATTACATGTTCTTGTTGTTCTCTGCATGGAAAATATGACTTCCACCTCGTGGTTGACTTCAGTCAGTGTGTGTGGTATGCACACTTCCTTCATGATTACCTCTTTGTTCGAGGATGAGGAAAGGATCGTCATGTTGGGACGCCCTTGATTCGGCTAGTTGTGGACCCAATTCTGCCAACGTTGATCGTTGCTTTCACACTATCGTTCAAGCTCTTCCCACAGACGGTGCCAATTGTACGATCACAATTCGTAGCCCAAGCCTAAAATATATAGGATGTGAGCCCAATGAGCCCAGTACAATGAATTTGTAGAGAATAGGTAAAAGAGCTAGGCTTTTGGTGAATTGGATAACGACTAATAATGATTTCAAAAGATGAACAAACATGCAGCACACGTAAACTTCAATAAAAAAATTATCCGAGGAGATAAATTATGAATTTAATTTGATAGTTTTGATGGTTAATACAGTTCTTAGTACTACAGTAATTCCTTTTCTCTCTTTTCTCTCTCTTTTTTTTTTTTTTTTTTTTTGTCCCCTCTTCTATGGGAGGTTTTTTACATTATATAGTTCCTTCTAGACTTTCTTGATCGTACACATGTTAATTATCTAAGCCTTCATTTAAGTACATGTCCCATCAAACATCTTCTTTAATTCTCTACGAATGGTGGTAACTGAGATTGCACTATTTAGGGATCTTCTTCACATAAATGTGGCCAGAAAAGTTGCTGCAGTGCATTTAATGCGGTGGTAGCAACTTTTCTCTTAAATATTTCTATGTTCTTGTCACCTTTGTACATGTTTGAGATTCATCCTGATCATTGTCGAAACTCCCTAGAAAGTCACCCAAATTACCCAAATGCGTGTTTGACCGATGTTCATCGTATCTGAGAGGTAACTACTCCTCGGACTATATGCCTCCCTTCTTTTCTTCCGTGATTCTCAACTTGGGGCCTCTTCTAATCATATACTTCTCCTCAGACATATCCACGTTCTCGGATAAGACCCAAGGTCTAATATACAAATTTGGGTTCTTATCCCCACAGTTACTAAACACAAATTTTTTACACTTGTTTATACTTTATTATTTTCTATTAACCTTATAAAAATGGTGAAAATTCATTTGAAAGTTGTTTAAATTTTTTAAGACATATTTTTAGTAAAATTTTGTTAATGCTTGTTAGGACATATGTGTTTCATTTGTTAAGAATATATATCATTCTTTTATGTAATTTGCTAATCATTTGACAAAACGCACTTTACTTGTAATTGGATAGATCTAGGTGTTTTTAATACTTTAAGAAACAAGGTTTCAAGATCAAGTGTTAAAGTCATTCAAGTCTGTCCAATAAATAAGATGAAAAGTGTAAGTTCATTAAACCTCAACAGCTAGCATCTATCGAGCTTAAGAAGCTGTTCCAGCCCCATGACTCGACAGCTTCTTAACAGCTTTTATCTGTCGAGGTTTAAGAAAAACATATTTTTCTGTTCTGTTTTCTTGGGATTCGTGAATGTGTCTTTCGGCCTTCTTTTCTCCTAACCCTAGACATATAAAAGAATTATTTTAAGGGCCGTCAAAGAGTACACAAGTTGCACAAGCATTGAGCAAAGTCTGTTCAAGCAAATTGTGACTGGAGACGAAGTTTTGACCTAGTTCATCATTCTTGTAAAAAAGTTGCTATGTTTGTATACTATAGGGTTTTGTGACCAAGCATCTTCTTAATATTTATCGTGTGGATGAACTGAAGACCTTTTCAACCAACAATCTTCTCTAGTTTGTGATTGAAGTCGCGTACTAGAATCTGTGCAATTGGTTAGTCACATACTAGGAGTCGTGCATCAAAATGAGAAATTGTCATTACAGAACAAGTCCAATTGAGTATTGGGGTAAGGATTCAACTGTAGGTTGGTATAAGGTACTAGGAATCCTTTATTTGTAACCGCTTGCTATGATAATAGTGAAATTTCAGGAGTGATGACCTTAAAATCACCCCGTGGGGTTTTTGCCAGGTAGGTTTTCCCCGTTTATAAACAAATCACCATGTCAATTTATTTTCCACTACATACTTAGTTTAATTGGTGATTTGTTTATGCTACCACGTGCTTTGTATGTTAATTTGATTAATTAATAACTTGGCTAATTAATCAATTAATTTAATCATAAGAGGTCAATACATTTTTTGGCCAATTAAGTAGTATCGGAGTAGGCACACTCTGATTTGGTTTAATATTTGCTGTGTTGATCCATTGACCCCTGTTTGTCATGGATAGAGGACAATCATTAATTATACTTCCTGAAAAATACGCATGAGAGCTTTCTTGCAGTCTTTAATGAGAATGTGTGGCAAGCTGTAGAGATTGGCTGAACCAAGCTAAAGGAAGCACCGACCGATTGGGATGAAGCCAAGATCAAGGCGACAAACTTCAACAGTACGGAATTGAATACATTATTCAGTGCAATCACCAATGAGGAGTTCAAGAAGATATCCTCCACTAAAACTGCTAAGGAAGCATGGACCATTCTCCAGACAACCTATGAGGGAACCAAGACAGTCAAGGATTCAAAACTTCAAAGGCTCACTACAAGTTTTGAAGAAATAAAGATGGAGGAGGGTAAGTCATTTGATGAACTCTATGCCAAGATTAAGGACATAGTGAACTCAGCCTTCAATCTTGGAAAAACTATTCATGAACCCAAGATTGTGAGAAAAGTGCTCAGATCTCTACCCGAGAGATTTCATGCCAAGATTATGGCGATCAAGGAATCAAAGGATACTGACAAGATTCCTTTGACTGAACTGGTTGGAAACTTGTAGACTTATGAGCTAGGGTTAACAAGAATTAGCAAGTCGGGTAAAGGCAAGAGCATGGCTTTAAAGGCCAAGAGCAGTGACATTGATGAGTCTCCAGATGATGAGGATTTTAAGATGAAGTCCTACATTACAAGGCAATTCAAGAAGTTCATGAAGAATTCCATTGGGAAGGGCTTTAACAAGGACAGTAGGCAATCCAGTTCTTCTCAATACAAGAGCCAAGATAAAGGGAAGAAGGATGCTAGGGATGGCGGTCAGTACACTGTTCCCGCAAGACCTAAGTGCTTTGGGTGTCAAGGCTTTGGTCACATGAAATAAGAGTGTCTTACATATCTTAAGAGCATTGGGAAGAGCAAGGCACTTACTGCTACCTTGAGCGGCATCGAGCCTGAAGATGATTCCGACAATAAGGATGACAAAATCTTGAATGCCTTCACTGCTTGTGTCAATCCTACTGAAGGGATTGCTAAAGACATGAGCGAAGAAAAGGACTTAGTGGAGTCTAAGTTCGAGAAGATGGATGATTAAGATGATATCCATACAGCCTATGAGAAATTGTACAAAGTGTCTGAGAAGTATGAGAAACTTTATAGGCTAGCCACCAAGAAGCTCAGTGATGTGGAACTTGATCGTGAAGAGCTTTCCACAAAGTTTGATGAAGCCAATCAGACTATTGGAGTACTGAAGTTTGAAAACAATTTCTTGGCTGAAAAGACCAAGAAGCTTGAAGCGGAACTGTTTCAAGTCAAAGTTTAATTGAAGAGAACTTCAAGTGCAAAGCTTGATGAGATGCTCAGTCTTCAAAAATCTACTTTTGATTGAACATGTTTAGGGTATGGTCTCTCTTCTTCTAATACTGCTTCTACTAGTACTACTGCTTTTATTCCTCTTAGTAATAATGTTGAAATTGAGAACAATGATGTTAAAACTGATATAGCTAGTACAAATATAGACAAGGGTAAATCTATCTTAGGAGCACCCCCTGAGCAGGATAAGAAAGAAGTTAAAAATCCTAGGGCTAAGAAGGCTAAATCTCAAAAGCCTAAACAGAATAAACAACACCTCTGCCATCATTATGGAGTTGCTGATCATACTTGACCAAATTGCTATAAGTGGTTAGCCACTCAACAGAGCAACGACATGATAGCATCTGGAAGCCAGAATCAGCTTCAATCTTCTCTTGCTCCTCTTGGAGATCTTCTCAAAGCCCTCATGTTCCTTTCGAACTACAGAAGAAGCAACATCTCTGTCATTATTGTGGAGTTGCTGATCATACTCGACCAAATTGCAATAAGTAGTTAGTCACTTAACAGAGCAACGACATGATAGCATCTAGAAGCCAGAATTAGCTTCAATCCTCTCTTGCTCCTCTTGGAGATCTTCTCAAAACCCTCATGTTCCTTTCGAACTTGAATGGTTTCAATTCTTTCTCCTCACCATCGGTTCAAGGATTCTATCACTTTCTTCTTTGTCTTCGTGTTTTTGTTTTTGCACAACTTGTGTGTTTTGCTTTTATTTTGAGTTAATATAATTTTATACTTTGCTTTGTTTAACATGTTTTTGTTTACTTTCAGTTTTGTTTATTTTGTTTTTGATATAAAAATAAAAAATAAAAAAAAAATTGAAAAATCAGAAAAATACAAAAATAGTGTGTGTTTTGTGTACATTAGTACTTATATACCTTGGATGGCTATCGAAACAAAGTTTTCTAAACTTTGTATCTTTTGTAGCTTAGATGGGCATCTCTATGTACAACTAAGCAAGTAAGTTTTGTGGTACTTGTTTGTGATGAGTAAAATTAAGTTATCTTTTGTACTTAACGCTTGTATCACTCTTGATAGGCCACAATCTGAATGACCCCTTGTGATTAAACCAATTAATTAATTAGCCAAGTTATTAATTAATCAATTTATCATGCAATTGCGTGGAAGCACAAACAAATCACCAAATAACTAGATATGCAGCGGAAATTAAATGATACAGTGATTTGTTTACGAATGGAGAAAAACCTTACGGCAAAAACCCCATTGGGTGATTTTCAAGTCACCACTCTCGAAACTCTACTATTATCAAATCAAGCGGTTACAAGTAAAGGAATCCCAAGTACCTTATCAACCTACAATTGAACCCTTACCCCAATAACCAATTGGACTTGATCTGTAGCGACAGTTCCCACCTTTGATGCATAGCTTCCAAGTACGTGACTAACCAATGCACGGATCCCAGTACGCGACTTCAAAACACCAACTTAAGGAAGAAAGGTTGGCTGTAAAGTTCTTCAGTTCATCCTTGACGATGAAGATTAGGAAGATGCTTGGTCACAAAACCCTATGGTGCAAATACACAGTAACTTCTTCAAAGAAGATGAACTAGGTCAAGAATGTCGTCTTTTGATCACAATTTGCTTGAACAGAGATTGCTTAATGAGTTTGCAGCTTGTGTCACACTAGACGGCTCTTAAAACAATCATTTTATACGTTTGGGTTTGGAGAAGAGAAGGCCCAAAAGCATATTCATGGATCCCAAGAAAATCAGATCAGAAAACCTGAATTTTTAAATCTCGACAGATAGCAAGTGTCGAGGTAGCTATCGAGCAGGTGTTGAGCTTTAATGAAATTGCACTTCAGCTTGCTTTTTCTTGGATAGATTTGATGACTTCAACACTTGACCTTGAAACCTTGTTTCTTGAAGTATTAAAAACACCTAGAACTACCCAATTACAAGTAGAGTGCGTTTTGTCAAAGGATTAGCCAATTTACATAAATAAGTGACATACGTTCTTAACAAGTGAAAATGCATGTGTCCTAACAATCTCCCCCTTTGGCAATCCGTGACAAAACCACAACAAGCAAATGAACATATGAGAGAAGTCATAAATTACTAAACTCATAGTCATTTGTTGAATACAATAAAATCTATCCTAACACAAACTCTTGAAAAATTTTGCATTAAGAGAGTTTATGGCAAGTAGACTTTGACAATCTGTATTTCTGAAACACTTCAAAACAAAACTCATCAAGGCATCTTGTGTGAAACAGAAATAATAGATTGCATACAAATATAAAGAACATATGTATAAAGATAGAGAAAAAATAACACATGAAGAGAGAGGTGAAAGAAACATACATCCACATATATAAAGAAGTATAAGTACAATGTATGTAAAAATTGTCAAAGGACCTCATATACAAGATCAATGTATCTATAAAGAATAGAAAAGAAAAGATACATAAAAACCTCACTACATCCCTTAAGAATATCAACACTCCTCCTATCAAAATGTCCTATACTAACTCTCCCCCTAAGATGACTACTCTCATAACCCAAAATTACTCCTCCTTTTTGTCACGAGTGACAAAGGGTAGAGTGTCATCTAGACATCTCATCAGTAGAGCTAGCATTTCCATCATCATCATCATCATCATCATCTGTAGAATCTTCAGAATTTGAAGCTGCCGGAGTAGATGGTGAAGGAGTAGCCTCTGGAGCAAAACCACCCATGGTCGCCTGTCATCGTGCAATACGACCAACACGAACATTCACCTGATACAACTCAGCAAAGAGTATATCAAGGCCAGTGTCCATGCACTGCAGCTGCGCCATAATGTCTCCTAGAGATACATCGCTCGTAGAGAAAGAAGGAGCGGATGTAGATGGAGCTGATCTGGATGGAGCAGATCTGGACAGAACCGAACAGGAGGGAGGAGTGAAATTCGTCTGTCACAACCTAAACTGAGCCTCACTACGTTTTACAGTAGCGGCATCTATGGCAGATATGTGTGTGAAGTGGTCGGACACAGGAAAGGGAATAGAAAAATGGCGTAAGATCCTCGTGATAGCGGAAGGAAAGATGAGCTTATCACGGGATGCCGAATCAAGATGAACATCTATGACAGAAAGAATAAAGTGAGAAGGAAAATATATAGTGAGATGCTCAAGAAGAGATAACAAAAATCGAGCATGAGGCTCTGTGATAGAGTTGTAGTGAGAGAGAGGATGGAGTACAAACGTCATCACTATGTTTAGGAATCTAGGACCTTTAGCAAAAGGCCTACGTGATGTGTACTGATGTTCACCCCAATCAGCAGGGCACTGACAAAAGGCAGAGATGACCTCATCTTTGGACACATTCCTCAAACACTCACAAGAAGGATAGTCAGGAAACTCTATCCTAAGAACCTTAAGCACATCTGCAACTAGCTGCAGTGTGACAGGTACTGAACGATCTATCCCGTGCATGTTGGAATAAAACTCCTGAATTAGCACGAGAGGACAAGTGACCGGGATGTCACACAGTGACCCCCATCCCCTATTATGAATGACAGAGGGAAGGTCAGTGTCGACGAAGTCCACTAGAATGACTTGGCGTTTCGAATAAACACCTCGTCGAGAAAAGTTCTCCGTAAATGCCTTGTGGGCATCTCCATCACGGAACCGAAGGTTAAGAGGAGCAAAGTCAAAAGAAGAGGAAGCTCCAGAACGTAGAGGGTTCCGAGCAGGAGTGGATTTATGTTTGGGTGTCATAGACACTACTAACGTAAAAGAATGAGAAAGAGATAAAGAGGGAGACAATCAGAAAAGTCCCAACACAGTTCAAATAAAGCAAATATGATGAACGAAAAGAATGTATGCATGAGAATGCATGAGCATGTGACATGCAAAGCAAAAGACATCATGGGCTCAGCCCAATCCAATCCTACCAGCACACAGCATAAAGCACACAGCATAAAGCACACATCTAAATGCATGTAAATGTGATTCTAATGCACATGGAATGCAATATATGTCATTTTGAAAGTATTTAAGTGAAAACCCAACCCAAAATTTCAATAAAAACTCATCAATTTTGAAAAACCCCAAAAATTTCAAAAATTCCCAAAACCTAGGTTTCAAAACATGCAATGCATAAAAAAGGAAGGGAAAAATGAACTTACCAAGTGATAGAAATCAAGGGAAGACCGAAATGGAAGAGGGTTTGAAGATTTAAGTGAAAAAAAAGGGTGTTTGGGAGATGAACAGCCATGGACAGATCAAGAGAGATCGAGGGAATGAAGTCTGAATCACGAAAAGTCCTTATATAGAGACTTCAGTAAATCTTAACAGCTGAGGTGTCAAGAGGTATCGAGGAAGCTGAAGAGGAGGTATCGAGAAAAATGGCCGTCGACAGCTGCAGGTATCGATAGGTGTCGAGGAACAAGGAACAGTTTCAAAGCACAGAAGCTCGATCGATCGACAAGGTGTCGAGGAGACAGAAACTTTCTCGATCAATCCATCAGGTGTCGAAGAGGTGTCGAGATTACGATAAGAAAAAGGCTTGAGAAGCTCGACAGATGACCAGGTGTCGAGGAGGTGTCGAGCAAGCAGTTAAAAGCAGTTTTTCGAGAAAAGAAAAACACAGACATGAATGCAATCCAACAGACACCTCAACCAATGATCCATTCAACATATAAAACTCTCAAAAACTTCTCTCAACAAGAATTTAAGCACATGGATCCTCAAAAATACACACACACACACACACACAACAAGTCTAACCAATTTTATTATTCAAAAACAAGTTAAGACAGTTTAGTGAGCATATATTAGCACATGTAGAATCTTTGTGATGGCCAAATCACATTATACCTGCACATGTATCAAAAGTAGCAAAGAATATTGCGTATTGTGTGTGAAAAACATCACAAGATTGCATATGTGTATACATGTTATGACGATTTGAGATATGAGAAAATAACTTTAACTCACACACAATCATAACTGTTTAATGGGAACTATCACCTTCGAGGTACATCCTATAACTCCCACATCTCCTAGAATACACGCTTGCAACCATATTTAAAGCATTTTTTTTTTTTTTTATCTTTTTGCTTTTTATTTTCTTTGCATATTTTCTTTTATTTTAGTATACCATACATGGGCATATAAAAGAGAGGAAAGAAATACCCAAGATGTTAAGTATTTGACATCGCACTTTTGCTATGCCGAAGCATACGAATGTCTTTGACACTGCACTTTTGCTATGCCGAAGCATACAGGTGTCTTTTATGATTGCCGAGCAACAGTGGTGAGATGATTATTTATGCCTTTCTCTTAGGATTTTCTAGTCCTACCTGTCAAAAAGAGTGATATGAGTGTTAAGTTTTAAGAGATAACTTAATCTTACTCATTACAAATAAGAGCCATAAAGCTCACTTGCTTAGTTGTGCATAGAGATGCTCATCTAAGTTACAAGAGATACAAAGTTTAGAAACTTTGTTTCAATGGCCATCCAAGGTACACAAGTACCAAAGTACACAAAACACACACTATTTTTGTATTTTTTTGATTTTTCAATTTTTTTTAATATTAAAAACAAAATAAACAAAACTAAAGGTAAACACACAAAACATGTTAAACAAAGCAAAGCATAAAACTAGATGCAAATGCATGAGGAAGAAGAACAAGAGAAGGAGATCAATCCATGGAGATGACACCAATGTTTTAACGAAGGAATTCAAAACGTTTGCTGTCAAGAGGTTTGGTGAACAAGTCAGCCTTCTGATCATCAGTGTGGATAAACTCAAGAGTGAGAGTACCATTTTCGACAAGCTCCCTAATGAAGTGATGTCGAATCTCTATGTGTTTGGTTCGAGAATGCTGAACAGGGTTTTTAGAGATATTTATGGCACTAGTTTTGTCATAGTAAATGGTGAGATACTCTTGACAAATATCATAATCATGAAGGAGTTTTTGCATCCAGAGGAGTTGGGTGCAGCAGCTACTGGTAGCAATGTATTCAGCTTCTGCAGTGGATAATGAGATGGAGTTCTACTTTTTGCTCATCCAAGAGACAAGATTGTTACCCACATAAAAACAACCTCCCGAAGTACTCTTTCTATTATTAGCATTACTAGCCCAATTAGCATTAGAGTACCCAGCTAAAACACCATTAGTGTCTTTGCTATACCACACACCAAACTCAGCATTGGTTTTGACATACTTAATAATTCTTTTTAAAGCAGTCATGTGGGATTCCTTGGGATTAGCCTGATATTTAGCACACACTCCAACACTGTAACTAATGTCAGGTCTACTAGCAGTAAGGTAAAGAAAACTACCTATCATGCTTCTATAAAGAGAGGGTTCAACACTCTTGCCTAACAAGTCTACAGTGAGCTTAACATTTGGGCTCATAGGGGTTCTAACAAAACTAGCAGATTCCAAGCCAAACTTTTTCACAAGATTCTTAGCATATTTAGATTGAGAAAGGAATATACCTGAATCTTGTTGGCGAATCTGTAGTCCTAGGAAGTGAGTCAGCTCTCTAATCATGCTCATCTCGAACTCAGCTTGCATGAGTTTTGAGAAGCCATGAGCAAGTTCATCCTTGGTCGACCCGAAGATGATATCATCAACATAGACTTGAGCAACTATTAACTCACCATCTTCCTTTTTGACGAAGAAAGTTTGATCAGCCTTTCCTCTTGTGAACCCATGTGACACCAGATATTGTGTGAGTCTATCATACCAGGCTCTAGGAGCTTGCTTCAACCCATAGAGTGCCTTTTTAAGGTACAGCACATGATTTGAAAAGTGTGAATCAATAAACGCTTTTGGTTGAGACACATAGACATCCTCTTTGAGTAACCCATTCAAGAAGGTAGTCTTTACATCTATCTGATAGAGACTGAAATTCAGCTGACATGCTAGGGCAAGCAGAATTCTGATTGACTCTATTCAGGCAACTGGTGCAAATGTTTCATCGTAGTCTACTCCTTCCATTTGCGAGTATCCTTGAGCCACAAGTTAAGCCTTGTTGCGAATCACATTACCTTCTTCATCAGTCTTGTTGCGAAATATCCACTTTGTACTGATGATGTGCTCACCTTTTACTAGAGTCCAAACATCATTCCTCCGAAATTGAAGTAGTTCATCATGCATTGCTTCGACCCAACTTTCATCTTGTAGTGCTTCCTCGACTTTCTTGGGTTCAACCTGTGACAAATAACGAGAATAAGATACAAAGTTAGCAACACATTTATTGACTGTACGTTTCCTTAATGTGAGCTCATTCATGTTTCTCACAATAACTTCAGGAGGATGGTTTAATTTGATTCTAGAGGAGGGTCCTTTTTCTTCATAAGACTCAGAATCTGGTGAAGTATGAGCATTTGCAAAGTCTTCCACAATACTAGGAGTACTTGGGGACACAGGCTCTGGTTTAGCAATATCTTGAACTTCCCTAGGCTCAGGAGGAAGAATTTTTTAGAGAGTTCCTCAATGTCTTTCTCAGAACTGGATTCAGAAGACTCATCAATGACCACATTTACTGTTTCCATTACCTTCAGAGTTCTCTTGTTGTATACCTGATAGGCCTTGCTTGTGGATGAGTATCCCAAAAATATGCCTTCATCGCTTCGAGAGTCAAACTTTCCCACATTCTTTCTATCCTTAAGGATGAAGCAAGTGCTTCCAAATATTCTGAAATACTTCACATTTGGCTTTCTTCATTTCCATAACTCATAGGGAGTCTTTTTGGTACCGGGTCTGAAGTACACCCTATTAACCGTATGACAAGCAATGTTTATGGCTTCTCCCCACAAGTTTTGAGCCACATCTTTGTTATGCAACATGGCTCTGGCCATTTCTTGAATAACCCTATTCTTTCTTTCTACCACACCATTCTGCTAAGGCATAATAGGAGCAGAGAACTCTTGAGATATGCCTAATCTTGTGCAAAAAGACTCCATGTATGAGTTCTCGATTTCTTGACCATGGTCACTTTGAATTCGATCAATCATTAAGCTCTTTTCATTTTGCAGTCTTGTGCACAAAGCCTTAATGTGCTCAGGAGCATCAGTCTTGGATTGGAGTAAGATGACCCAAGTGTATCTAGTAAAGTCGTCTACCACAACCATGATGTATCTCTTACCACCAAGAGACTCAGTTCTGGTTGGACCTGTTAGGTTCTAAGGTCTTAGAATTTTATGCATTTAGAACTCTAATTTGTAATGTTGGCAAACCATGATCAAAACATTGTATTTAGTCTTGTTTAGAATTGCTCAAAGTTGGTTTAATATTGTAAAGTTGGAATCGAGTGGTTGCAGAAGTACTTGGGACTTTCGGCCTGGCTCGATCGATCGAAGAATAGACTCGATCGATCGAAAATCGCACAGGTTGAATTTTCTGCAGATTTTTCAACTCAGCCCTACCTCATTAAACGTTTAGGGTTTTGTGTTTTTACCCTAGGTATATAAACAAAACCCTAGCCACGTTTTTGAGGGTTGTCCATATTGCTTTGTTGCTCATATTTGCTGTTTATGTGAATCTCTTGTGAGATCTTAGAGGAGCTTTCCTTCACATAAACTTAGGGTTTTCAAGGTAGAGATATTTTCTACATCTTGATGATCAACAAGGTTGCTGCCATTGAAGATTAAAAGAAAAGCAAGCGGGGAGCTTGTAGCTGATTGAAGAATTCAAGAAAGAAGTAGTCCGTGTATTCGGAGCCTGCGCGTGGTCGTGTCAGGAAGTTTTACTGGTGGGTAGCATTAGGAAGTCGAGCGGGGAGCTTGTAGTCCTTCTGTAAGAACTTCAATTCTTTCATAGTGAATTCTGTTATGCCTTGAGGATCGATGGGTCAAATCCTCCCCAGGTTTTTACCGAGTGGTTTCCTGGGTGATCATATCTTGTGTTTATTTATTTTCCGCTGCTTTATATCTTGATATGATTATTTGATTGCTTTAACCTAGAATTGCATAATTTGACTAAGTAACAACTTGGCTAATTAATCTAGGCTACGCAATCTATGTGTTTAAGGGGTCTAAATTTCCATTAGGACCCATAAGATCTAAATGCAAAAGCTCCAATGGTCTAGAGGTAGCTGAAGTTTGAGTGCCCGGATGCTTAGCTATTGTCTGTTTCCCAAGCTGACATGGTCCACACACTACATTGCTTATTCTATTAAGCCTTGGTATCCCTAAGACTGATTCATGCTTAGTTACAATGGACAGATGCTTGTAACTAGCATGTCCCATTCGTTGATGCCATAGCAATAGGTTCACCCTTAGAACTTCTATAAAAAGAACATTTGTAATGTCTGGTAGTCCTGGTAGAGATATAATCCCTTTCCCTTTAATTTGTGACTTGCTTCCATCACCAAAAGTCACATTACCACCCCTTTTAGGCTCAAAGATCTTGAAGAGAGATCGATCTCCAGTCATGTGTCTTGAGCAGCCGCTGTCAAGATACCATAGACATGTATCCATTACTTTGAATGCAGACTTCATCATGAAACACACTTCATGCTTGGATGACAAATCAGAGGGAATGGTTCTTTCACTCAACTGCTTTTGATGAGTTAAGCCTTTAACTTTTACTCTTCTTAAACGAACTCCTTTGCACATTTTTATTCTGAAGTAGTCTAGTTTCTTCTTAGCCATACTGAGATCCTTTCCAATAGTCATTATAAAAGAATTTAAATAACTTTTAGACTTGTATTTTCTGAGACACTCAAACAAATAGTGATTAAAAAAATAAGATGTATTTGAAAACAAGGATCTCTTCAAACCGGTTATAACCATAACAACAGGGGTCAATGGATCAACACAGCAAAGATTAAACCTAATCAGAGTGTGCTCGCTCTGATACCATTTGATAGGCCACAATCTGAATGACCCCTTGTGATTAAACCAATTAATTAATTAGCCAAGTTATTAATTAATCAATTTATCATGCAATTGTGTGGAAGCACAAACAAATCACCAAATAACTAAATATGCAGCGAAAATTAAATGACATGGTGATTTGTTTACGAATGGAGAAAAACCTTGTGGCAAAAAGCCCACTGGGTGATTTCAGGTCACCACTCCCGAAACTCCACTATTATCAAATCAAGTGGTTATAAGTAAAGGAATCTCAAGTACCTTACCAACTTACAGTTGAACCTTTACCCCAATACCCAATTGGACTTAATCTGTAGCGATAGTTCCCACCTTTGATGCACGGCTCCCAAGTACGTGACTAACCAATGCGCGGATCCCAGTACGCGACTTCAAAACACCAACTTAAGGAAGAAAGGTTGGCTGCAAAGTTCTTCAGTTCATCCTTGACGATGAAGATCAGGAAGATGCTTGGTCACAAAACCCAATGGTGCAAATACACAACAACTTCTTCAAAGAAGATGAACTAGGTCAAGAACTTCGTCTTTTGATCACAATTTGCTTAAACAGAGATTGCTTAATGAGTTTGCAACTTGTGTCACACTAGACGGCTCTTAAAACAATCATTTTATATGTTTAGGGTTTGGAGAAGAGAAGGCCCAAAAGCATATTCACGGATCCCAAGAAAATCAGATTAGAAAATCTGAATTTTTAAATCTCGACAGATAGTAGGTGTCGAGGTAACTATCGAGTAGGTGTCGAGCTTTAATGAAATTGCACTTCAGCTTGCTTTTTCTTGAACAGACTTGATGACTTCAACACTTGACCTTGAAACCTTGTTTCTTGAAGCATTAAAAACACATAAAACTACTCCATTACAAGTAGAGTGCGTTTCGTCAAAGGATTAGCCAATTTACATAAATAAGTGACATATGTTCTTAACAAGTGAAAACATATATGTCCTAACAACTCTTTTTGACGGGAATGACTAAAAAATCCTAAAAGAAAGGCATAAATAACCATCTCACCACTGTTATCTACCAATTATGAATGACATCTTTATGCTTCAGCATAGCAAAAGTGCAATATCAATGACATTTGTGTGTTTCGACATAGCGAAATTGGAATGTCAAATGCTTAACATAATTAGGTATTTCTTTTCTATCTCTTATATGCTCATGCATGATTTGCTTAAAAAGAAAAATATAAAGCAAAAAGAATAAAAATGCTTTAAATATGATAGCAAGCGTGTATTCTAGGAGATGTGTGAGTTATAGGATATACCTCGAAAGTGATAGTCCCTATCAAATAGTTATGATTGTGTGTGAGTTAAAGTGATTTTCTTGTATCTCAAATCGTCATAACATATATACACTTACGCAATCTTGCGATATTTTTCACACACAACATGCAATATTCTTTGTTACTCTTAATACATGTGCAGGGACAATGTGATTTGGCCATCACAAGGTTTACATGTGTTTAGGTATGCTCATTAAATTGTCTTGACTTATTTTTGAAATATAAAATTGGTTAGACTTGTTTAGTGTGTGTGTGTGTTTTTAGGATCCATTTTCTTAAAATTGTTGTGGAGAGATGATTTTAAGAGCTTAATATGTTGATTAGATTATTGGTTGAGTTGCATGCTTGATTATATTCATGTCTGTGTTTTTCCCTTCTCGAAAAACTTCTTTTTTAAAAGCAATCTCAACAACTCCTCGACACCTGACTATTTATCGAGCTTCTCAGCTTTTTCTTATCGTAATCTTGACACCTCTCAACAGTTAGGTGGATTAATCGAGAAAGTTTCTGACCTTTCAATAGCGTCTCGATAGCTTGTGGATCGATCGAGCTTCTATTCTTGTGTCTGATACTCTGTTCCTCGACACCTTCTTGACAGCTGCATCTATCGACGGCTTATTTCTTGACACCTATATTGATACCTTACTCGACACCTCTATCTATCGAGCTTTATTGAACCTCTATTTATACGGTCTGTGCAATCTTGTGAGACTCTCTCGATAGCTTTGTTCTTTCACTTCCCAAATCACTCTCACTCACTCCAAATCCTTTCCTTAAGTTTTCTTCAAGCTTTTTCAAGATTTTCTTCACTTGGTAAGCTTCTAATCTTTCATTCTTCATGCATTTCATGTTTTGAAATCTAGGTTTTGGGTTTTTGAAAAATTTTGGGGTTTTTCAAAATTGATGAGTTGTTGTTGAAATTTTGGAATGGGTTTTTTACTTAAATGAGTTTAAAATCTCATGCATTGCATCAAATTAGCATTATAACAATATTATCATGCATTTGGATGTGTACAAATTGGTTGTGTGCTAAAAGGATTGGATTGGGCTGAGCCCATGATGTAATTTCCTTTGTATGTCACATGTTCATGCATTCCCCATGCATACGTACTCTCTTTTCAATATACTTGCTATATTTAAACTGTTTTGGAGCTTTTCTGATTGCCTCTCTCTCTCTCCCTCTCTTTTTTGTTTACATTAGTCATGTCTATGGCACCTAAATGTAAGTCTACTCTGTGCCAGAACCCTCTTCGTTCCGGGGCATCCATTTCATCTAATCCTACTCCATCACATATTCGGTTCCATGATGAGGATGCCCATAAGGCCTTCTTGGAGAATTTTTCTTAACAAGGCATTCATTCTGAATGCCAAGTCATTTTGGCGGACTTCGCTAACACAGACCTTCCCGGTGTCATTCACAATTAGGGATGAGAGTCATTGTGTGACATCCTGATCATCTATCCTTTCATGCTTATACAAGATTTTTACTCCAATATGCATGGAATTGATCGTTCAGTACCTCACTTCTTCACTTTCGTTCGAGGTACGCATTTTCTTGTCACACTGTAACTTGTTGTGGATGTGCTTCGGGTTCCTAGGGTAAAGTTTCCTGACTATCCTAGTTGTGAGCATCTGAGGATTGTGTCCAAGGATAAGCTCATGTCTACTTTCTGCGAGTGCCTTTCTGATTGGTGTGATCGTTAGTTTACACCATGTAAGCCCTTTGCTAAAGGTCCTAGATTCTTGAACATGGTGATGACTTTTGTTTTGCACCCACTCTTTCACTATAACTTCATCACAGAGTCTCGTGCTCGGTTTTTTTTTATTCCTTCTTGAGTATCTTACTATAGATTTCTTTTCTCATTTTATTCTTTTCATTATTGATGTTCATTAGGATTCGGTGTCTCGTGATAAGTTCATCTTTCCTTTCACTATCACGAGAATTTTACACCATTTTTCCATCCTTTTTCCAGCATCCGACCATTTTTCTTTTATGTGTGTCATAGATGCCGCTACCGTTAAATGTAGCGAGGTGCAGTTTAGGTCGCGACAAGCTAACTCAGCAGCTCCTCCCTCCTATTCGGCTCCATCTCGATCAACTCCATCCACATCCGCCCCCTCCTCTTCCATGGGTGATGTGTCTCTTCGCGACGTCATGGCGCAGCTTCAGCGCTTGGATGCTTGCCTTGATACACTCTCTACTGAGTTGTATCAGGTGAATGTTCGTGTTGGCCGTATTGCTAGGCGGCAGACAATCATGGGTGGTTTCGCACCTGAGGCTTCTCCTCCACCTCCTCCTGTGGCTTCTGATTTTGAGGTTGAGGATGATGATGATGATGGTGATGACGATGATGCTTCTGATGATGATGATGGAGATGCTAGCTCTACCGATGAGATGTCTACTTGACACTCTACCCTTTGTCATTTGTGACAAAAAGGGGAAGTAGTTTTAGGTTATATGAGAGTAGTCATTCTTAGGGGGAGAGTTAGTATAGGACCATTTTGTTATGAGGAGTGTTGATACATAAAGGATGTAGTGAGGATGTTATGTATCTTTTCTTTTCTTTCTTTTTAGATATATTGTTCTTGTACCTTGGGTCTTGTGACCCTTTTTTTTACATACATTATAATTATTCTTTTTATATGTTGATGTATGTTTCTTTCACCTACCCTTACATGTGCTGTTTCTTTTCTCTCTTTATGCACGTGCTTCTTATTACTTGTATGCAATCTATTATTTCTGTTTCACACAAAGATGCCTTGATGAATTTGTTTAAAGTGTTTCAGAAATACAGGTTGTCAAAGTCTATTTGCCATAAACTCTCTTCTTGCAAAATTTTTCAAAAGTTTGTGTTAGGATAGATTTTATTGTATTCAACAAGTAAATATGAGTTGAGTGATTTATGACTTCTCTCATATGCTCATTTGTTTGTTGTGGTTTTGTCACGTATTGTCAAAGGGAGAGATTGTTAGGACATATGTGTTTCACTTGTTAAGAACATATGTCATTCTTTTATGTAATTGGCTAATCTTTTGACAAAATGCACTTTACTTGTAATTGGGTAGATCTAGGTGTTTTTAATACTTCAAGAAACAAGGTTTCAAGATCAAGTGTTAAAGTCATTCAAGTCTGTCAAAGAAACAAGTTGAAAAGTGTAAGGTCATTAAAACTCGACAGCTAGCATCTATCGAGCTTAAGAAGCTGTTCCAGCCTCATGGCTCGACAGCTTCTCGATAGCTTTTATCTATCGAGGTTTAAGAAAAACAGATAATTGGGATCCATGAATGTGTCTCTGGGCCTTCTTTTCTCCTAACCCTAGACATATAAAAGAATTATTTTAAGGGCCGTCATGGAGTACACAAGTTGCACAAGCATTAAGCAAAGTCTGTTTAAGCAAATTGTGACCGGAGACAAAGTTGTGCCCTAGTTCATCATTCTTGTAAAGAAGTTGTTGTGTTTATACACCATAGGGTTTTATGACCAAGCATCTTCTTGATCTTCATCGTGTGGATGAACTGAAAAACTTTGTAGCCAACAATCTTCTCTAGTTGGTGATTGAAGTTGCATACTAAGATCCACGCAATTGGTTAGTCACATACTGGGAATCATGCATCAAAAAGAGAGATTTTCACTACAGAACAAGTCCAATTGGGTATTGGGGTAAGAGTTTAACTGTCGGTTGGTATAAGATACTAAGATTCCTTTACTTGTAACCGCTTGTTGTGATAATAGTGGAATTTTGGGAGTGGTGACTTTAAAACCACCCGGTGAGGTTTTTGTCATGTAGGTTTTTTCCATCCGTAAACAAATCATCATGTCAATTTATTTTCCAATGCATACTTAATTTAATTGGTAATTTTTTTGTGCTACCACGTGCTTTGCATGTTAATTTAATTAATTAATAATTTAGCTAATTAATCAATTAATTTAATCACAATGGGTCAATACGTTTTTTGGCCTATCAATACTTACCATTTTAATACCTTTATTTGTATTTTATTACAATTAAATTAATTATAATGTCGTCATAGTTTGACCTTGTGTGGGCACCAGTTGTATTTCCCTCCTTGGGAGGAAAGGGGGGTACCCCTCGGCCGATTGGACGTGGGTGTGGAAAAGATGAAGTCACCACCTAAATTAGGTCTAGGAACCATTTACATAGCACCCTTATGTGGAAGAACTGATCTTACTACTAGTGTATGAGTTCGGAGTTTAGGTATGTTTTTGGGAAGGTATTAGGCATCCAAAACCACCCAACCTGTGGATCAGCTTCCACTTATTGTGTCTTAAGTCTTAATCTTATTAAAGGCATATTCAATATTTCACTCTATACTCATACACACACACTCACTAACATACATCTAACAATCAACATGGCATTTCATCTCAAACCATAACATACATCTATCATCATAAACCCTACCTTACATCTATCACGCATATCATTCATCTCATCTAAGGTGGCAAGGAAACAAGATATCACAAGGGTAGAAGCATGGCAGCAAGTTATATGACAAAAACATAGGCATATTGAATTTAAACAAGCACATGACATCATTCAAACATCTAAAGCATATCAACCAACAAGGCATGTTCATACTCATCATCCAAAGCAACAATGAATGCTCATGTGAATGCATGCCTTACCTTACTTACCTTACTGTATCGCAACACCTATGCATTAATGCATGATCATATTAATGCATGTTCATGGCAAAACAAAGAAATCATTGAAGTGAAACCCTAATCTAGTATGTTAAAGGAAAACAAACAACCAAACTGAGAAACAGGGACTCAAAAACATAAAAAATGGTTAAAAACAAAAGCATGTTATGTGAAAGAAACAAATAAAAAGAAGCAAACAACTTATATTAGGATTTCTGGGCACGAGTATGCTTGCACATACGTGGGCCTGCGTACATAGGCCAATTGCATGCGTACGCATACTTCAAGCCTACGTACGCATGTAGGAAGCACGTGCACGCAGACAAGCCCTGAAGAACCCTGACCCAGAAATCAAGAACACATAATAGAGCAGAACTTTAAAACTAAAAATCTAACAACCTAGCATGCTTTAAAACAAAAAGCTACTAAACCCTAGGCTTCCTAAACATATTAAAATATAAACTAAGCAAGAAAACCAAAAGAAAATAGAATTAAAACAGAGAAATGAGAAGAAAAAGGTTAGAACTTAATACCTTAAACAAGAAAATTTTCAAGCTTGATTTTGACCTTCCCTTCAGTCAATCTATTCAAAATCAAATACAAAAGTGATTATTAATCTTAAACTCAAAAGATCAAGACCAGAAAATGTCCCAATCAAATGAAAATTGACTTGACGATATTTAGTGAAAAACTCCCTCTTTGATTCACTATTTCTAGCAAATCTTAGGGTTACTCTTAGGATTCTCTATGTGTTTTAAGAAGGTACCATGTATGACTTTTTATATTAATAAAATACGGGTTTGGAACAGCTCCTAGACGATGTGGGATTCGTTCTAAACTTCAATCTTTAATGCTGAAAACTTGTCTTTCATAGTTTTTGGAACCTTAGTTGCGTAAGCAGGCCCGTGTATGCGTATGCATACATCAAACCTGTGTATGCTTACACAACCCTAGGGTTTCCATGGTCTTTATTTTCCTAAAATAGCTTTATTTTTTTTCATAAAAGAGTTATATTTTCCACAAAAACCTTCTTCAAGTCAATTTATAATCTTATTAGGCTCTAAACCAACCTTAGGCTTTAGAATTTTACATCATTAGGGAACGGTGACCCGAGTCATAAGGGGTACAAACTAAGCAAGAAAACCAACAAAAAAAAAAAAAACATAATTAAAATAGAGAAATGAAAAGAAAAATGTTAGAACTTAATACCTCAAACAAGAAGCTTTTCAAGCTTGATTTTGATCGTTCCCCTCATTCAATCTATTCACAATCAAATACAAAAGTGATTAGTAATCTTAAACTTGAAAGATCAAGACCAAAAAATGTCCTAATCAAATGAAAATTTACTTGAAGATGTTTTGTGAAAAACTCCCTCTTTAATTCACTATTTCTAGAAAATCTTAGGTTTTCCCTTAGGATTTTCTATGTATTTTGAAAAGGTATCATGTGTGGATTTTTATATTAAGAAAATAGGGGTTTGGAACAGCTCCCAGACGATTTGGGATTCCTTCCAAACCTCAGTCTTTAATGCAGGAAACTTGTCTTTCATAGTTCTTGGAACCCTAGTTGCGTACGCAGGCCTGTGTATGCGTACGCATTCATCAAACCTACGTACGCATATGAGTGTATGCGTACGCAACCCTAGGGTTTCCATGGTCTTTATTTTCCAAAAATAACTTTATTTTTATTCATAAAAGAGTAACATTTTCCACAAAACTTTCCTCAAATCAATTTATAATCTGATCAGGCCCTAAACCAACCTTGGGCTTTAAAATTTGACCATCATTGGGGAACGAGGGCCCAACGATATGGGATTCATTCCAAACCTCAGTCTTTAATGCAAGAAACTTGCCTTTCATAGTTTTTGGAACACTAGCTGCGTACGCAGGCCCGTGTATGCGTACGCATACATTAAACCTACGTACGCATATGCGTGTATGCGTACGCAACCCTAGGGTTTTTGTGATCTTTATTTTCCAAAAAATAGCTTTATTTTTTATCCATAAAGGAGTTATATTTTCCACAAAACCTTCCTCAAGTCAATTTATAATCTAATCGAGCCCTAAACCACCCTTGGGCTTTAAAATTTTACCATCATTGGGAAACAGGAGCTTGAGTCATAAGGGGTATAAAATGCAGTGTCTACAACTTGGTAGAACCTCGGTCTAGCATTAAAAATCCTAAACCTCTCTCTTTTTCGGTTCATTGAATGGCTAGGGTATGAAAACTATGGTTAAGTCCCTAGTTTGAAATAATTTATTGGAAGATTCATACGTAATAATTGTTCTAGTATATGACGTCAATAATATTTGGAGATTTAATTTTACTTTTATTATTAGGTGTCAATAATGACACTAAAACTATGTTTGGTTGAGTGGATTTTAGGAATGATGGAAAAATAGGGAGAGAAAATAAGAAAAAAAAAATTAAATTATTGAGATGTTTGGTTGAAATGATTGATGAAAAGAAAACTAGTAGAGCCAAGTGTCTACCAAAATGTTTTCTCAAGAAAACTAAAAAGACAAACATCACAGAGGTAAGACCAAAAAGCACTCATTGTACAGACGTGAGAGTGATGAGACAGTGAGAGAGCCCTTGTGCATTGTATCTTGTCTTCTTCTTCTTCTTCTTCTTCCTCTTTTTTTTTTTATTTTTTTTTTATTTTTTTTTTAACTTTCTTTTCTCTTTAGTACTACTCATTTCCGTTACATTTGCCTCATCCTTGGGTTTTTTACTTTTCTTCCCTGGCTTATTTCTTTTGGAAACTTCTCGTCGTCGTTGTTGTTATTATTATTATTATTGGCGTCGTTGTTTTTGCTGTTTTTTTTTTTTTTCATTAGTTTTAATTTTTTTTTTGGTTCATCCTTTTTTTTTCCCCTCTAATTTTTTACTTATATTTTATATTTATCTAATAAGGGTATGAGTGTAAACTTGTACAAATAAGTTTTTAATCTCTCTACTTTTCTATCTTTCTAATCAAACACACAGAAAAGAAAACTAAATCTTTTTTATCCTCCCACTTTTCTATTTATTTCTCATTCTTTATCCTTCCAATTTTTCACTCCTTCAACCAAACAAACCCTAAGAATAAAAAGAAAAAAAAAATCAAGAAATATAGATTGTTATGTATAATATAATTATTTAATTGATATATTAAAAATGTAAATGTGGGGGGTGAAAACCCAGAGCTACTTAATGGGCCCGGGGCACCATATTAAGAAATATTATATTTCTGAGGAGCAACAGTTGGGTTGGGACAGCCCATTTGAAGGCAGGAAGCCCAGAAGTAAAGGGGGAATACCGTCCGAAGAGGTCACTACTGGTCCGAAGACTCCCTACTCCTCGGCCACAAATAGCCTTGATCAAACAAGCGTGTGGAAGGTCCGAATAATCTTTCTAACAATCCCAATGATAATGATAAGTTCTGGGCGGATCCAGAGATGATTAGAGCTAAAAAATATCTAAAGGAAAAGCTGCTACCATCGCATTTAATGCACTGCAACAGCTTTTCTGGCCGCATTTATGTGGAGAAAACCCCTGAACAGTGTAATCTCGGCTATCACCACTCACAAAGAACTAAAGTAGACACATGACGTGACATGCACTTGAGTAGATACGCAGATGCAGAACAAGTGGACGATGGAGATGATAGGAGAGGATGCTATATAAAGAAGAAGGGTCCCTGATAATGGAGGAGAGAGGAGGGAGAGAAAAAGAGAGAGAAAAACTTTACTGTAGTTCTGAATGTTGTGATCACTGTTCACTTAATAAAACATCTCTTCGGACATTCAAGCATAGAGTTGTTCAAGCATTCGTTCATGTTATTATCACTGCAAGTAACCTAGCCAACCATTGTGTACTTTATAACCAGCCTAGCTCTTTCGCCCACTCTCTATAAATTTATTGTCCTGGGTTCGCTGGGCCTTCAACCCATACCTTTTGGGCTTGGGCTACAAAAACTGACCCTACAATTGGCGTCGTCTGTGGGGAGAGCTTGTGTAGGGGTAAAGACAACAGTAGATGATGGCTGAACACGGTCAACAAGAAGCGGAGTCTAGGGCATCTCAGCACGTTGATCCCCCAGGAACTGCCAATCCCTAGACTGTCAACACCGTATTTAGAGACCCAGTCCACCAGGTTTTAGAAAAGGTCAAGAACGAGCCGTTCTTCAAGTGGCCAAACAAGATGGCAGGGAACCCTGAAAGACGTAATCATAATCTCTACTGCCAATACCACCAGGATCATGGGCACACGACTGAGGACTGTAGAAACTTGTGGGTTCATCTGGAACAACTAGTCAGCGAGGGGAAACTGCGACATCTCCTACATCACACCAGTGGCCGAGGAGGTCCGATAAGCGCAGACTCCCAGAGGGATGATCCTCTGAAACCCCCTCTGGGAACTATCAATGTTATCTTTGCGGCCCCAGGGAGAACAAGATCCTGGTCATCCAAGGTCATGACGGTGGATCGGTTACCTGCGGGGGAATCTGGCCAGGGTCCGAAGAGGTGCAAACTCGATGATCTAGTTTTAGGTTTCTCGGACGTCGACAAGGTGGGCACTGTCCAGCCTCATGATGATGCGTTGGTCATTACCCTCAGAATTGGGGGGTACGACGTGAAACGGGTAATGGTGGACCAAGGTAGCGCTGCAGAAATAATGTACCCTGACCTCTACAAGGGGCTGAACCTCAAATTTAGTGACTTAACGCCATATAGTTCTTCGCTGATCAGTTTCGAAGGAAGAGTTGTTACCCCGAAGGGCGAAATACGACTACCTGTGCAGACTAGCTCAGAGGTGGTGGAGGTGGATTTCATAGTTGTGGATGTCTTTTCACCCTATACGGCAATTGTAGCCAGACCTTGGCTTCATGCGCTGGGGGCGGTTTCTTCCACCTTGCATCAAAAAATCAAATACCCATCCGAAGGCCGGGTTTGCGAAATCCAGGGGGATCAATCCATAGCAAGACAATACTTAGTGGCTGTCATTCAACACGAGCCGGGAGCCGAGTTGTCAACCAGGGGCTTATAGCAACCAAAGCACCAGTTATCGCCCACTGAAGATCCGAACAAGGGCGCAGGATGCGAAGATTTGGCAAAAGTCATCATTGGGGATAATCCCAAAATATTCTTTCAAGTCGGATCCCAATTGCCGTTGCAGGAAAAAGAGGAGTTAGTGCAACTTCTTAAGGAAAACCTCGATGTATTCGCTTGGAATGCTTATGAAGCCCCTAGGGTGGATCCGGAATTCATATGCCACCATTTGAAGGTAAACCCCATGATCACCCCTAAGAAGTAGCCTCTTCGGCGTCCATCTAAGGAACACGCTGAAGCAGTCAGAGAAGAAGTAGCAAAGCTCAAACAAGCAGGGGCAATTAAAGAGGTTTTCTACCTAGAGTGGTTGGCAAATACTATAGTGGTGAAGAAGAAGAGCGGGAAATGGCGAGTATGCGTGGACTTCACTGACTTGAACAAGGCATGCCCTAAAGATCCATTCCCCATGCCTAAAATCGATCGGCTAGTAGATGCCACCGTCGGACACCCCCGAATGAGCTTCTTGGACGCGTTCCAAGGCTATCATCAGATACCCTTAGCCTTGGAAGACCAGGAGAAGACTACTTTTGTGACCCCCACGGGTAACTACCACTATAAGGTGATGTCGTTCAGTTTAAAAAATGCGGGTTCTACTTACCAAAGGATGATGACGAGGATATTTGAACCGCAACTGGGAAGAAATATTGAGATCTATATAGATGACATGGTGGTGAAGAGCAAAGTGGTGGCCAAGCACGTGAAGGACCTAGAAAGCACCTTTGAAGTTCTCAGGAAGTACAAGCTACGCTTGAACACTGCTAAGTGCTCGTTTGGTGTGGGATCAGGCAAGTTCCTGGGATATATGGTGACTCACAGAGGAATTGAGGTTAACTCTGATCAGATAAAGGCCATCAATGAGTTGCAAGCTCCTCAAAATCCCAAGGAGGTTCAAAACTGACAGGGATGATGGCAGCCCTAAATCGATTTATCTCTCGATCAGCGGACAGGTGTCGGCCCTTCTTTTCCCTGATTAACAAGTGGAAAGGGTTCGAGTGGACAGAGGAGTGTGCTGTGGCCTTCCAACAGTTGAAAGATTATCTAGCTCGACCACCAATCATGTCCAGCCTCGAGCCCAATGAGGTCTTGTTTACGTATATCACTGTAGCTACCCATGCTGTAAGCTTGGTTCTAATCCGAGCAGATGGCAGTGTGCAGAAACCCGTTTATTGTCTAAGCAAGTCGCTGCATAAAGCCGAGGTCTGTTATTTACCGTTGGAAAAGGCTATTTTAGCAGTGGTGCATGGTACCCGAAAGCTCCCACATTATTTCTAGGCCCATACAGTCGTCGTTCTCACCCAGCTTCCACTCAGGGCTATACTCCGAAGTGCGGACTACACTGGAAGAATTGCAAAATGAGGGACGATACTAGGGGCTTTTGATATCAAGTATATGCCACGCACCTTAGTCAAGGGCCAGGTGCTTGCTGATTTGGTAGTCGAGTTCACGGAGCCCCGACTAGAAGAAGTACAGCTGACATCAAACACGGATGAAAAATCGGTTGGCATGATTTCTCAACAAAGCCCTTCCCATTGGGAGGTGTATGTGGATGGTGCTGCAAACCAGAGAGGCTCCGAAGTGGGGCTAGTGCTGATATCCCCTGAAGGAATCGTTATTGAAAAAGCATTAAGGCTGGGCTTCTTGGCGACCAATAATGAGGCGGAATACAAAGCCCTATTGATGGGGATGAGTATGGTCCAAAGGATGGGAGGAAAGGCAGTAAAGGTATTCTCGGACTCAAGGCTGGTTGTGGGTCAAGTCCAAGGGGAGTTTGAGGCAAAGGACGACAGAATGCAGGGATACTTGAGCCGAGTCAAACATCTGCAGTCAGGGTTTGAGTCTTTCAGCCTGCTGCACATTCCCCGGAATAATAACTCACACGCTGACTCCTTGGCCACTCTAGCCACTTCTTCGGCACACGATTTGTCGAGAGTTATCCTCGTCGACGACTTGCATAAACCTACCAAAGCAGGAAAAGGAGTAGTTCAAGTGCATCAGGTCAGGGCTGGACCCAGTTGGATGGACCTTTTAGTTAAATTTCTAAAGGAAGATATCTTGCCTGAAGAGAAGGGAGAAGCCGATAAGGTTCGGAGGAAAGCAACCAGGTTCTGGTTGTCTGAAGATCAGAACTATACAAACGTTCCTATTTTGGACCGTACTTGTTGTGCGTGCATCCTGAAGAGGCTGAGCTGTTATTAGAGGAACTGCACGAGGGAATCTGTGGGAGCCACACTGGAGGTAGATCCCTGGCTCACCGAGCCATCATTCAAGGATATTGGTGGCCAAACATGCAAAAAGAAGCCCTGGATTATGCTAAAAGATGCGATCAATGTCAGCGATTCGCCCCACACATCCACCAACCAGGAGGGACTCTTAACCCGCTATCCAGCCCATGGCCTTTCGCCTAATGAGGCTTGGATATCGTAAGACCATTCCCTAAGGCTGTAGGAAACAAGAAATATCTGCTGGTCGGCACTAACTACTTCACCAAGTGGGTCGAAGCGAAACCTCTTGCCAACATCCGAGACGTAGACGTGCAAAGGTTTATGTGGAAGAGTATAGTTACTTGATTTGGAGTCCCATATGCTCTCATCTCGGACAATGGCCTGCAGTTTGATAGCAAAGCATTTAGGAGTTATTGTAGCTAGTTGGGGATCATAAATAGGTACTCCACCCCAGCTTATCCCCAGGGCAATGGCCAAGCCGAAGCTGTCAACAAGGTCATTGTGAATGGCTTGAAAAAGAGATTAGATGACGCAAAGGGTAAATGGATAGAAGAATTGCCACATGTGCTTTGGCCTTACAAAACCACTCCACGCAAGTCCGCTGGAGAGACCCCCTTTTCAATGACCTACGGGGCTGAAGCTGTCATACCTTTGGAAACTGGATTCCCGACACTGAGAACTAGCTCATTTAGTCCAACGGGTAACAATGAACAGTTAGAGAAGAGTTTGGACCTAATTGATGAAAGGAGGGAAAACGCAATGGTCCGATTAGCGCATTACCAACAAAAGCTTAGACAGGGCTATGACGCGAACGTAAGGCTCAGACCTCTAGAACCTAGTGATCTGGTACTAAGAAAGGTGGTTGGCACTGCAAAGAACCCAGTTTGGGGAAAATTTGGGCCTAATTGGGAAGGGCCATATCGCATTACTTCAGCAGCTGGCATTGGGGCATATTTCCTTGAAGACCTGGACAATCATGTAATACCACGCCCATGGAATGTAAATAACCTCAAAAGGTATTATTATTAATCAAAATTTTCTTTTAATCGGTATATCGATATGTTACGATTTCTTTAAGTGTTTAAACTTAAATCCATTCATGCCTGTAGTCCTCGGACCAGATGATATGGATTAGTTAGCACTATGTTACGATTCCTTTAAGTGTTTAAACTTAAATCCATTCATGCCTGTAGTCCTCGGACCAGATGATATGGGTTAGTTAGCACTATGTTACGATTCCTTTAAGTGTTTAAACTTAAATCCATTCATGCCTGTAGTCCTCGGACCAAATGATATGGGCTAGTTAGCACTCTGTTACGATTTCTTAAGTGTTTAAACTTAAATCCATTCATGTCTATAGTCCTCGGACCAGATGATATTGGTTAGTTAGCACTTTGTTACGATTTCTTTAAGTGTTTAAACTTAAATCCATTCATGCCTGTAGTCCTCAGACCAGATGATATGGGTTAGTTAGCACTCTGTTACGATTCCTTTAAGTATTTAAACTTAAATCCATTCATGCCTGTAGTCCTCGGACCAAATGATATGGGTTAGTTAGCATTATGTTACGATTCCTTTAAGTGTTTAAACTTAAATCCATTCATGCCTGTAGTCCTCGGACCAGATGATATGGGTTAGTTAGCACTCTGTTACGATTTCTTTAAGTGTTTAAACTTAAATGCATTCATGCCTGTAGTCCTCGGACCAGATGATATGGGTTAGTTAGCACTCTGTTACGATTTCTTTAGTGTTTAAACTTAAATCCATTCATGCCTGTAGTCCTCGGACCAGATGATATGGGTTAGTTAGCACTATGATACGATTCCTTTAAGTGTTTAAACTTAAATCCATTCATGCCTGTAGTCCTCGGACCAGATGATATGGATTAGTTAGCACTTTATTACGATTTCTTTAAGTCTTTAAACTTAAATCCATTCATGCCTGTAGTCCTTAGACCATATGATATGGGTTAGTTAGCACTCTGTTACAATTTCTTTAGGTGTTTAAATTTAAATCCAGTTATGTCCGTCGTCCTCGGACCAGACGACTTGAGTAAGTTAACACTCTAGCACAGCTCTTTGACTGCTTAAATCTAAATCCAATGTAACGGTTTCTATTGAAGTATCACCCTCTGATGAGCCATGATTGAGATTCCTGAACGTGTTTAGATTAAACCTAACCTATATTGCCTCTCATTCTTCTGTGCACATTTGGAAAGGCTTGTGGAGCTTTTTACTATAACCCCTATGGTTTTCGTTGTTTAGTAATAGTTCTCATACATTCTGCCCCATTCTAATACCAATCTTAGTCATGCGCGTTGTTAACATGATATCAGGATCACAATAAAGTTAAAGTACAGGACTTCAATGATAATAGTAAGTCGTATTACACACAGCAAAGCAAATAAATGCGAAGGAGAGATTGCTTTATTAATCAAAAGAGTAGCTTATAATCTCTCACAAAAAGAAAGACACAAAAAAGAAGAAGGGGGCCCTATGTATCTATTCTTGAGCTGAAGGGAACACAGGGTCGGCAACCTGGCCTGTCTGAGTAGCAGCTTCTGGGGCTTGGCTCTGGGACTCAGTAGGAGTCTTCTCTTCATCCAACCCTTGACCTTTGTCTTTGGCTGGTTCAACTGGCTGACCAGCCTATCTGGGTGCATCAAAGGCGGATGGGGAAGCTACATTGACTAAGCTTTGCTTCGTAGCCTCAAAAGGCTATTGAGCAGGAGGAGGGTCAGTCTCTGGGAGTTCTCGGATCTCTGGATCATAGTATATGCTCCCAGGTAGCTTTAGGGGAGAGTCTGAAGGGACCCCAGCAGCGTCTAGTGCCTTCTACCAGGTTATGTCGCAGTACTCACGAGCAACCGAAGCAAATTGCTCCATGAGCAGCTTCCCAGTCTCATCCACCCCCAGCTGATATGCCGCCTTTCTCTCAGCTTCAACTGAATCCTTGGCCAGTTGAACCTCCTGCTCGGCTGCTTGGGCGCCTTCTCTGGCTTTCTGGAGTTCAGCCTTGAAACCCTTCACTAGCTCCCTTTCGGTCGCTAGGTTGGTTTCTGCCATATGCAATTGTCTGCGCTGCTCCTCAGCCTAGGTCTCGGCGTTTTGGAGGCCGGCCTTGCAGTTGTCCTTCTCCCGGGTCACGGCTTTAAGCTGCTCGGATATGCGAGCATAATCGTCCTTCAGCTGGCCAAGAGCCTTCTCTGCCTCGAATTGAGACTGGACTGCTACTTGGGCCTCAAGGTAGGACTTTTTGTTCCATTCCTCGGCCACGTAGATCTGCTGAGTAATCTACATGACAACATTTTTAGCACAAGGTGAAGAAAGAAAGCAAAGCAAATTAAAAATGGAACTCAAATTAAGAGAGCAAGTTCATTTACCATGGCCATATCCCTCTTAAGGGATAAGAAGAGCTTCTGCTGGTTGAAGCGCCTATAGGACTCCATATCGTGAGGCAGGAGGAGTGGCTGCTGCAGGGCCTCAGCAACATATCCTGCCCTTCCTCTATCATAGTTCCTGAGGGATGTATCCCAAAGAATGGGGGCGCCATCCAGCTCAAGCCTTGGGGACCATATGTGAGGTCTTGCTCCTCGGCGGACCTCGGCCCCAATGTTTTCGTCACGGCTTTCAGTGGAAGAGGCCTTCTTGCCTCGGTCCCTCACCGTCTTTTGCTGCTTGCTTACTTTTGGTGGCACCCCCACCTCCCTCTCTTCAGGCTCATGGGGCCTCTTCTTCTGAAGGTTTGGCATGGGTTTCAAGCCGACTCCAAGAACCACAGGAGGCGCTAGAGGCAGGATCTCTACTAGATGAGAGGTCCCAACGCCTTTTTGCTCGACCTTTTGGCCCCTATTCCTCATCAGGCATTTCAAATCTGCCATGTCGTCGTCTGAAGAGTCGTCGGGGAGGGCGGTTATCAAAAATGGGCGGACACTGGACTGTCTATCACCTTCTGCCCCAGCGTCCGAGACCTCTACCACTTGATTTGCCCCTGAAGCTTCCCCCCCGAAATGGAACTTGTCTATTTGTTCTTCTAGCGAGGAGGTGGAGGAACCAACCTTTTCACCCTCAACCTTTGGTCCGAGGGGAACTTGCTATAGTGGCTGGACGAGAGGGGGTATACCCTAAGGGTTTGGGTGTGGTACAGGTGGAATGTCGTGCGGTGCCAAAAAAACCTTTAAACGAAACGTCGATACAGTTGAGACGTTTATCTCCCTAGATTATCGCATTGCCGACCGGTTGGAAGTCTTTTCGCTTCGCTTTGTACCCTAGGATGAGGGGAGCCGATCGGAGTTATCTGTCCTCGCTTACGAAGATCTCGGACCGCAGCAAATAGTTGAGCGCGGCGAAGTTGGTGAGGCTGAGCCGAGGAGAGATGTTTCTTTTATCTGTTACAAGTCACAGCAGAGCTTTGTTAGAAACTGGAAATCAGCAACACAAGAAGAATCAAAAAACGGTTAAAAGACGAAGATCCTGAGCCTATGGTTAGTGTGCCTAAGTCTAATGTGTCCCACCTGGCTCTCCTGGTCTGGTCGGACAGTGAGGGCCGTCATGCCATACGCCCGAGATGATCACGTAGTCATCCTTCATCCCTTTATTGGATTTGGGGAGGTAGGAAATGAGCCTAACAACGTCGGAACGGGATTTTAAATAATATCCTGCTTCTTGCTAGCTGTGGAACTCATATATGTGCACCACATCAAGCCAAGTGAGCCCCAATCCTAGGTGGCGGTTAAGGTCCTCAATTACTCCTAGGATCCTAAACATGTTAGGCGCGCATTGCCAAGGGATAATCCTATGGTTTCGAAGATAGCTAGTGGTAATAGGGCCCATAGGGATCGTCATTCCCCCCTCTAGGAAGGCAATGACAGGAATCACAACTTCCCCTGTTTCCCGGTCAGTTAATATTTTTTCCAGAGGGCAATACCTCACACCCACGTTTGGAGGTATGCGGTATGTGGCCCTAAACTTCTCCAACTGGGCAGGACTGTCTACCAAATACTCGAGTTTACCCATCACTCAACAGAAAAATGGAGGTACAACGCATCAGTGAGGAAATGGTCGCTCAAACTGAAAAATGGACGGTCGAAAAGAAAACTGAAGGATTGAGATGATGAAAACTTACAGGAACTGGACTAGAGACCGATCTCTGAACTCGCAGAAGGATTCCTGAGGACTCTGGGAAGGAGCGAAATCGATGATTGGAAGAGCTTTGAGTGTTTGAGTGCTTGTTCTTATGGGATGGTCTGAAAGTTGCAAAGTAAAGGAGAAATGTCCACCTCTGAGATTTTATACGAGGTCAAACGAAGGGGCGGAAGTTATTCATCCAAGTCTCGAGGAAGAACCCCGTCCGTTGGATCAATAGCCTACCGTTGGATGCAAAGGACAAGACGCCTCCTAGAGTAATTAATGTAGCGCTTTGGGAATATGGAAGACAGCGGTAGCAATGATGGAGTGCGCACATCTATACCTACACACATGCCAGGCCAAGTCTTTGTCTATTTTTCAAGCTTTTACTCCGTGACAAGTCAAAATCCCACTTTTCCTCTTTGGACGTGAGGGAAAAATAGAGATTTTGAGGGGCTATTGTGGGGGGTGAAAACCCAGAGCTACTTAATGGGCCCGAGGCACCATATTAAGAAATATTATATTTCCGAGGAGCAACAGTTGGGTTGGGACGGCCCATCTGAAGGCAGGAAGCCTAGAAGTAAAGGGGGAATACCGTCCGAAGAGGTCACTACTGGTCCGAAGACTCCCTACTCCTCGGCCATAAATAGCCTTGATCAAACAAGTGTGTGGAAGGTCCGAATAATCTTCCTAATAATCCCAATGATAATGATAAGTTCTGGGCGGATCTAGAGATGATCAGAGCTAAAAAATATCTAAAGGAAAAGCTGCTACCACCGCATTTAATGCACTGCAATAGCTTTTCTGGCCGCATTTATGTGAAGAAGAACCCTGAACAGTGTAACCTCGGCTATCGCCACTCACAAAGAACTAAAATAGACACATGACGTGACATGCACTTGAATAGATACGCAGATGCAAAACAAGTGGACGATGAAGATGATAGGAGAGGATGTTATATAAAGAAGAAGGGTCCTTGATAATGGAGGAGAGAGGAGAGAGAGAAAAAGAGAGAGAAAAACTTTACTGTAGTTCTGAATGTTGTGATCACTGTTCACTTAATAAAACATCTCTTCGGACATTCAAGCATGGAGTTGTTCAAGCATTAGTTCATGTTATTATCACTGCAAGTAACCTAGCCAACCATTGTGTACTTCATAACTAGCCTAGTTCTTTCGCCCACTCTCTATAAAATTATTGTCCTGGGTTCGCTGGGCCTTCAACCCATACCTTTTTGGGCTTGGGCTACAAAAACCGACCCTACAGTAAACATATTAGATTACTTAAGGGACTTGACTAAAGAAAATGATCTATAACTATGGAGTAATACTAGAGATACATCCCTTTCTACATCAAAATTATTCACATCCTATTTGCCTGTCAACTTTTAATTAGATTTCAATACTTTCACATGAGTCTACTACATGTACTTGAAAAAATCAAAATTTAATAAAGAGTTGACACATAATTAGAGTATGGATTTTGGAGTAGGAAGGGGCGTGTGCCTAGTATTAGTCGTAACTATCATGCAGAATGTACATGTTATAAAATTATGTAACCTACAAATAAAAATATCACTTTAGATGTTGAGTAAGTCTAGTACCACAATTATTTCCACAACTTTTCCACAATTTGTCCATATGGCAACTTATGAATGGTAGAATTATAAACCCACGTAGACTTACTTTTTTTCATCCCTTACAACTTGTCTATATGGCGAGTTGTGGACAAATTATTGAAATTGTTGTGGTAGTACACTTACTCTTAGATGCGTTTAAACTATTTGACTTAATGCATTGCAAAATTTCACTCTAAATGGCCAATTGAATAATAAATGTATTAAATGTAATTATCTTCTTCAATATTAGAGTGATAATTGATTATAGTATAAGAAGATTCATTTACCCGTCAAGAGTTTATTTGACCACACCTTTTTTAATATAATATATATATATATATATATATATATATATATAGAAGCCAGTATAATTCATATTATTTAGAGATCTAAATTGTTCAAACAAAATCTATAAATTATATGGGTAAATAATTTTGGAATATGGCTTGACTTGGCGAAATAAAATGATATATTTATACTTACACATGAACAACTAAAATTTATTATCTCATAGAAAAATATTAAATTTATAAAATTTACCCACTTATATATATATATATATTAATAAGTAAAACTTAGAAAAAAAATCCAATTATATTCTAAAATTGAAGTCCAATTTTGCGCCATAAGTCCTAAATTATTTATTTTTAGAGAGTTTTATTTCTTAATTTTGGAGTTAAATGTATGACCACATTATAAATATTCATCCAAGTGAGCTATTGCATTCAAAAACCAAAGAATCTAGAATTAATGAACATGACTTTTTTTTTTAATGAATAATTTACATTTTCTACCTAATAATATTCTTACAAGACTTTGAAAGAGTTAATCGATTACCCAAAAGTAATCTTAAGATAATGATTAGAATTTTAAATATAAGTTTAAAAATAGTGTTCTAATAATGATAATAATTTTAAATGATAAAACACAACTTTTTTTTTTTTTTTTTTTTGATAAGGATAAAACACAACTTAATAGAAGAATCAGAGAGGCATTTAATGTAAATAGACCTCATGCATTCTGATCCATCAGTAGAAGTCTGACAATTGGCTCTAATATTATGCTCCTGATCTGTGTCAGAGGCCTCGTGGTCATCTTCAGTTTCAGCATCTTCACTTTGCTCCCCAGGGTCCACCATGTCAGGCTGTTGTATTGTACTTTCATCTTCCTTATCATCTTCCACCGAGACACTAAAAGATTCAAAGCCATCATCTTCATCTACTTCGGAGTCACTTTTACCTTCTTCTTGTCTTAGTTTCTTAAAAAAAAAATTATAAGAATGACTATTAATAATATTTATATTTTATATGTAAGAATTAAATTATTTATCTTAATGTATATATTTTAAGTATATTTATGTATATACATGAGGTTACAAACTAGTCTACCATAAAATAGATGTTTGACATAATTAATGGTCTAAATTGAAACAAAATTTCAATATCATATTTGGAAAAAAAAAAAAGAAAAAGGATCACATCAAATTTTTTTTCTCTTATAAATATTGTAGAATTTTAACTTATTGTGTTAATTCCATAAGAATTGCTCTTTGTCATTAGTCGAGACACCAACGTTGATGACATTAGACTCAAAAGTCAATTTAAGTACGTATAGAGATCTTTCTAATTCACCTTAATTCATTCAACAACATAACTATTGAAGGGTATATAGAAATAGACAGAATACGAAATGATTTTTTTTTTTTGGGCAAATATTTGCTGTGAATTATCAGCCCTCGCTTACTTTCTCCTCTTCTTGCTTGCTGTTGTGAAACTACAGTTCTTTTGTAAGAGCATCCGCAGCCTACATTGTATATCCTAAATCCTGTGATGATATAGCATTTAAAGGCCAAAATTCACCAACAACCGTAAGGTTATATCCTAAAAAAGCTAAATTTTTTTGAGATTCAGCTATAGTACCATCTCAAATGTAAGATGGTACCGTAGCTGAATGTTATAAAAAAAAATAATTTTTTAATGCCAAATTTTACCCGGCAATTTTCTCTCTCAACTCTCATTTTTACTTCTTTTCTCTCTCTACCCTTCTCTGTTTCTCATCGCCTCTCTCTCTCATCATTGTCAAGCTTCTCTCTCGGAGCTCACGTTGAATCACCAACTCAGATCGGAGCTCATGCTGGATCGGATTTCTAGATCGGTGTGGTGGCGAGGCTGGTGGCGTGGTGGCTGGAGGTCAACGCGGTGGAGATCGGCTTGGAGACCAATGTGGAGATCGGCATAGAGACCAGTATTTGGTGGTGTTCACATGGTGGCCAGTTTCTGGGTTTGGTGGCCGGCGTTTGGTTGGTTAGGTTACTTTCATATTTTGGTGGGTTTTTGGTTCTGGTTTCTGGCGTTAGGATCGGATTTGGGTGGCATTGGGTGGTTGGATTTAGGTCCGGTGGTTGTGATTTTTTCTGATAGGTTGAGGGATTTGTTCCGATGGTGGGTTTCGGTATTTGCTAGGTTTGTGTGTGTGTGTGTGTTTTTTTTTTTTTTTTGGTGATCGATGGCTTAAGGAAGAGGTGGGTATGGCTGAATTGGGTATGTGTTTGATATGGATGGTGTTTGAATTTTATCTCTGCTATTTCTTTCTTTGTGAATATGGCTGAATTGGCAGTGAAGAGAAGAAAAAAAATCAAGGATTTTTTCAAGTTGCAGGCGTGTATTGGTGGGTGGTTGTTCTGGGTTTGGATTGGTGGTGGATGGATGAGAGAGGGAAAATAGAGAGACGGAGAACAGAGATGAAGAGAGAAGAGAGAGATTTTTTATATTATTTTATTGTGTAATTTATATTATTTTAATAAGTATAATGAAAAAATGAAATATAGGATGTTGGGTAAATTGTAAAATAGTATGGTATAAGTGATAAAGTAGTTTTTTGAGATGGTAAAATAAGATTAGATATGAGATTCGAATATGAATGCTCTAATTGAGTGCGTTGCTATGAAATATGGAAAATTTATTAAGTTCCATGTGAATAAATAGTTGAGAACAATTATTGAAGAAAAAGTAGATCTTCTTACAGCAAACAAAGATTCAGTGCCCGGCAGAACCTATAAAAGAGTACATTTAGCTTCAGGTTAATCACGAGGGACGGGGGGAGATTCAAGAAAAATCATTTACAAGTGGTCCGATTCCATGTGAGTTTCTTTTTAATGAGCAATAAGGACCACTGTCAGTGCATAGTACTGCATTACACTATACAAAAAGGAAGCTCAAAAAATCAAAGATGCCCGTGATTTTGCCCAAATCCAAATGTATCTAATCTATTGAGAGTGGGTCTCCTGATTTTCAAGACAAACGAAAATCGTTCTTTCACACTCAACAAAATAACAAATGCGAAGAAGAGGATTTATCCAGATTAATTAAAAAGGTCCTCTACATTTATTTATTTATTTATTTTTTGTGAGGGAGGGAGAAGAATCCTCTACTAAATTAGTCGGTGATGAATGTATAATAAGTCTTTGACATCATCGTCATCGCATGAAAATGCTGCAAATAATAATCAGATGAGATCTTACGTGATTCTATTTTGTACCATCCAAAATCTATTAATTACTTTCCGAGAAAAATGATTAGAGATATCAAGAGTATTGTTTTAGGCCCCAAATTGATGAAGTAGCGGATTAATCAATTATTTACCAATTATGCCGATTTCGTCATCACAATTGTAACAATTTAATCACAACCACAAGAAGTACCAAATTTGCGAAGTAAAACGAGAAACAATAGATAACACGAAGTGAAAAAAAAAATGGAGAATAATCTAATGGAAAAAACACTCCAAGGCCCCTGTATCCTTGGAGATCTAAATTTGCTAACAATTGCAAAATGATGTAGATAATACTTTAAATGGTAGTGACGTTGACAACACGAACCCTAGTACTAAGGTAGTACAACATATGCATGAAGTTGTAAATCTTTATTAGTAGAATCATTTGGAGTACAGATAACATGACAACACGAACCCTATAGTACTAAGGTGGTACAATATATGCATGAAGATGTAAAGCTTTATTAGTAGAATCATTTGGAGCACAGATAACAAACGTGCAACAAAACTGAACCACAATATATGTAACAAAATCATAGGATACCACATACGGTTTCTCCAATGGAACCATAATGTAAATAAAGCTAACCCAATCTCCAAGCATGTTTGATCATAACTAAAACAAATAAATAAAGTACCAAAATACCTCATTATTATAGTCCATCTTTCTTTAAAGGACTTATTTTCAATTGGTAATCTTATCATTTCTATGATACCAATACTATTAAACACTCTTCAATTGGCATATCTGATCCATATATCTTAAGAAATCGCACTGGGTTAATTTGCAAATTTTAGCAAGTAACAAATATTGTTTTGGGATTTTTTTTTTTTTTTTTTGGATATCATTGTTTGTTTTGGGAATTTAATCGAACAAATTGGAAACAAAGAGAGACTATATATAACCCTGTTTGAACTTGAAATTAACAATCATCAAATTCTGCTAAACTAAGACAATGTAATCTTTGAGGCAGACTGAAATGTAAATCTATGCAAACATAAATAAGCCAAATTGATTGCAAAGCATAGCCAAAAAAAAAGGGGGGGGGGGGGGGGGAGAAGGGGTAAATTGCAAATTATACCACTGAAGTTTGCGGTTGACTGGATTTTACACTTTAAAGTTTCAGAAACTTGATTTTACACCCTGAAGTTTGGTTCCATTAGCAATTCACCCCCCACAGTTGATTTCTGTTGTTAAGTGACACATCAATATCATGCTTATGTGTTTTTTATTTTATTTTTTTGCCAAATCAGCCCCAAAACTACGTCGTTTTAGTGATGACCAAGTGAAGAGTTGGCATGCATCAAAACTACGTAGTTTCAGGCCTAAACTTAAAATAAAAACCTCTAGCCTAAACGACATAGTTTCAAGCCAAATTCTAAAATCTAAAAACAAAGACCACGAAGAACTAACCTCCCTAACCCAAACCGCACGAATCCAAACCCCTTGGCTCAAACTAAACCCAGTTATACCATCGACCCACTTTGTGAACCCAAGTAGTGGCGACGGTGACGGCGATGGTAGCGGTGGCCACAACGAGCTGCTCTTCTCTTTCTCTCTATTTTTGGATTTGGCTTGTGTAGTCTTAATTCCTACTTCCCAACATTAAATCGTGGCATCACACCAATACAATAGTAAGTTCAAATCATTGGAGGAATGAAATTGAAAAATATTTGCTTCATTTCGTGGTCATTGCCAATGAGGTGTGTAAATATTCATAGTCATATTTGTGTTGATTTTTTCAATGACATTTTGGGTTGTGATTTTTGGGTTTTTCATGTTGGCTGTTAAAATTGAATTCCTATTATTTGGGAGGATGTTATTTGTTTATATGGGTGGTAAATTATTTGAAATTCCGAAGTCCCTATGATAGTTTATAGTTATGTAAGGTGGGTGTTTGTGAAAATTTGTGTGTCAATTTTGTAGTAGTAACTATAGAGTCAAAGCAATGAAGCTTGAATCATCAATTGTTTAGACAAAAATATGTGCTGCCAACTTTAGTTTATTGCTAAAGGAGCTTGAAGAAATAAATATAGTTGGTTGTATTTTGTTTAGTTCTAGTTACTTTATTGATCTTTATTTTTGGTGGGTCAACCTCTTGGAAGAGGATTCTCGCCCATTAAGTGTTGTTGGAAGCCAATCAACTATGGTAATTACCATAATATATAAACTACACATTGTGCTTGTTATTTGCATATTGGCAATATTTGGTCATTGAGTTTGTTGTGTGATAATTAGTGCAGGTCTTAAACCAAACAAGTTTTGTTGAAAGCAGTGGAGTTGGTAGATATGGAAAAAGAAATGGAGCTAGAGTTGGAAAAGGAACTTGAAGTGGATCTGCAGTTGGTAGTTTGTAGGACCTTTGATTGTTAGAACCTTTTGTGGTTATTGTTTTGTAAAACTGCCTATAAGCTTATTTGATGGTGTTACTGGATGAAAGTAACTTATTTTATGTTAGTCTTAGGACCTTTTATTATTAGGACCTTTTGATTGGTAGACTTTAATAGTCACTTGTAAGGTTGAAATTTATCAACCATCTTATTGGCTTTATTCCGTACCAATTTACTTGTAATTTAAGCACTTAGTAATCCTGTATTTAGGTGGGATTATTGTAAGGGTAGTGTGTGATAAGATGTGAAGAAAAGCTCAAGTATGTGCAAGAAGGCAGAGATTCGCGGCTAGAACTCGCGGCTGACTTGCGACTGACAAGCCACCAACTGCAAGCATGTGGATGTACACAGGGGAGTTGAAGGGTCGCGCCAGCTGTCGCACTACAAGACAAAAGTCCCAAGCTGGCCAGGCCGTTATCTCGCGGCTTGAACTCGCGACTCAGACCAGTCGTGAGGCCAAGCCACCAATCAGCCCTGTTTGACAAAAACTGACTCTTCGTATTCCAAACACACACCACTATATATAGACCCTTATACTCATTAAATTGAGAGAACTTTCAGAGAGAATTTTGTGAGAGAAACCCTAGAGAAAAATAAGATTGATTCATCCACAATCTTTACCTTAGAATCTCTACAAATTCCTCTACTTTCTTCCTCTCCATTGTCATACCCCTGAGAGGTTCTTCCTGAGAGGTTCTTTGCCAAATCCTTATCTCACCACATTCACGTCTGTGAGAAGATTCATTTGGTGCTAAGGGAAGCAGTTTGGAAGGAACCAATATACATTGATTGATGCTATGGTATAGTAGCGAAATTCAGGAAGCTGAAGAAGAAATAGGTTCGGCGTAATCTCGTTGGAGCAAGAAGCTTGGAGGGCTTGGGTACTTGGGTAGATTAGGCTTGGAGAGTCTTCTGCTGTTCATGTATCCCAACTACATTCTTTAGTAGATTATTTATCGCTTGGAGGGCGGCGAAGAAGTTTTATGCCGAGGACTTCAGTTTCCTCTTCGATAACACATCGTGTGTTGTCCCTGTGTTTGGATCTTCCTTCTCTTTATCTTTGCTTTATATTTACTGCTGTGGATGTGTTTATATTTGGCTTAGATTGTTTATCAATTCTGTTATAAGCTTGTTATCATGTTCCGCACATTAATTGTTTGATATAAAGCTTGAATTAGTAATTTTGTTATTGGGGGTCCAAACGTTCAAAGGTGTTTCATACCATTTTTGAACTTTCAATTGGTATCAGAGCGGGTACACTTGTTGTGGTTTTAATACCTGAGTATGATCCTTGACCCCTTGTTAAGATGGATAGGTTTCAATCTCTCAATGCTCTACCATTTTTTTATGGTAATAATTATGCCTTCTGGAAAGTTAGAATGATGACATTTCTATACTTTATTGATGATACCATGTGCGATGCGATTGAAATAGGTTGGACTAGGCCGGAGGCTACTAAATCTACTTGGGATAAGGCAGCTCTTGTGGTAGCCAATACCAACAGTAAAGCTTTAAATGCTATATTCTGTGGTGTGTTTCCAGATGAATTCCACAAGATATCTCACATGACAGTGGCCAAGGAAGCTTGGGAGATTTTGGAGACAACTTCTGAGGGGACTAAGAAGGTGAAGGACACAAAGCTCCAAATGCTTACCACCAAATTCGAACAGCTTAAGATGGGAGATGATGAGTCCTTTGATTCGTTTTATGGGAAGCTCAATGAAATTGTGATTGCGAAGCTCAATCTTGGTGAGAAGATTGAAGATACTAAGGTGGTGAGAAAAATTTTGAGGTCCTTACCAGAGAGCTTTCGAGCAAAAGTCACAGCCATAGAGGAAAGCAAGGATTTGGATGAAATTAAAATCCAAGAGCTCATTGGGTCACTTCAAACGTATGAGCTTGGACTGCCTTCCCACAAGACGAGTAAATCGCTTGCTCTTAAAACCATCACCGAAAGAATGGATGATCCTTCCAAAGAAGATGGAGTGGAGAAGAAAGTAGCATATCTTGCGAAAAATTTTCATAAATTTCTGAAGATAAAGAACAGTGGGAAACCATTCAACAGAGGAAAATATTCATCTTCAAGAGGTGATAGGAAAGAGTTTACGAGGAAAGAAGGGAAGGATGTTCAATCTCCTTCGAACATTGTGTGTTTTGAAAGCAATAGAAATGGACATATCAAGAAGGAGTGTCCCAATTTCTTGAAAGGGAAAGGCAAGGCGTATGCCACAACGCTGAGTGATACAGACTCTTCAAATTCTAATTCTGAAGAAAGATGTGACAGAGAAGGAAACTACTCCACATTCATGACCATTGCACATGTGGAATCCTTGGATGATTTGGGTTCACTTGTGAAGGAACTTGGCAAATATTCTGATTTAGAGTCTATTGGGATTATTGAAGAATCAGAGGCTAAAGAAGAAGAAGATACATCTAGTCTTCAAAAGAATTACGCCTTACTTCTTGAGAAATCAGGTGAGTATACAAAGGTGGTAAAGGCAGCTGTGAAGAAAATGAAGAAAGCTGAGGAAGATTACAAAAGCCTGCTGGTCACATACAAGGAGGCAAAGTGTGAGATTGAAGCACTTAATGGTAAGCTATTAGAAACTTACACAAAAGTGAGATTTCTTAAGTAAGAGGTAGTGCAAGCTCATGCCAAGATAGATAGGGTCTCCTCTAGGAAGTTAGATGATGTTATTTTATCTCAAAAACATGCCTCAGACAAGTCCGGATAGGGATATACCGGAGAAAATAGCTCATCAGCAAAAGTCACCAAAGAAGTGAAGTTTGTAAAGGCCAAAGAAACGACTGTGGATAAGCCTATTCCTGAGAAAGTTAAGACCAAGAGGAAAAAGAATGTGAATGATCAACGGGTGGTTGTGGTTAACAAGTCCCGCAATCAATCAGAAGCCAGATTTGGAGCTAGAGAAAGATCACTTCCAAGATCACAACAGGGTCCCAAAACGGATTATGTTTGTCATTATTATGGATTGCACAGACATACCAGATCCAACTGTCAAAAGCTGAGAGCAGACAACAATGCAAGTGCACCTCGGTCACAAGGAAGAAAATAACATGAGGTCTTGGGGTGGTGAGCAACCAAGAAGTCAAAACTGTGATCCAAGAATGATGAACGTGATGAAGATGATCGGTGCCTTCACAAATTGCCTGGAAAGCTTCACACGAAGGTTTGATAGTCCTAATTCTCGTACCCAATCCATTAAGGATATCACCCCAAACGTACGTGACGTGTGGGTGACGAAGGGTACTCATGCATAAGCATTACAACATGTCCATGCATCAATACTTCCCATGTTTGTGAATATGCTTGGTTGTGTGCTTCTTGCTAGTATTTAGGTTGTTATTTTGTGTGTGTATTTGTCTTTGGTTCAAATGTTTTTACATTTTTTGTTATGTTTTTTTATCAATCTTTTACTGCTTTTGTGTCAAAAATCCAAAAACACATAAAAAGTAAAAAATCCAAAAAGTTTGATCAGCTTTGTTGAGTTTTGTCTCATAGCATGTTTTGCCTTGTACCTTTGTACTAATGGGTTTGTGCATTTAACGAGCTTAGCTTGTCTCTCATACACTCATATCATTGTGGAAGAAATTTTGAAATCTATGTGACTGTTGTAAATAAATCTTCAACCTTGTCATGAATAATTAGTGAATGGTTTTGTTGATCTTGAGACATGTATAGACTCATGCCTATATATCTTCCCACTTTTTATTTTTATGCTTAAAAGAGCTCTTTAAATGTAAATCTCCAAATGAAGAGAGATATAAAGCTGCAAAAGCCTATCGCACATACTAGTATTCGACTAGGAAAAAAGGAAAGCGACCAAAATAAAATGTATGATGCCCGAAAAGCCAAAGGCTAACTCATCAATTGAAATATAAAAAATTTCAGGCATCTATATTAAAATGAGATTTTCTTTGCTCAAAAAGTGCAAATGATATGTTGAATATGGAGCCAAATGAAAAGTTTCAAAGAATTTTTATCAAGTGCTTGTGGGAGGTCATATATGCATGTTTCTATAATTGAGATAGGTCACATTATATAGTGCTAGTTGTGTATGCCTTGATTGAATTGATCATTGAAGCTTCACATTAGACTAAGGACTATCTTATTTTTGATATCCACACACAACACACAAGTCTATGTTTAATGAATGTCATATTCATTTGTGTCATTGTACTTGATTAAATGTGTTTTCACAAGCTTAATCTTTGTTGATCAAACACAAAAAGAGTTTTGAGTATTTTAGCTTGTTTTTGGAAAGTGTTTTTGTTTTTACAAAATGTCAAAAATTTCAAAAACAGTGTTGCCCTGTTTTGGCGACTTAGTTGCGGGTAGGCCTAGTCGCATGATCCAGTCGCAAAGCTCTCTCTGAGATTTTCGCGGGTCACTGGCAGGTCAGCATCCCAGTTGCGAAAAAGACTTAGAAAATTTTTCAAAATTTGTGTTTTTGCATATTTTGCGGCTTAGTGTGGCGACTTGTTCGTAGGTGGAAGGTCCAATCGTGAGGGGTACACAGAGATTTTCGCGGTTCAGCTCATGACTCCCTCACGGGTAGATCTTCTAGTCGCAAAAAACACTTAGAAGATTTTTCAAGAATCTTGGTTTCACAGTGTTTCGCGGCTTACCCTGGCGACTTGCTGGGGACTTGATCCAGTTGCGAAAAACGCGTGTTTTGCGTTTTAAAGACAGTTTTTAAAATTGTTTTTTTGTTTTTCCCACGAACTTTAGTAATTGTTCATTGTCTTCCCCAAATCACTATTTCAAACACTTTGAGTTCACTCTTGTGAAACCCCCATTTCTGCACTATTTTCACTTCTATCTTCAAGAAAAAGGTATGGGTTTTGGTGTTTTTTTTTTTTTTTTTTTGGTGTTTTACTCTAAATATGTCATGGGTTTGTGTTTTCTAGAATTTCTTTGATTTTAAGTCATCATATCATGGTTGTGGTGCTGCCTTTGGGTTTATCTTGCACTTGTCATACTCATTATGTCATGTTTCATTGATATATGCCTTCATCTGTCTGATAGTGTTTTACACTATACTGAATTAAATTTTTTTTTAATTATTTAATGCTTGCTCCAATCTGCATCTATACTGAATGATCTTATTTGATTTGCTATACACATCTTTAGTTATCAATTGCACTTGATTTGTGGGTTGGCATATCACTCTGTTATTGTTATTATAACTAACTTGTTACTAATATCTGTGCATTTCCACATATTGTGTTTCTGCTATTGTTGTGGCCTTTTCTGCTTGATTACAGATGCCTCCCACACCTTCAAAGAAGAAAACTCCTGCCAAGAAGGCAGACAAAAGACTGAAAATGGATCACAACCTGTTTAGATCTGTTTAACACTTTGAGAGATACAGAGATTCCTTCATGAAAGGAACTATTATTCAGGAGAAGTTTGTAGACTTACATGACTTGAAGGACACTTTTATTCCAGAATTCTTTGAGGGAAGAGGCTGGGATAAACTATTAGGTGATTTACCTGGAGTGTGTGAGACACTGATAAGAGAGTTTTATTCTAATGTCAAGATTAGAGAAGATGAGCTAGACTGTTGGGTAAGAGGAAAGGAGTTCACCTAGGATGCCTATGACATTGATGAGGTTCTTCGGCTTGAGGGATTAGAGGAGTATGAATTTGTCAATTACAGAGATAGGATGTTATCCTTAGACATTGTCCAGGCTCGGATTGGTGGAGTTAAAGAAGCAAGATGTCTCAACACCAATGCATTTCCTGTTGACATGAGGTGTCTGACCACCATAATGATGTACAACTTGTATCCTATCAGAAAATTGACTGCTCTTACTAATGCCCGAGCTATCTTCCTTATAGAGCTTAAGGAGAAAACATTCATTGACATAAGCTCTCATATATTTGACACAATAATGGATGAGTCCAGAACAACTTCACAGGCAAAGTTGGTTTTTCCTAGCCTTATCATGAGAATTCTCAGAGCAAAAGGGGTTCCAATTCCTCAAGATATCAATCCCATGACTCCACTTTTAGTAATCAACAAACTAACCATCACAAGGATACAAAGTCGTCTTCCAGGTGATGAAGAGGAGGGTGACCAAGGAGAAGGTGATCCAGTGGAGATTGAAGCAGAGGCTGCAGGACCATCTTCCACACCAAGAAGAAGAGTCAAGAGGAGCAGGGCTTCTACTTCATTTGCTGCACCTCCTGATGCATTTCAGATCATCCTGGAAAGGCTCGATGAACTCAAAGAGGTTCAAAACCAGCAGACTGAAAGGATGACAGCAATGCAGGATCAGCTGAATGTACTTTCAGCCAAGTTTGATAGCATTCACACCAACCAGGAGCAATGACCCTTTGGCCATTCCAATAAAAAAGGAGGAGATTTTTTAGCCAGCACTTGAGGGGGAGTGCTTATTTGAAGGGGAGATTCATAATCATATGTGCTGTTTTGGTTATAGTTTTGTTACTTTGGTTTGGTTATCTGTTGTTATTATAGGTTTTAGTCTTGGTTTGAATTAAACTCATATCTCTTGAATGTTTTTAATACTTTGATTATTTATATTGATGATGCTTATTCAGTTAGTTGCTTGTGTATGGTCTGTTTGTACCCATATTGCTTTTGTAAGCTTCTAGGATTTGGTTTTATGCACTTGTAGGCCTTTATGGTTTGTACCATGCCTTATGCAGCCTTTGTGTTTTGTTAAATCAGTACTTCTAACCTAATACTATGCATTCCTTTTTTGGTACTGTCACTCTTGTGCCTGAGTAGGATTTTTTCTAGATGCATATACTTCATGTATTTTGCATTGGTTGAGTGTTGGTCATTCAAGTGATTTGCCTTGTGTTTGTTAACTTGAATGTCCGGATGTTCATTCCAAGTGTGAATGAACATTGTGATCACTTATATGAAGTGATTACCTATTTTTGGTCTTGCCATGGTTTATTACTTTACTCCATTGTACTTGATCACATTATACTTACTCCATTTGCATTACAAGTTTTCTGCATACAATGAACTTATTGTGTTGTTGTGTTTCAGGAGTTACTTGTTCTTATAGTTCTAAAGTTTCACAGATTCTAGAGTTAGGTGTGAGTGAGTTTTCCAACTATTCCCAACTCACGCGTTAAGTCTAGAGTTTGTTTTAGGGTTTTGTCACGGAATAGCCAGATGGGGAGATTGTAAGGTTAAAATTTATCAACCATCTTGTTGGCTTTATTCCGTGCCAATATGCTTGTAATTTAAGCACTTAATAACCCTGTATTTAGGTGGGATTATTGTAAGGGTAGTGTGTGAGAAGATGTGAAGAAAAGCTCAAGTATGTGCAAGAAGGCACAGATTCTCAACTAGGATTTGCGGCTGACTCGCGACTGGTAAGTCACCAACTACAAGCACGTGAGATGCATATAGGGGAGCTGAAGGGTTGCGCCAGCTGTCGCACTATAGGACAAAAGTCCCAGGCTGGCCAGGCCGTTATCTCGCGGCTTGAACTCGCGACTCAGACCAGTCGCGAGGCCAAGTCGCCAATCAGCCCTGTTTGGCAAAAACTGACTCTTCGTATTCCAAACACACACCACTATATATAGACCCTTATACCCACTAAATTGGGAGAGCTTCCAAAGAAAATATTGTGAGAGAGATCCTAGAGAAAAACAAGATTGATTCATCCACAATCTTTACTTTAGAGTCTCTACAAATTCCTCTACTCTCTTCCTCTCCATTGTCATACCCTTGAGAGGTTCTTTGCCAAATCCTTATCTCACCACACCCACGTTTGTGAGAATGTTCATTTGATGCTAAGGGAAACAATTTGGAAGGAACCAATATACATTGGTTGATGCTATGGTATAGTAGCGGAATCTGGGAAGTTAAAGAAGAAATAAGTTCGGCGTAATCTCGTTGGAACAAGAAGTTTGGAGGGCTTAGGTACTTGGGTAGATTAGGCTTGGAGGGTCTTCTGCTGTTCATGTATCCCAACTACATTCTTTAATGGATTATTTACCGTTTGGAGGGCGGCATAGAGGTTTTACGCCGAGCACTTCGGTTTCCTCTTCGATAACACATCGTGTATTGTCCGTGTGTTTGCATCTTCCTTCTCTTTATCTTTGCTTTATATTTACTGCTGTTGATATGTCTATATTTAGCTTATATTTTTTATCAATTCTGTTATAAGCTTGTTATCATGTTCCGCACATTAATTGTTTGATATAAAGCTTGAATTGGTAATTTTGTAATTGGGGGTCCAAACGTTCAAAGGTGTTTCATACCCTTTTTGAAATTTCATCACTGTTTTGTAAAGCTTTCATAAGTTTATATGATGGCGATATTAGACATAAGTAGGGAAAATATATATATATATATATAGCAGCTACGTAGTACTTGCTATTCTAGTCATATTTCTGCATATTTCAGTCCATCAGTTACTTCCTATTCCAGTCATATTTCTGCATTAACAGCTAAGTGATAACTAAATAAAACTTATGCATGCATGTGCTGCAAATATCACCATAAAAAAATAGTACTGTTCATGAAAGATTTTTTCTTCATTCCTTGGTCTGGCACATGCAATGCATAAGTTTGGTATAGTTTGAGCTAAAATTTATTATGTTTGACCTACCCCACCTTCTTTTTCTTCTCTCTAGCCAATTGATAGCTACATAATAATAAAAAAACCGTGGTACTTTCTTGTTGATGAGTTAATTTGGTAATGTTGTTTTGGTAGACTTCTAAGTCTACAAGTGAACTTGGATTTCAAAATAAGTTCTGACCTTCACTTAAACAGGAGCAGAAGCCACATTTAATAACCTTCAGCCAATTTTCATTATAATAAACAATATTCTAATAAGAGACAAAATTAAGTACCAATTTCTATTGCAAGAAATGCATTTCAATTTCCATTACAACATAATAAAGCCAATGGCTATAACTACAATTCACCTATTCTAAATACAAGTTCTTTACTTGGCCTTTTGCATTCACTAAATAAACTAAAATGGCCACCACAACAACAAACCAACTTAATGCAAGGCAAAAAAGTAGTCTCATCTCATCATGTTCTCCTCCTTCAAATGCATCGACTGTATGCCCATAGAAGTCTTTTTATCTTCTAAAACAACAATCTTCATTTGATGTGCTTTAATCTAACACAATTGTAGCTTCCAACTTGCTAGCCTTTCATAATAATCAAGGATTAATTTGCTTAACTCTGGAACAAATTTCTCCATCAATCCACTATACAAGCAAAAAAACAGTGCATCTTTAAACAACTTTTATTAAAAATACAGTTAACCACATTCACAACTTTGAAGTAAACAAAAAAATAGAGATTGCATCTTTCTAATGATTTTAGATGCCAAGGTAAGATTAGTACAAAACAGTGTAGTCGAGGTTGACCTGACAAAACAGAGAACAGTTATTAAATCTGGATTAGAAAAAACCTGCTCCCTTCAAAAAAATTCTGGTCCCTCAAAAAAAAAAAAAAAATTTCAAGCAGTCACAGTTATTAAAGATGAGATATATGACTGTAAAATAAGATGAGATATAGCACAAGGGGTCACACAGCTATTCAAAAGTGTCAATGCATCATCAAGTATCCCAAATTTTTCTCTTGACTGCATCTTGAAAAATCTGGATTAGATAAAATCTGGTCCCTCCAAAAAAATTATTTTCAAGAAGTCACAGTTATTAAAGATGAGATATAACACAAGTAGTCACACAGCTATGTAAGATATGATTATGTATCATGAAATTTTTCTCATAATTAATGTATGCCAAATATGCAAAACTGTCAGTGCATCATCAAGAATGCCAAAATTTTCTCTTGGTTGCATCTTTAAAAATTATAATCTTTCTAATCATGCTTTTAACACTTTCAACATTATCCATTTGAATATAATTGCCAAAATGGATCAAGACAATATTTCTTGCTAATGGGTAATAGCTCAAATGGCATTTCTCTCTCCTATAAGAATGGTTGGAGGGTAAGGTCACGGATTCAAAACCCATTGTATACATGTGTAACTTACAAAAAAAAAAATTCAACCGATATTTCTCAATACAAAACCAACTCATAAATTTTAGTTACATGAAATTTGGTTACGCACTTACAAAGTCCATATATTGGTTCAAGCCCAGCTAATTTTGCATAAGACATTGCCTGTCATTCACAAGAAAACAGTCAAAAAATTGAACTTGCACCCAATACATGAAATTAAAATATGTGAGTAAATTAGTAAAAAAACCAATCTCATTCCAATATGGAAATCTATTAGATGTTAAAAATCATCTACTCAATAGAACAATCATGGGTTTGCCTAACCAATCAACAATAATTGAAGTGCTTAACACGTCACAACCAAATCTCAGGTCAACGCAATGCCAGCTTTTTTTACACCACAATTAGTTTAGAAAAAATGAATTATGAAAAATCATCAATTGCTATGAAAATAGCCTAATCCATATCATATCAAAGAGTAATCAAACCTCACCATTGCTGTGGTTGTTGCCTGGCTGCTGCTGGGCTGATGGCTGAGGTTCACAGAAGCCAGGGAGGTTAATCGGGTTCACGCAAGCTGGGAGTGACACAATCTTTGGGTTGCTGTGGCTGTTGCCGTGGCTGCTACTGGGATAATGGGTTAACGATGAGCTGGCAGCTTTCAGGTGGATGGATTCATGATGAGGCTTGCTCAGAGATTTGGGAGGAGCTGATGATACGAGTGATTGGATTTTTAGAATTAGGCTGAAACGGTGTAGTTTTAGGACTGGATTTTTTGTGTTTTAGATTGGGCAAAATGGTACCATTTGGATAGTGCCAAGTAAGTTTTTATTTTTCATTGAAATGACGTAATTTTGGGGCTGATTTGGCCCCAAAAAAAAAAAAAAAATGTTAGCATGCACATGTGTCACTTAACAGTAAAAACTAATCGTAGAGGGTGAATTGCTAACAGAACCAAACTTTTTTTTGTTTTTTTTTTTTTTTTTTTTGTTTCGATAAGTAATAAAAAAAATATTAAAAAGAAGTTACCTGACTATACAGGAAGTATACATCAAGGAAAAAAATAAATCAAATGCATAAAGTACAAAAGTCCATGAAACCATGGACTAAAGGAAAAGAACGAAAGCCTAACATTGTAACCCAATCTAGAAGTGTCTTAAGGAAGAAGAGTTTAAGATCTGAAACTGATCTCTCTAAATTCTCAAAATGCCGGTTATTCCTCTCCCGCCAAATACACCACATCAAACAAAGGGGTACAGCCTTCAAAATAGTAGAATTCCAAAGCCTTCCAAACATTCCTTGCCAACAAGCGAACAGCTCCACCACTATTTTCGGCATAACCTAGTGAATGCCAAATAAAGTAAACACCATAGACCACAAATCAAAAGCAATAGGACAATGGAAAAAAAGGTGGTCTACTGTTTTCCTATTTCTTTTACACATACAACACTAATCCAAAATTAAAATCTTCCATTTCCTAAGATTATCAATAGTCAAAATATTCCCCGAAACTACAGTCCAAACAAAAAATGCAACTCTAGAAGGGACCTTAGACTTCCAAACAGTTTTCCAAGGGAAAGACTAATCGAAACTTTTTGTCAAAACCTAGTAATAAGAACGAACAACAAAACCTCTTCCCATAGCAGGTCTCCAACACATCTTATCGTCCCAACTCCTCTTAAAGAAGCTCTATAAATTCTAGAGAGATGCTACGTCTACAACAATTTTACAACATTTTTACAACAAATCATAGGTGGTTAGTTATTATTGGTTCAAATTTAAAACTAATAGTAAGATTACTTTTTTGCCCCAACAATAATAACCAGTAACAACCTGCCACTAAGGATTTGTTGTAAAATTGTTGTAAAAATGTTGTAGACATAGCATTTCTCTAAATTCTAGACATTAAACAATAAAAGGATTCCAATTCCCAACCTTCACTGTATCTTCTAAAATTTAGATCCCAGAAAAGAACACCATTTGGGAACTTCATCAAATCAACCACATACACCTCCTTATTTCGACTTAAAAAAAAAAAGTCTCGGATAGTGCACACAGAAAGAAGTGTCCCCACACCAAATATCCTGCCAAAATCTAACAGTAAACCTGGCCCCAACCTCAAATTGGTTGTGACGAACAAAAGATGGCCAACCATGACTTATAGACTTCCACAAACTCACTCCATGAGGGCCAGTAATGAGAAGAGAGCACCAACCTCCCCCTTCACAACCATACTTTGCCCCTATCACTCTCCTCCACAAGGCCTGTCACTCATTCCCAAATCTCCATAACCATTTTCCAAACAAATCTTTATTAAAACTTCTCAAACTTCTAATAGCTAAACCTCCATAATGAAGAGCACAATCTGTAGCCCATTTCATTAGGTGAGTTTTTTTAACATCCCCTTACCACTCCAGAGAAAATTTTGTTGAAGTTGCTCAATACGATTTGCAACCTCCATGGGGATAGGAAAAGGAGAGAGAAAATAAGTTGGAAGATTGAACAAAGTACTCTTAATAAGAGTGACTTTACCTCCTTTTAAGAGATACAGTCGTTTCCAACCTACTAACCTCCTCTCCATCTTCTCAATAATTGGATTCCAAAAATAGCCATCTCTGACATTACCACCCAATGGAAGACCTAAATATTTCATTGGGAAGGATCCTTGCCTGCACCCTAGCACATCCACCATATCTGCTATATTTTGAACCACACCCACAGGGACCAATTTAGACTTACCCATATTATTTTTCAGCCCATAAACTACTTAAAACCAAAACAGCACCAGCAGGAGAAACAGAATCTGACCAAGATCAGCATCACATAAGACCAAGGTATCATCAACGAAGAGAAGATGGGTGACCTGCAAAGAGTTACCCGTGGGACCCACCCTAATACCAGATATGAGGCCATCCCTCACTACTTAATCCAACATTTTACTAAAAGCATTCATAACAATGACAAACAACAAAGGGGATAATGGATCACCTTGTCTTATACCTGTTGAGTTTTCAAAGAAACCACACAAAGTTACATTAATGAGAATGGATAATTTAATAGTAGAGATGCTGAAGAAAACCCATTATCTCCATTTTTCATGAAAACCACAACGATCCTGCATATAAATGAGGAAATCCCAATTCACATGATCATACGCCTTCTCTACATCCAGCTTACACAACACCCCAAGAACTTCTGATTTCAGCCTACTATCCAAGCATTCAATGGCAATAAAAACAAAATCTTAAATCTTTCTTTGAAAAAAGCATTTTGAGATTCATAAACAATATCCCCAAGCACCATTTTCAACATGTTAACTAAAAATTTAGCAATAATTTTTTACACCCCCTAATTAAACTAAAAGGCCAAAAATCCCTTACCTCCACTGCATCAGATTTTTTAGTAATTAAGGAGATGAAAGCTAACGGAACCAAACTTTAGGGTGTAAAATCAAGTTTTTGAAACTTTGGGGTGTAAAATCCAATCAACCCTAAACTTCAAGGGTGTAATTTGAAATTTACCCAATAAAAAAAAAAGAAAAAAAAAAAAAAAGAGAACTCTACCAATTAATTTATCTCCTCAAAAAAGTGGGAAAAGATTAAAGAAATATAAAAGTTTTGCAGGTCAATTGAATCCAAATACTGAAAAAGAAAAGAAAAGAAAAAAAAAAAACTAAAATATGCAAAATAATTATACAAATGAGATAGCAAAGCAAAAAATCAATCCCTGATAAGAAAACAACACTAGTTACAAAGCATATAACATGGAAAAATAAATAATTGAATGCAAGTTATGCATATACTAGTGCTTTTAATTAACTTTTGTATTTATTTGTTTCTAATCCCAGTACAAACAAAAGTAAATTATAAAGTCATCAAATGATAAATATAATTAACAAATTAGTAAATTGTAGAGTACTGGATTTGTTCTTCCATGAAATCTAAAGACCAAAACCCACAAACACCAAAAAAATAAATGCTATAGAAACCACAAACCAAATATAAAAACTTGGTTTGAAACTGAAATTAATGATTACAAAATCATCACTAATAGAAACTCAAATCCCTCAAAACCAACACAATGTAATCATTGAGCTACACTGAATGGTAAAATTGCACAAAAACAAATAAGCCAAATTGATTGCAAAGCAAAGCGAACATAAAATAGATTGAGAACTTTAACCATCTATTTGGCTATTACTGGAAAAAAGGGAAAAAATTAATCGGAACATAACAATTTTACAGGTCAATTTAATCCAGAATAAAAATCTAATTGAATCCAAATTAAATAAAAATAAAAATATTCTAACTAAAATATCCAAAACAAAACTAATTGAAACCCCCCAAAGGCATCCTTCAAAAAAATATAACCCAAAAGATGAGATAAACAGAAGAAAATTCAGTGACTCTTCTTGCAAAATACCCAACTGTCATATCTGGTAAATAACTGTGTAAATTTGTTCTTCAACAAAAGGACAAGCAAAGAAGGGTTTTTAAATTACAGAAAATAAGATAAAAGAGAGACTAAAAAAGTAGTTGATCGAAGGAAAACACAAAGATATATGCAAACTTTCCAATCTGGTTTGAACAGAAAAAATGTGCAAGATTGATTCCACATAGCCATTTTCAGAGGAAAATAAAAAAGCTATTTCTAAAGATTCACGGATTAAAACATCAATGTTTACACCACACAACCATCTTTAGTAAATAATCCCTAAATATTCAATAACAAAATGTTAAGCGATATGTTGGATATTTAATTTTAGCCAAAAAAAAAAAAAACATAGCGTTAATCAAATTCAATTCAAACAGTCAAAAATAATAAATAACATAATTTCATTGCAAAAAAAGTCATAAATTCCTAAAGACTTTCAACTTCCAATATAGACGATCAACTCAGCATTGACAAATAGTCAATAAACCAAACAATAGAAAACATAACCTTTTACCACAAACATTAACAAATGAATTGAAGGGTTATATAGACTTTCCCTTCAGATGCGGATGCTCAGAGCAGCATTAAAAAATCAACCATCCAAGGGAATATGACTTTTTCTACAAATATTCAAGCGCTAAACCCCTTAAAGCACCAAACCAAAAGCCGGATGATTGTAAATCTGGGGAAAAAATCCAAAGAAAGAACATAACTCAAGCAATTAACAAAATGCGATCAAAGAAGAACCCTAGCCCATGAAATAAAACAAAATTCTATAGTATAGAAATAAGTTAAAATGGAGATGCTAATTCAAAGAGCAGCAGAAACTTTGGATTGTAAAAACAGTATTTGAAGAAAGAAAATAATAACGCTATGCTGACCCTAGGTATATGTAGAGAAGAAATGAAACATACCAAAAGTGCAAGAACTGAAGATGTGAGAGTGAAAATTGAAAGGAGGAAGATCTTTTCTTTTGTCGCTTTGTTTTTTACCGAATGAATACATCATTTCCTCTTTGGGATGTGCCGATTGTATAAGAGCATTAGCATTGGCAAATGCTAAAGCCAAATCTAAGGGATATTTAGCATTTTTTATCTCAAAACCAGCTGCATCAAAGGATTGCAAACAGCACTATTGCAAAATTTTTTGCAATAGTGCTACAGTGCAATTCTAAACATAGAATTGCACTATTCACAGTATTGCAAAAAAATATTAATATTTTACTCATTTTCCCCCGAAATTTCTCTCTCATCCCTCTCATTTTTTTTGTTCTCTTCTCTCTCTTCCTTCTCTGTTTCTCCATCTGCTCTCTCATCTCTGAAGCTTCATTGCCGAAATTTCTCACCCATCTCACACGGCCTCTCTCTCATCTCTCATCGCACGGCCTCTCTCTCATTGCACCGGTGCTGGGTTTTGGATTTTTGAGGTTGGAGGTTGGATCAACGTGGATCGGTGAGCTGGGTTTGGATAAGTAGGCTGGGATCGGTTGATGGCGAGCTCTGATGGTGGCTCCGGTGATGATTTTTTTTGAATGGGTTTGCTCCGGTAGCTCTGGTGATGATTTTTTTTGAATGTATTTGAATGGGTTTGCTCCGGTGATGATTTTTTTTGAATGGGTTTGCTCAATGGGTTTGCTCTGGTGGCTTTGGGGATATTTTTTTTGAATGGGTTTGCTCCGGTGGCTCCGGTGATGATTTTTTTTGAATGGATTTGAATGGGTTTGCTTCGGTGATGATTTTTTTTGAATGTATTTGAATGGGTTTGCTCTGGTGGCTTTGGTGATATTTTTTTTGAATGGGTTTGCTCCAGTGGCTTTGGTGATGATTTTTTTTTAATGGATTTGAATGGGTTTGCTCTGGTGATGATTTTTTTTTAATGGGTTTGCTCCGGTGGCTTTGGGGATGATTTTTTTTGAATGGGTTTGAATGGGCTTGCTCCGGTGATGATTTTTTTGATCGGTGTGTGTGTGGTGATGGGATGCTCTGTGTGTGTGGCTGTGTGTGTGGGTTTGCTCTGTGTGTGACTCTGTGTGTGGGTTTGAATGAGTTTGCTTTGTGTGTGGCTCTGTGTGTGTGTGTGTGTGAGACTGTTGAAAAGCCCAGAAAAAACGGTTGGAAATAAACAATAAAGAAAGGTTAAAAAATAATATTTTAATGAGTAAAAGAGTGAAATAGAAGTTTGGGATGTAGGAGGTATTGTAAAATTGGATGTTATAATGATAAAGTGAGGTTTTGGAATGGTAAAATAGAGTAGCATTAGCATTTTCCAATGCTAATGCTCTAAGGGTGTGGCGTTTATGGGGTTTTTGCTTAACACATGTCTGTTTTTAAAATGGGTTTTTTTCCTACTTGGCAGAACAACCTTAATTTTAGGACCAACTATTTGTGACTTGGCTAATATTGTAAATCTACTCATGCATACACATATCTTGAGCATCAATGTCTAAGTTCATCCAGCAAAGTATAAACAACATTTTTGCTTTAATATTCACATAGCCAAGGGTATACCTTGCACACATATTTAAAATTTTTGAAAAAAAAAAAAAAAAAAACATAAGACAGCATAAAGAAATATGGTCTAACTTAGGTAAATACAAATTTATAAATTACACATTTTATGGTAAGAAATTTGTTTGAATCATCAAACATTTTCCTTCATATTTACCCTAGAAGCACCATATCAAAAGCTAAATTATAGTTGAATAATGGTAATTAGAGGATAGTAATATCATAGATGTTTCTACAGCAAAAAAGCAATAACGGAAGAAAATATTTCTTCTACAGCACTTCAAAATCTTTTTGCACATAAGTAATCATAAGCTAGAGGAGCCTGTAGCTGCCAAATCAGATGAAAGGTGAAAGAGTTTCAAATTTTATGGAAAAGTTATATTATTGACCATTACCTTATTGTAACTCTTCAGCCATTGTTCTTATCTGACAGTTACACGCTTCTCTCTATGCACATGTTCACAAACACATTTACCCTAGTTCTTAAACTTCCATTTGAAGTTTTATCCTAAGAATCAATATAGGCAACATTAGAGCTTTTAATATAAGAGTAATGAACACCTAGAACATAACAGTCTATGCAATGTGAATTATTGACTCATCATGGGTAATTAGCAAAAGGGAGGGAAAAAAAGAGCTATAAAGTTAAGTCTTCTACAATATAGCACTTTCCCTCATAAACACAAAACTCTAAATTTTGTTTCCAATATATTAACTTTTAAGTTATAACACAATTTTCTCATCTCTCTAAAAGTGTGCATGTGTATAAATTCTTTTGTATGCTTATATAATGATAAACTGAAAGTTCTAAATGAAATATTCAATGAGACTAAGTTGGTGTGCATAATCAAATTGCAATTGTACTTTTGGTGGTTATTCTCTAGTCATGGATGGATATCTTTTGTGATTTAAGTTGTGAATTACCTAATAGGATTGTGAGTTTCTAATGTTGCAAATCACCTATCACAAAACTTAACTACATTGACTTGCAAAACAAAATTACAAACAACCATACAACTGTAATTTTCTTTTGGTCTTCATATAATAACTTTTGAATATTGTTTATCATATGTTACAACAGAAAAGGCATTGAATGAGGTAAATAACATAATGAAATAGATAAATAGTTCCTAAAAGAAGCACTAAAGAATAATAAATTAATTTATAATTGTGTGCTATCGGTTCTCTTCAATAGTTCCATGACTTCCATCTCCTCCCCACTAGAAACTTCAGGATCAATATAGCACAACTGGAAGTATAAAACAAAAAAAGAATATCATGTCCACCATCAAATTGTAGTACATTGTACCCAAGTTTACTAAAGATTACCCAATATTGTGGCTTCTTCAATTTGTGAACCCCTCTATTTAAAAGCTTTTGCTACGGTGCCACTCATCATTTTCTTCCAAAATAGACCTTAAAAATATAAGAGGATTAAGAAAACTAACAGAAGTAACTTGATATATTACACTATAATTTAGGTAAATCATATACTTCTATCATTCACAAGTTTAAAAGAAAAAAAAAAAAAAAAAATCTCAATTGAGTTACGTACCATATAAAACCTTAAATTACTAAATTTTCTCACGAGTACTACATGACAAATTCTCAAATTACTCCCCAATTTACTGAAAGTCTGAAATATCATGGTATTTAAATAACAGAAGTAATCCACAATTAGCAAAGTAAACTAACAAACGTAATTGAAATTTGAAACAAACAAAAAAACACAACTTTAGAACTGGCTAGAATTCCTTTTACTGTTGTTTAATTTTTTTTTTCTCAATACCAAACAGATTCCTAATTAACTTTCAAGAATATAATACTACATGCAAAAAAAAAAAAAAAAAAAAAAAAAAAAAAAAAAAAAAAAAAAAACAAAACAAAACAAAACGAAACAAAGCATTGTAAACACTGAAACTAAAGCTTAGGAATCTCTTAGAAAATTAGTCTTTGCCACAACCTACAAAGTAATCAACTTTGTACAAAGAACATTATACTTTCAGATTTCACAATTTAAACCCATTAAAATCAAACATAAAAAACAACAAAATCAAGAAGTCTTTTTTTTTTTTTTTTTTTTTTTTTTTTTTTAAATACCAACTAAAATCTACAAAGTAATAAACTTAGTATAAAGAAAGTTATACTATCAGATTTCAAAATCCCACAATTTCACTCACCCTTACAAAAAAAAAAAAAAAAAAAAAAAAAAAAAAAAAAAAACAGAACACGTAAGAGGCCATTAAAACTCAGGTAGGATTTTCATATTGCGAGGGGATTTCCCTGATTTCAAGAAATAGAGAGAAAAAGGGTTATGAATCCAAATTCATAAATTGACAGCAAACCATAATGGAAAAGAATATTAGGAAAAGAAATTAGTACCTTTGCTTTGATTAGATTAGAGACTTTAGATTGTAGAAATATTCCCCTTCATTTCTGTAGAGAAAGAAATTGAATGATTTAAATCCAAAAGAGAAGAATTCAAACAAACCCATTACCAAAATAATTCAAAAAAAAAAAAAAAAATAGTCACATATCATAATTCTGATTTCTTTAACACTAATTGTTGGAACAAAATCCAACTGCAATTGTAAAAGTTGAAAACGTATAACGAAACTAATTTAACTTTAAATTTGTGGGAAAAAAAATTGCTGTAACCAAAATCCAACTGCAATTGTAAAAGTTGAAAACATATAACGAAACTAATTTAACTTTAAATTTGTGGGAAAAAGAAAAGTCAGAGAAAAAAAAGTAGCCCATCGAAGTCATTGTTAATCAAAAATTCAGAGGGAACTCTTTCTAGTCGGCTTCATATTCCTTCTTCTTCTGCTTCTTTTTTTGGAAAAATCAAAAATCGAAAAGGTCATTTTAGTGTAACTGGAAACAAAGATTTTTGAGAGGAACTAGGAGACAGTTCTCTTTTTTCTTGATCGGAATCTGGGCCTGGACTGTCTTACAACTTGACGCAGTTGGCGACTCACTCTCTCACTCACTTGTAGGTTAGAGAGGTTTTTGACTAAATAGTTACAATATGCATAATCTTCAAAGTCAGAGATAACTCAACAAAATTTTAATTAGATAAACCCCTAAACCCTTTAATTTACAAAAGTTATGATAGCTTAAAAGTAAAAATTAGATATAAAGCATAAGTTTAAGGAGCACATGCAGTTATGGCCTTTTTCATATACATTTTGCACATGGCTTGTAAAAGATTGGCCTTATAAACTTTGCTTGCTATTGGGGTTATCTATTCCTTTTATATTGCTGCACCCACCCTCAAGTTGATTTCTTTGGTTTTTTTGGGGGGTTTCTGTGGATAAACTATTTCAAAAGGCAAAGCATAAATGTCCTTCCTACACCAAAGTTATATTGCCCTACTATACTAAAAGATGAACACCTTCATTGCATTCCTCAAGTGCCTCATTTAAGTCCAATAGATATGTAAATACAAATCAACACATATTGAAGATCAAAGCCCACATTAGCTCTAAGGCTTGGATATTTAGCTCTCAAATATTAGTTCTTATACTCCTATGACTATATTGTAAAGGCTAACTATATACTAAGTCTTATCCTCTTAAGTACAAAATTTCTTATCAATCTGATGAAGAATAGGACTCTCCTATAGGCTTTGAAGAAATACGGTAAGGAGTATGAGTAGTTGCAAAATAACATAATTAAGTCCACCATCAAAATAACACCATTCTTTCCCCTTTCCATTACAAAAAGATCTAAAATTCCAATCTGCATAATCTGGTTCTTCATCTTCCAACCCAAGAAACCCATAAACACCACTCCATACCCAATCCCTACCACTTTCCCTCACCATACGATACCCAATTCTATGCATATTTAATATCACAGAACCTAATATGAATTCCCAAAAACAAATCTGATTTCCCTAAACCCAAAACTTCTGCAACAAATTTCATATTGCATTTGCAGAAACCTTAGCCTTTAATATAATTCCACCTATTTTAAATTAATATAATTAGATATAAAACCTAGTCCTACAACTTGTTCTCAACCCAAAATTTCATCTTCAACACACGTACGACAATCAACTAATTATTGAGTATAGTTACTCAACCAATTACTTAAATTTGAAAACAAATTATAGAAAAGAAAAGTACAAGACAGGATTAAGAAAGTTAATGTTTGATTTATGATAAAAAGAAGTGGCAAAGTGTAGAAAGAAGACCAAAATACTTTGAATTTCAAACAATTGGATGATTTCACTATATAACTTCCCATAAAATTCATTCTTATTACTACTTTTGATATAAATAATAGTCGCAGTAATTAAGAGAAAAAAAAGGGAAAGAATTGATCTATCAAAAAAATATATATCTATGTCTATATAATAAAAAGAATTGAAAATCTTGAAAAAAAAAAAAAAAAAAAAAAAAAACCCATCAATGGATGAATCCTACATGGTCAAATAGTTTATGATAGTTCATCTACACTATTATCCCAACACCTATACATTACAGGCTTGTAAACTAACATAGGTACAAAAATGCCAAACAACACCGGTTGCTCATTGAGGCTTTTTATCGAACACCTAGCAATATAACCAAGAAGTAGACCTTAATTAGGTGCTGTAATAAAGGGAAGCATAATTTTCGGCACCAAAAAATATATAGAATAATGGAATCTACAAATTAGAAACATATTGATACATCAAAGTAAAATTTAAGGGAACAAAAAACATCTTTAACAATGACCCACCTAATGGCTGATTCTTCTCTAGCTTGCAGACTATTCTGATCGATGTAACACTTCTTGATATCAAGTGGGTCTTTAGATTGACCCAAGAAAGAAAACTCTTTTATATAGTTAGCCTTCAACAGCCTTAGGGTCTATTTGGATACAACTAAAAATTGAAAATTGAAAACTGAAAAACACTGTAGCAAATAATTTTTAAATGTGTAAATAGTAAGGAAGTCAATACCGTACCGAAGGCTGTACCGGTTTGGCTAGTGATATGATATATTTCGGGTACCGGTCAATACCGGTGTACCGTTTCAGGTTTACCGCTATATATATTATTTATATATTTATTAGTCAAATTTTATATAATTTATTAACAAAACTTAATAATTTTTTAAAATGTATAAAGATCTAATTACTACTACTAACCAGTTTGCTACATCTCATTAATGTTTTTATCCTTTTAATAAAATGATAATATAATAATAATAAAAGTACCAAGCCGTGTGATGTCAAAAAGACAAAATTTGAAAAGTTAACTTCGGTTTTTACTTTTATCCCATTTAAACGTCATTCGTTCACATTTATTAGACTATCAGAGGCGGACAAAACAAGAAGAGTATACAGAGAAGAGAGAACATTTATGCTAGACATGGCAAAACGGGCGGGTCGGGTCGGGTCAATCGGGTTACGGGTCAAACGGGTCACGGGTCAAAAACGGATCACTTTAAGCGGGTCAAAATTGGGTTCGGGTCAATCGGGTTGCGGGTCGGGTCGGGTTGACCCGTATTTTTCACATGAATTTTTTTTTATTTAATTTTTATATAGAAAACAACATGTATCTGTCATTTGGAAAGTTATGCAACAAATTACTTAATGTAAAATGCATTATTTTGAATTCACCATTTATATCAAGAATGAACTCAATTAAACTTATTAATACTTATTTAACAATTTTAAAATTATACAAATCCTAACATTACTATCTAAAACAAAATAACACAAAGATAAGTAAAACAAATACACAAGTTTTATTTCTGCACAATATCAACATTCCAAATATAAAACAAAATTACAAATGACTTATTGGATAACTCATTTGATAAAGAATAAAAATATATAAGAAATTTACAATCTTAAAAATTAATTTTATAATCTATTATTAGTTGTGGTTGACACTCTATTTCAATTTGAGATATACTTTAAAATTTGATTGCTTACTTATTTATACATGGTCTCTTTTATGAATATCATAATATTGTTAAGCAACACACACTCTAGGATATATCATAATTTATTTTGAAAAGTTGTTTATTTTGGACATAAATTATTAAAAAATAGGTCTGAGTATTCATAATTTATACTAATTTGATACTTTAGCTTCACTATTTTCACACTTGTGAATATTTCTTACATGTCTACAATTTTAAATCTATGTTTTTAACTCTACTGTAACCAGATTATCTTGGCATGTACTTTACTATTTGATATCTAAAAATATTCACTCATTACAGAATGTTCAACCATTAATTTTTCAATTAATTTGCATATAGTTATGTAAATGTATCAATTGTTTCCTTAAAGTTCACAATAAACAATTAAACCAATATTGTCTTAGTTTTACTATTTTTTTTACCAAAAAAAAAAAAAGTTTTAAAAAAATGGTTCGGGTTCGGGTTCGGGTCGCGAGTCGGGTCGGGTTGACCCGCAAAAAACACGGGTCGGGTCACGGGTCAACCCGTTTTTGCTTCGGGTCAAAAAAATCGGGTTCGGGTCGGGTATTTTTCGGGTCGGGTCGGGTCGGGTCAGAAAATTTTGACCCGTTTTGCCATGTCTAATTTATGCTGGGACAAGGTGAAGAAGAAGCGACTTTTATGCTGGGACAAAGGTGAAGAAGAAGCGGTGGCAGCAGCAACTGGCAGTGGGTGATCGGCGTCGGGTTAGTGACCGGAGGATGACAATGCAGGTGATTAATATAGATTTTTTTTGTACCGTCCGAATTTCAATTTTCGGCCGGAATGTTCGATTTTCGCCGGTACAGCCAGTATAGTCCGGTACTGCCTGGAATTTAAAACGGTACGATACAAGCATGTTTCTGTACCGGTTGAGTGACCGGTAAGAGAAATACCGGCCGGTACGGTACGGTATTAACTACCCTGGTAAATAGTACCGTGGACCAATTTTTAATGAAAAAGTTACTGAAAAGTGAAATTTATGAGTCCATAAATAGTGCACACCGTGCATTGTTCACGAGAAAAGTCAAATATTATGACTACTATTCATAAACAGTATCCGCAATAGTGAATGAATAGTAAAAAATATTGGCCTGAAACGCGTGAAAAAAAAAAAAAAAACTGAAACACAAATGTGTGTTTCAGCTGTTTCAGCCCAATCCAAACAGGCACTTAATATCAAGTGGGTCTTCAAATTGACCCAAGAAAGAAAATTCTTTATATAGTTAGCCTTCAATAGCGTTATATTTGAGAGAAAGATGAAAGATTGTATGGCAATTTGCACTGAGAAAAAGTTGGGATAGAGTGGCAAATGGAGATGGGGATGGCTTTCAGCTTTGATCGGGGCAATGAGAGTGAAAGGGGAAAAAAAAAAGTATCGAGCAAGCGGGGAAATAACTACCGAAATAAAAGCATTAAAATTAGTATTTATAAATTAGTATTTTGTAGGAGCTCTAAAGCTTATGTGACACTCTCTAAGTCTATCGAGGTCAACAAAAAATCATAAACTTTTGTCATTAATTAGTATCAGAATTAGTGTTAAATTAGATTAGATTTCTATTAAAGAGTATTTGAAAAATGTAATATTAATTTTTACACTTGCTAAGATTTGCTAAGTATCAGTGTTCACTTCAAACTTTAAAGTGAGAATTTTTTACCATGTGGTAACCAAACATTTCTTTCTATTATATGGGTAAAAAATTTAATATGATAGCTTTGCTTTAATATAAATGAAAGATCTTTTGCATTCTCATATCTAGGACTTAATGTTGGAGAAAATATTACAATTTTTTGATACACTGTTGTCTTTTCTTGCCTATGTGGTTTGTCTTTCCATTTTTAATCTTTTTCTCATTATTGTGATAAGGAAAACTTTGTCATTGACTCGTTATGTAGTATGAGTAGGTTGATCTTCATAATACGTTGTTACTAAACTAATTTTTAATATCTCAAAATGTATGTGTATCTTTACTTTGCTTTAGTTTACTTTTTCTTTATAATATATTTACAACACTTTTCAAAACCGTCTTTTATACATAAAACATTATAAAATTATCCACACATCTACCGATCTATGGGCAACTTACTATTAATACAAATTACTTTGCTTCATTACAATTCTAGCTTCATTACAGTCAATTTCTTCTTGCTTTTCGTTTAAATCAGTTTCCCAACACTATCCTCGTGCCAATAAAATGAAGCAAATGATAATGACCATGAAGCAAACTAAATGTTCTTCAACAATTCAAAGCAAAGCTAGGTTTTTTTTTTTTTTTTTTCCTCTCATGTCAGCAAATAAATTAACCAGAGTACCAGAATAATTTATTTATGAACTAAATATAATTTTCAATAATACTGCGCACAGGGATTGGTTTGACAATTAATGAATATTACATAGGGATTGGTTTGACAATTAATGAATATTACATTAATTCATAAATGAACTAAATATAATCTTCCATGTCATATAACATTTCACTACATTAAGCTGCAGGGGCGGCTCTACAGCCAGGCCAGGGGGTTCAAATGAACCCCCTGGCTTGGCCCCAAAAAAAATATTATATATAAAATTTTTTATTTTTATTTTTTTTATTTTGACCCTAAAAATAAAATTTTGAACACCTTAACCCTAAATTTTGTTTAAACCCAATTGAAATAAACTTGAAATATGATCATATTAGTGCTATTTTCATAATATTTTCACAATATTTTTACAATAAAAATTAAGTGACAAGTTGTAATTGACTTTTTATCTAAACTCTTAACTAACATCACTTTTTTACATATTTTTAACAACTTGCCATCTAAATTTTATTGCGTGTTTTGTCAATAGCACTACTGTTAAAATTGCTCATTTGTTAAAAAATAAATAAACATTCTTTTTGGACTCTAGCTTACTTTACTATTGATGGTAGAATGAAACAGTTTTTTTCTACACTTTTCTTCTTCATCAACAAAAAATTACACCACTTGTACAACCAACTGATCTATATTTCCATCTATGATTCTTTTCTCGTACTCTCTTTCTCCCTTCTATATCTCTTTCTATCTAATCAAGTAGTTTGGTAAGTGTTTTACAATTTTTTTAGTTCAAAAAGCCTTTTAGTGTTTGCTCCAATTTCAAGAGAATGACCACACATGTGATTAAAAATCCATACATTTCAAAAGCAAAATCTTATATAAGTTACTATTTATTTTCCCTAGTTTAACGTTTACTCTCAGACCAACTCTTAGGTGTGTTACTATTCTTCTTCATAATATATTTTTATTTAACTAATATTACATATGATTATAATAAATTATTATAATTTGACAAATATTATGATTAGTTATTTATTTATATTTATTTATATGCATTCTATAGTTGTTTTCTTACCGATCTTTAAACTATTAATAATTTTTTAGACTATTTTACAAGATAGTTGTACTGTATACTATTTCAAATACTATGTTAGATTATTATATGTAATATGACAATTGTATATACCAAAAAAAAAAAAAAAATCATTTTATCTTTTACTTCCCACAACAAATCCTAGCTCAAGACACTATTGACCCCCCTAAAAGAAAATCCTGGAGCCGCCACTGATTAAGCTTATTCAATAGGGATTGGTTTGACAATTAATGAGCTTAAACGATCTTTCATCACTCCAGTTGACGTTCCAATACCATCTCCATGTTGGAAGATGCACTGAGCAGTCCTTGCCATGTTTAGTGACATTTTTACTATGGACTTTGGCAGGGAGTTTTTGGCGATCTCTTTGTTCATTTTTTTCCATGAATAGCTGATTTTTTCCTTTATGCGATGCTTTGCTTCTACTTCAGGTACACCTTCATGTACCATGTAGCACCGGATGGATTTTGCCACATCACCTCTCTCGCTCTCAGCCTTTGAATAGAGAAACAGAGAATTAACATTACGAATTGATTTCATTTTGGTTAATATGGTTACTTTTTCAGAACTGAATAGGATCAATATAGGCAAAACTAACTAATACTTGGACGGCTTGAAATGCAAATATTTTGTATTAAGCATACCTCCTCAGTTCCCAAATCATCACTAAGTCGAGTTATAAGGGATGACCAATATATTAGATCTGAGCTTCTCTTGATGCAATCAAGCGAATCATTTGTTAAGGTGCACCCTTGCAAAATATAAGCATGGACCATGGCTGCATGACCACCCACAGAAATGCATGCATTTTCTAGGTACTCATCCACAGTAGGAATGTATCCACTGTAAAACCACCGTGCTTCTACTAAATATGCTCTACAAAGATTTCCCCACTACATTGAAAAAATAATGCATGCCAACTAGTCAATAATTATGAAAAATGTGTCTTCTTTTTAAATTTGAAGAATTTTTCAACTAATTTTTCACAGAATTGAAGAATCAGCTTACCTCTGCCTTAATGTAGGGCAAAGTATTAAAGCCATGATCTTTGATGACACCACAGACCATTTCATTAGCGAAGTTAAGCAAGGCGACATAGCAAACCTTCATGTACTCAGGAAGGTCCTCCGTGGCCTTCATTTCCCATCTGTTCAAAATATTAGGCAGGAAAGAAATTAAAAATGGTACAATGTTTATCATGCTAGCTATGGTTAGAACAAGGTAAAAACAAACTAGTAAACTCAATAATCATGCTTTTATTATACCGATCCACAGCATCAGTGAAGCTCTCAAGCTCATCTAGTGATCCATACACATCATACATATCATCAATTACTGTTAATATGCATACAAATTTGGTGAGGCCTATCCTGCACTTGGAGAATTGGGGCTCAGAAACGATCCCCATAGCCCACAAATAATTCTCCATCAACCGGTCCCTTGAGAAGGTTAGCTTTTCTGCCAAACCCAAGTCTTTCCACCACCTAATGCATCCAATTTCAAATATATTAATTTAAAATTATAATTTTTCCTTTGAAACTTATGGATGGAATTAATTGGTACCTTTGTAACTCCTTAAGTTCTCGCTGATGTACAGATTGTACTAAATTATAATCCAACCTAGCCAGCTCAAGCAAAGTCAAGTTCTTTGTATTATCCTTTTCATAGATACCAATGAATTTCCGAACTTCAACTCTTGGCACCCTCCAATATAAGGGGACTTCAAGTGACTGTTTCACTTGCTTTGCTGAATTACTGTCCAATTTTTCCATTAATGATTTCAGGTTTTTCATACTAAAATTCTTGGCTTCTTCTGCAATACTTTCTCCATCCATTCCAAGGTGTGAGGCTTCATACAAACTCTCAAGTCCCTCTATGTCCAAGCTTAAGCTGTCCATGAATTTCCCATCTCTACTTCGAAATTTGTCAAACGCGTCTGTTTACCATAATCACCTAGGAGTGAGTTATTTACAGTTCCTTGAGACAATATATATAAAATTAGATTCATATCAAGTGTAAATTTAGTTTAATATTATTGTACCTTTTTTCTTTTTTCAATCTTATTATTGGACAACATTTTTTTTCTCTCTTATACATCATACTAGTTTAATAATTATCTTATATATAGATTTTAAAAAATTTTATTTTTGTAATAATACGTCTTAAATGCATGAATTTATACATTGAATAGGAGTGCTAAATGGATGAATTAAAATCTTCTATCTCCCTTTCAACTTTATACTGCGCTATAGTTGCTATCTATCACACATGGAGAGTTCTTATCATCTAAGAGCACTAGCACCAAAATAGAAAAAATGCGTAATTTTACACAATTTTACACATTTTTGCTCAAAATCTAACCACGTCAGTTTATCTATATTAACAAATCTGCACGATTAATTTAGCTTTCTAAATGATTATTTTATTTTATTTTCTCTCTCATTCAATGCTCTCTCTTCCTCTACCCTCTTCCTCCTTTACTTTCTCTTCAATCCAGCAATAGCAAATCTATATCTATATATATATGTATACAAATTCATATAAATAATCAAACCCAAATTGAAGAAGAAGAAGAAGAAGAAGAAGAAAGAAAGAAAGAAAGAAAGAAAGAAGATGCCGAAGAAGAAGCAGCAACTGCAAATCCGCCCAAAATCACTACCCTAATCAAACCCAAATTGCAAGCCCAAAATCATCATCTATAATAAAACCCAAATTGCAAAAGAAGAAAGAAGAAAGAGAGGCGCGTTCAGGGAAAAAGATCAGGAAAAGAAGAAAGGGAGTCTGTGTTCAGAGAAAAAAAGGGAGAAAGAGTGTCGGTGGGATGGAAAATAATAAAAAAAAGTGAGAAAAAATATTATTTAAATATCTGAATGTTTTTGTAAAGTATTTATGTAAAATATAAAAAATAAGTAAAATAAGCGGAAAACTTTTTATGTACTGATTCGAATGCACTAGCAGTGTAGTGTAATTTCCGTTAAAACTATGTGTAGTGTAAGTTGGACCTAACATACACATACATGGTTACAATATATATGCTATCACCTGAGCTAATCGAGAAACCATGTTCTCTTAGAATTCGAAATTGCAATGCAGTTGTGTAAAGATCGCTAGTAACATCTGGATGTTGAAATTTCAAAACCTCTTCTATCTCTTGCTCAAAGTGGTAAGCCACTCCTAATCGCTGCATTGAATCTATAAGCTTTAGTAAGAAACTTTGGTCTTTTGTGGATGTCAGCAAAGTTTTAATGTCTTGCTTCAACCCCTTAAGTCGAGTGCCATGGAACTCATACTGCAACACAACCAAATATTCATATAGTAAAGATAACTAATTAGTGCATATATGTCTTAATAAATGGGGAAAAGAAGTGTTATATATAATAAGTGGGACTTACTGAGTAGGGAGTGGTAAAGGACTCAATGAGTTTCTGGTCCCAAATACTTGGGTGATAATTAGCTGATCGCCGGGGATTCACTTGTGTGTCATTGAACTTTGAGACGATGATGAACATGGGTAATACTGATAGCCCTTGCTTGCGGCATCTAATTGTTGTATACTTCTTTGTTAGTGCAGCACTTCTTTTGTAATTTAATGTAGTGAGATATGAAGTAGAGGAGGAAGAGATTCTTATTAGTTCCATCAGGAAGGTGTTGTTTCTTGAACAAGTTGAGATAGAAATGGTTGGTGATTTTCGAAATCAAATAAAAAAAAAGGATTTAGGTTGGATTGAGTTTGAAGCTTAATTATATACATGGGAGGATGATGGGTGAAAGAAAACTTGAGGGAGAGAGAAAATCGTATTAAACAGTTGTTAATGGCTTAACAATTTGACAGCATCACGTGACTAATTCAAATTAAAATTTTAAAACATGTAGCCATCAGCCCACGTGACTAATTCAAAAAACATGTCTAATTCAAAGTAAAAATTGAAGAGTACGGATAATTTGTTGATCAAAGGCACGGCCTCATCATTTTTTTTTTTTTTGGCTGAATCAAAGACTTATTGAACCACATCAGAAACAATAGCATGGGATGCCACAGCCAAGAAAACATTAACAAAACTTGGTAGGCCAAATCCCAGATCAAAAGAATCAAACAAAGACCGATTAAGGGACCAATTTTAAGTCAGGTATAATAACAGATATTTTGAGAAAGAGGCTATTTAAAATACTCAAATAAAGAAGGTTTGACTACGTAATTGAGGTAAAAGTCTAAGAATTTATTTCTTGTTAAATCTAAACTTTATTTGGAATTAGAGTATTTTTTATGTGAGTATTTTCACCGATAGTGAAACTATTTAATTATTCAAGAGTTTTAATGATGCAAAAAAAGAAAAATTTTGATTTATTTTCAGCAAACTGGACACTGTACCTGAAGATTTTTCTATATTCAGTAACTTGGGGTCAAGAGTCTTTGTTTTTCTTCTAGTATGATACAGTTCGTGTTTTAGCCTTATCTCTAGGGCATTATTTGGGGGGGGGGGGGGGGGGGGGGGGCGTGGGGGGATGGTGAGTGGGGTGGGGTCAAGGAGTCTTTGTTTTCCTCCTAGAGTTTTAATGATGCAAAAAAAGAAAAATTTTGATTTATTTTCAGCAACTGGACACTGTACCTGAAGATTTTTCTATATTCACAGTAACTTGGGGTCAAGGGGTCTTTGTCTTTCTTCTAGTATGATACAGTTCGTGTTTTAGCCTTATCTCTAGGGCATTATTGGGGGGGGGGGGGGGGGGGGGGGGGGGGGGGGGTGGGGTCAAGGAGTCTGTTTTTCTTCTAGTATGATACAGTTCGTGTTTTAGCCTTATCTCTAGGGCATTATTGGTGGCGGAAAATAAAGAAGATATATTAAGAATACAAGGATTTTTTTGGTATGAAATATTAGTAGAATATTATCGGATATTTTTAGTAGTTTTTCTTTTGCTGAGTACTGTCAGAAGTTTTTTTTTGAATTATTTGATTATTGAATAAATGGTGCTTGAAAATTGTTTAGGTGATCTCTAAGGAATTTAGAGAAAGTGTTAGTGAGAAGTTCTTTTGTGGTGAGCTAGCTGAGATAAGTAATTTTATTCTAATTGGTTTTATTTTGCTTATACTACTATATTTTAACTGCTGAAAATTGTTTACAATTGTTACAATTTTATTTTAATTGTTTTAGCTACATTGATTTAAAGTAAAAAGTAAAGAATTATCACAAATATATTTGGTAACTGAATATATGATTTTATATATGTATTTGAGTGAAATATATTTTTTGTTTGAACTATAATTTGATATATATGATTCTAGATAATTTGACTATGTTTTGACTCTAATACCCAACTAATGGAGGTTATTCATTTGTACTCTGATATTCAGCCAATGAGGGTTATTCATTGGTATTGAAACTAGTTTTATTTGGGGCATCACGAGATTATCGTGTTTTTGGACACAGCTAATGAGGGATATATATTAGCACAAAACTAGTTTCATCTGAATCTGATGCCTAGTCACGGGGATATAGCATGACCATAGTCATAGATGTTGTTAAGAATATGAATAATGTTTGAATATTTGAACTATTTTAAATTCTTGAAACTACTTATGTGTTTTTGGAACCTATTGTAAATTATAGCTTTGGTATATGGTAAATTGATTTTTTTTTCTAATCCATCTATGATATATTTGTAAGATTTAAAATATTTGATCTCTATACAATTTATTATTTTACATATCTATTTGCTTGATAGAACTTATTAGGACTTTAATTACTTATTGAGTTGTCAACTCACCCCCCCCCCCCCCCCCCTCTTTCTCCTTTCAGGTTCTGATCAAGAAGATTAGCATATTTTTGGGCTTCCGCTGGGATGTGTGTGTGAATGAAGTTTAGGAATCATTGGAATAAGATTTGAACTTTTAGGTTTGATATTGCCTTTTGTTCAGACTTTAGTCTCAAAGATTTAGTTTATTTTCTTTATGATGTTGGAAGATTATTATTTTGGAGATTCTTTGAGAATTGCACTATTGAAGATATTTTTGGATTTATTGATGAAATTTTCTTTAAGGATAATTCATTAGTTGTTAAGAAAGCCTTTCACACTTGTAAGGTGTAAACTTTATAAGTGTGTAGCTATTGTCACATGCCTAGCTCTTACTTGGGCTCGGGGCGTGACAAAGTTCGATTAGGCCATCTAAATTTGGGGGAACATTGGGAGAGTAGGAGTGGAAAACTTAAGAGAATTTGGTTGAAAAATACTCCCCAATATCTTTCCTATCCATCAGGCAAAGCCCATTTTCTTCTCTTATCTCTGTAATAAGATTTCTTCTTCTTCTCACCAAAGTAGACAAATGAAAAAAATCTAGTATTTCGATCTCCTTCTTTGATCCATAACTCTCTGGATTTTTGTCTCCATTTAAGATCCTCTCTTTCCAACCATTCATCCAACTCTAGATATAAAGCTGCTTCCAACTCCAAATTCTCTTTAGTAGGAGCTCTGTCTTGTACTTCTTTTATTCTTGCTTCTGTTTCTATAATTTTGGTCTCAGCATAGCCAAACTGATTCCTATTCCAAACCATTAAGTCTTCTCTAGTTTGCTGAATTTTCCTAGCCAACTTGAAACATTAAGAACCTTCTACATTACCTTGCCAAGCTTTTCTACAATCCCAGAGCTTGATTCATCTTTGGTCCACATTGCTTCAAATCTGAAGAGCTTTGCCCTCACAAACCAATCCAAATGAGTGTCCAATATAACTGGAGCATAATTTGAAGCAGAGACAATTAAATGTTTAACTTCAGCTTTTGGAAAGGGACATTGCAACTCTTGGTTGCACACAGCTTTGTCCAGCCGCTCTTTAATGTTAGCAAGGCATTCACGCTTGTTGGGCTAAGTGAATCGAGAACCAATAAAACCAAGATCAATTGCCCCAGTGCCATGCACAAAATTGCTAAAGCTTTTAGTCGAACCTTCACTGAGATAAATGCCACCTTTTTTATCCAAATTATTGTATAAATAGTTAAAATCCCACATTACCAACCAGGGGCCTGCAAAGGCATTAACCAAGTTCTCCAAGCACTTCCAAAACCTTGCCCTACCATTTTTATGGGGAGGGCCATAAATCAAAAGAAGGAGCCAAGGTGATGATGGTGGATCAGAGTAGACTAGAGATGCAATAACACTTTTGTCAAAGTAAACAATCTCTAAATCCACACCAGCTTTTCAAAGGAGGGATAGTCCTCCAAATTTACTAATAGGCTCCACACAAAACTTCTCTACAAAACCAGTACTTGAGTGAATTCTTTCGATCTTTCACCACTTGGATTTAGATTTAGCTATAAAAAAACCGCATCAGGACTTTCTTCCCTTATAAGAGCTTTGGTTTATTCAATCTGTCGCATTGTTTTGTTGCCTTTTACTTCTTTTTTCTTTTCTTTTTTTCCTTCGGGTAATATCATCCAGCAGTCCACTCCTTTTTTTTCTTTTTTAATCTTTATATAGCAATATTTTCACAATTGTAAAGGTGTTAATTCCTTATAGGTCAAAGTAAAATATCATATAAGAACCAACCACAACTAAAAATAAAGGTATTATGAAAAAAAGAAGTGATAAATCTACAATATTTTTCACAACACTTTCATAATAAAAGTGTGAATGCGTAAAACTATAGTAGTAGCTACATTTTTTTTTGGTTAGTTCAATTTGCACTGTTCACTGGCCTTTTTTTTTTTTTTTTTTTTTTAGTAATATTGACCAATCAACTCTTTATATATATATTTACTCACCAAAAAAAATAACTCTTTATATATATATATATATATATATAAATAGCTGTTAGTTAACACAATAAATTATCACAATATTTTCACAATTGTTAAAATGTTAATTCCTTATAGATTAAAATAAAATATCATACTAGAACTAAGCACAACTAAAAATAAAGGCATTGTTATACTGACACAACAAATTTCACAATATTTTCACAATTATTGAGGTGTCAATTTCTTATAAATCGAAATAAAATAATAAAATATATGACTGTGACCAATCACATCTGCAAATAAATATTTTTTGAAAATTTTGTAACACTTGTTGTGTGAATCAGTGAATGTGTAAAAGCCACTGTAGTAGCTACATTACTTTTTGATTTATTCAATATATACTGTTCATCACTTCATTAGTCCTTTCTTTTTTTCTTTCTTTTCTTTTTTCCAGTGATCAGTGTGTACTCTTTTTTTTTTTTAATATTTATATGAGCTGGTATATATATTGCTATACTGACATAACAAATTTCATAATACACAATTATTGAGGTGTCAATTTTTTATAAGTCGAAATAAAATAATAAAATATGAGACTAGATCAACCACATCTAAAAATAAACGTTTGTGAAAATGTTGTAACACTTGTTGTTATCATGATATTTTCACAATTGTTGAGAACTCAATTTCTTATAGATCAAATTAAAAAAAGTGCTAAGTCCACAACATTTTCACATTAATTTCACAATAAATCATAAGTGGTAAGCTACTATTGATGGATAAAAAAGTGATATCAGTTGTGGGTCCATTTTAAAATCAGTAACAACTTGCCATTTAGAATTTGTTATGTAAATATTATGGAGATAGCATTTCTATAAATAAAAAATAATAATAATATCAAACTGAAATTTACCATAGCTGAAAATAAAAGTATTATGAAAATATTCTAACATTTTATTATGTTCCTAGACTTTTTTTTGTTTAGTCAAATTTGGTGAGTAAAAATTCACTGTTTCATGCACAATTTTCTTTTGTTGTTGTTTTTTTTTTTTTAATGCATATTTTAAAGTGGTTGTCCTAATTAAAAAATCAATAACAATTTACCATCTAGGATTTGTTGAGAAAATATTGTGGATGTAACATTACTCTAAAATAAAATTATAAAAGATCATACCAGGGCCCACCATAGCTAAAATAAAGGTATTGAGAAAATATCGTGACATTTATTATGTTCCTGACTTTTTTTTTTTTAGTCAATTTGTTGAGCCAAAATTCATAATTTTACAAACAGTTTTCTTGAGTTTTTTTTTAACACATTGTTTAAAGTAAAAAACACATAGTTTTACCAACCAAAAAAAAAAATTATAGAAAAAAGTACTTTCCCCCTTTATGTTTGGAGTAGTTTCATCCCCCAACTTTAAAGTTGAATAATTTCCTCATTTATATTTTGTACACAAGCATATAGTCCCTGTTGTTATTCTCTTAGTTAAATCATAACAAAATCTTATGATTCCTAGAATATTTTATTGTGCAATATCTAAAATGCCTCACTAAATTTTAAAGTCCCAAAAATTTTCTATGTATTTTAAGATTTATGTATTAGTCATACTTAAAAAGTAAAAATGGTGAACTATGGTATTCTATTTATTACCTAAAGAACATTAATTTATTAGAGGTTAAAATCTTCTAGATTTATAATTTTATCTAATAGAAACTTCAATGACATATGTCTTTTGTTATTTTTTTTTTCTTGTATTTCTTAAAAAGGTGTTCATTAAGCTAAGTATCGTAATTAGGCTCATAAAATAAAATGATAAAGAAGAAAGTATGTATAACAAAATATTTATTGCAAATGATTGTAAGTATTTAATTTGATGAAGATTTTCAATTGTAGCATTTGTTATCATTTATTGTGAAAATATAAATATTGTGACAATGTTTTATCAAAACTTAGTTGTTTATTGTTGGGAGATGATGACATTTGTTATCATTCTTAGTATAATTTTTTTGTGAGTAGATACTATCTTTAGTAAATATGTTCTAAGAAATTAGAATAATAAATAAATAGAGAGCCATATGTTAAATAACAATTCTAAATTTTTTTTTTGAGAAATAACAATTCTAAATTTAAATACATGATTTAATATTACTTCAAAAAAAAAATTTATATCTAAATTTTTTTTTGCTTCAGAGCAGCACGTGCAACCCTTACTAGTATACTCAAAGAGTGTGAATGTTATCCGTATTGTAGGACGGTTTTGTCATATTCATCTTAATCTTTACCAGTATCTCGTTTTGCCAGCTCCATACACTGTTTCTACTTTTATGTTTATCTTTTACTATTTTTGTTTTATATAATAATAATAATAATAATAATAATAATAATAGAAATGAATACGTGAGTTTGATTGAGTTAACAGTGAGACAACTACTTTTTTTGCTTGAAAAGCAATGGAGAATAGAGAATTAAACTATTAAAATGTCAGCAGGGTACTTGTTTATCCTTGATTGCTTTAATTGTTGGCAGCCGTTTCTCCCTATTTTGTGGCATTTCTACCTTGTGGCTGTACTCTATGTTACGTAACTTGTGGTTATAATGCATGATAATAATATTATATATCACATGGTTTATTTTATAGAATAGATTTTTTTTTTGAGAGAATTATAGAATAAAATTTAAAATTAATAAAAAATTCAATTGGAATAATGACATGTAAAAATTATAAGGTCTTAAATGCTTATGACAAAATATTATGTGTAAAGTTGTAATTTTAAATTATGTTTTGTTGGCTTTAATTCCATGTTAAATTTGATTGTATTTATTCAATTATTTTCCTGTGTGTTTGTAAGATTTAATGTAAGAGTTGAGTGTGAGAGTTTGGTGAAGAATTGTGAAGAACAAAGAACTTCTCGACTTGCTCATGACTGGCTTGCGAGTGGACAACCTACGAAAGGCCACATGAGAAGCACATGCTAGAAGCTGAAGAATCAAGTGTCAGGAGGCATCTCATGACTCATCTCGTGACTAGGCTAACTCGCAAGATGACCTGTGAGATGCATTATCAAGCTGTTTTAATGTGCTTCCCTAATTTCTTTACCCACACTATAAAAGCCCACATTACCCACGAAATTATAAGGATACTTTCAGAGAGAAAACCCCAGAAATATACTTGAAAGTTAGAGATTGGAAACCCAGAATCATCTACACATTTCTCTTAGTTTTCCTCTACTCTTACCTCTCTAATTACAATTCCTTGAAAGGTTTTTAGCCCAAACACATACCTCACCCAATATGAGTGTTGAGGGTTGTTTTGGTGCATGTGGGAAGCATTGGAAGAAGCCATCTGTTAGGACATATGTGATTCACATGTTAGGAACATATGTCACTATTTTATATAGTTGGCTAATCCTTTGACAAAACGCACCTTACTTGTATTTGGGTAGATCTAGGATGTGTTTAATACTTCAAGAAACCTTGTTTCAAGTTCAAGTGTTAAAGCCATGCAAGTCTGTCCAAGAATCAAGTGAGAAAGTGCTGAATTTTAAAGCTCGATAGCTGCTCGACACCTGGCTATCTGTCGAGATCTTTAGCTGATGCTTATCGTAATCTCGATAGTTTCTCGATAGCTAGTCGATCGATCGAGAAAGCTTCTGTGCCCTCGACACCTGCTCGACACCTCCTTGATAGCTGCTATCTGTCAAGGTTACGGGAATTCAGATTTTTGTTTTTGGGTCAGGCTTTTGTATTTGTGTAGGGTTTCTTTTTTCACAACCCTAGACCTATATAAGGTTTATTTTAGAGGCCGTCACATAAGAGACTACAAGGAGAACATATGCAAAAGGTGACCGATGCCTTATTCTCTCTGAAAGAAGCTACTACGCCTTTGTGCCTTAGGGTTTTGTAACCAAGTGCTTATTGATCTTCATTGTTGATGAAGTGAAGAACTTTACAGCCAACATTCTTCTTCCTCAAGTTGGTGAGTGAGTCACGTACTGAGATTCGTGCAAAGGAGTTAGTCATGTACTGGGATCCGTGCAAAAAAAAAGAGTGGCATTCATATATTGAAGAGTTCAGAAGTTCTGAAGCGGTAGAAAGTTTCTGCTGTGAGTTCATCTACGGGGATTGTAGAGTCTAGGGACAAAGGTTTTGTACTAGATCTGAAACTTTTCTTTACTATAGTGGATTACTTTTCGGGAAGGTTTCCTCCCAGGTTTTTATTGTGAAACTGTTGGTTTCATTGGTTTTCCTGGGTCATCATATCTTGTCTTATTTATTTTTTCCGCTGCATATGATTTTGACATGATATTGATGTTTGTTTGTTTTAAGAAGTTTTATTAATAATAAATCTAATTAACAACTTGGGTTTAAAACTTGTTAATTCTATCAACCGGGATCTAAATTTCCCAACACCATCAATTGGCGGATGCAATTTGGAGCAAATTGTGGGATTCAAATAACTAGTGAAGACATGACTTAGTGAAGTCTGTTGGGAGCTAGAACTCGGAGGGTTTAAGTACATTGGGTAGATTAGGCTTAGAGGGTCTTCTTGATATTCTTATACTTCAACTTTATTCACTAGTGGATCATTTCGGTTTGGAGGGCTGCAAAGAGGTTTTTCACCGAGTACTTTAGTTTCCTCTTCGATAACACGTCTTGGTATTATCTTGTGTTTGCATTTCTCTTCCTTTACTACTTGTGCTTTATATTTACTTGTTGTTTATATATGCATATGCACTACGTAGTAGTTCCAATTAATCACGCATTAATTACTCTTATTCCACACTTAGTTGAGTAGGTTAAAAACAATTTAGCCGTTAGTATAAAATTGAGGGTCTATACAAACTTTAGTGTTTTGCACTATTGAGCTTTCAATTAGTATAGAGCAAGTACACACATTTGATTTGAGTATCTTTGTGTGATCTTAGACCCTTGCCTAGCTATGGAAAAGGCTAACATGAATTGCGCTTCATGTGTTTGTGATAATGACTCTGAGCATTTTTAGAGAATGTCGTAGTAATGAGCTCATAGAATTGCTAAAATCAAAGAAACATGCTAGAATCTTCTTACACATGCTAAAATGTTTAGAGCATATGAATCACATGTTACATAATAGCTTATGTGAGTCTAATTCCTTGATTGAGAAATATAAGAAAATGAATAGACATTTGTGCAATAAGCTTGATAGACTTGAAAGAAAACATTACTCATTAGATGATAGTAAAATTTTGAGTGAAACTTGTTTTAAGAATCAAGAATGTTTATCACATGCTTGCCTTTTTGTTCATACCGCATTGAAAGTATTTAATTCTTGTTTGTGGTATCTTGATAGTGGATGTTCAAGGCAAATGACAGGTGATAAATCTCTCTTCAAGAGTCTTAAAGAAAAGGAAAACAGATATGTCACATTTGGAAATGGTAGTCATTCTCAAGTTCTCAAAAAGGGTATGGTTGAAATTTTGGGACTACCATTGTTGACTAATGTGCTATATATCAAAGGTCTAAAGGCAAACTTGTTGAGCATTACTCAGATTTGTGATGAAAAATTTATGGTTCAATTCTCAAAGAAAGGATGTGTGATCCTAAATGAAGATGGTGTTCAAGTATTGAAATGACTTAGAACTACCAACAATTGTTATGATGTGGCTCCCAAGCCAAATGTATCAAGTCAAAGTGCTCTTGTCAACTTATTGGAACTATGGCATCAACGTTTTGGTCATGCAAACTACAAGTGGCAAAAGTATCAAAAGTTGAAGCGGTGGTTGGTCTACCAAAGTTTGGAAAAGTTGAGAAGACCATTTGTGGACCATGTTAAATGGGAAAACAAACTAAATTCAGTCATCCCAAGGTGAATGTCATCACCATATTTCATCCTTTGGAGTTACTCCATGTTGATCTAATGGATCCTACAAGGACTGAAAGTTTGGGTGGCAAGAGACACATCATGGTCGTAGTTGATGATTTCTCAAGATACTCTTGAGTGGAATCTTTTAGAGAAAAGTCGGAAGCATTTGAGAAGATAAAGAAACTTTGCAGGAGGCTTCAAAATAAAAAATGGGTTCTCATTGCCAAAATAAGAAGTGATCATGGGAAAGAATTTGAGAATGCAAAATTTGAATCCTTTTGCAATGAAAATGGAATCAAGAAGGAATTTTTTGCTCCAAAGACACCTTAACAAAATGGGGTTGTTAAAAGAAAGTTATTCAAGAAATGCCTAGAGTGATGCTCCTCAACAAGGATATCCCTCAAAAGTTTTTGGGAGAAGCCGTAAACACATCATGTCATATTAAAGATCGAATCTTCTTTCGAATGGGTACCAAGAAAGCCTCATATGAAATATGGAATGTTTTATTGTCAATGATAGAAAAAAATCTTGGAAAGTTCAATTCCAAGAGTGGTGAAGGAATTTTCTTTGGGTACTACGTGAATAGCCGGGCATATAGAGTGCTCAACAAAAGAACCAAGATGGTTATGGAATCAATCAATGTTGTCATAAATGATGTTATACCAACGATGATTGTTGATGAAAGTGGTGATGTTACAAATCTTAAGAAGAATAATGATGATGAAAATTCATCTCAAGACAATGATGTTGAAAAAAAAATCACCGAAAAAGGAATCTACTTCTAGTCCATGGGCTATTAAGTCCCCTCACTCCATTGGAGGTTCAACCTCCTATATCTTGTGATGATGATGCATCTACTTCAAAGAGACCATCGTCAAAAGTGAGTTTGAATCGCCCCAAGAGCAACATAATTGGGGATATGGAAGAGGGTCTTCGTCTAAGAAGAGGAACTATATATCATGTGACTTATCATTGCTATCTTGTTCAATTTAAACCTAAGAAGGTAGAAGAAGCTTTGCAAGATAAAAATTGGGCGGACTCCATGCATCAAGAACTACATCAATTTATGAGAAATGATGTGTGGGAACTTGTTCCATGACCTAATGATACACATGTGATTGACACCAAATGGATTTTTAAGAACAAGACCAATGAGGATGATGAAGTTTTGAGAAACAAATCTTGGTTGGTGGCTCAATGATACACTTAAGTTGAAGGTATAGACTTTGATGAGTCTTTCGCTTCGGTAGCAAAACTTGAGTCATTTGCATTTTATTATCGATGGCTTGTATCATGAATTTTAAGCTATATCAATTGGATGTCAAAAGTGCATTCCTTAATGGGCTCTTCCAAGAAGAAGTGTTTATTGAGCAATCAAAAGAATTTCAAGATCCTCATTTCCCGGGTCATGTTCTTTGGTTGAAAAATGCGTTGTATGGGTTGAAGCAAGCTTTAAAGGCTTGGTATGATCGTCTCACAACATATCTTTTAGATCATGGTTTTAAAAGACATCATGCTAATCATACTCTCTTTGTGAAATGAGATAAAAAAAATCTCTTATAGTAACCCAAGTGTATGTTGATGATATTGTGTTTGGTTCATCAATTGACTCTCTTGCTCAAGAGTTTTTGGAAGAAATGAAGAAGGAAATTAAAATGAGCATGGTGGGGGAGCTGAATTATTTCCTTCGTCTACAATTGAAACAACGAAAAGATGGGATTTTCATCTCTCAAGAGAAGTATGCCAAGAATCTTGTCAAGAGATTTGATTTGGACTCAAAGAAGCATGCATCTACACCAATGAGCTCCTTGGCAAGATTGAGCTCAGATCCTTTTGGTATTAAGGTTAATCTTACATTGTATAGGAGCATTATTGGCAACCTCTTGTACCTCACTGCTAGCAAACCCGATATGGCCTTCAGTGTTGGAGTTTGTACTCATTTTCAAGCAACACCTAAACAATCCCATATAACAGCTGTCAAGAGAATCATCCGATATGTCAATGGAACATCTGACTATGGCATTTGATATTCAAGGGACTCATATGATTATTTAGCTGGCTACTCAAACGCTGATTGGGTTGGAAGTGCGAATGATAGAAAAAGTACCTCCGGAGGGTGTTTCTATCTTGGTAACAACTTGGTGTCATAGATGAGCAAAAGGCAAAATCCAATCTCTTTATCAATCACTGAAGTAGAGTACATTACTACCAGTAGTTATTGTGCTCAACTCTTGTGAATGAAGAAGTTTCTTCATGATTATGGAATCTCTCAAGATACAATGTGCATTTTCTGTGATAATACAAGTACTATTAATCTCTCCAAGAACCCAGTACAACAGTCAAAGTCAAAGCATATTGAGATTTGATATCATTTTATTCTTGACTTGGTGGAGGAGAAAGTGGTGTTTTTTGAATTTATCCGCATTGAGAATCAAAAGGCTGACATCTTCACTAAACCATTTGATGGTCCACAGTTTGAGTCTCTTTGTAAGACCATTGGTGTCGGTATCATTCCTTGACTCCTTTGTTTTGGTGTGACCCTTGCATGGTTTACATTTGTTCATTCTCATAGAAGGGTGTGCTCATCTCATCATGTGTTTCTTATACTAGTTTTTTGTTTAAAATTTTGCTTGTTTTTTATCTTGCTTTAATGCTTTTGTTTTGTGTGTGTAAAAATCCAAAAATCACATAAAAAGTATAAAATCCAAAAAATTTGATCGCTTGTATATGTGTCATATCACATGATGAATTTGGCCTAATACCTTCGTACTAATGGCGTAGTGTATTTACAAGCTTAGTCTTGTTATGTATGCACATATATTGAATGTAAGTGAAATCTAAAAATCTATGTTTGATTATTTTAAATAGATCTTCAAGCTTGTCATGAATGCCTAGCCAATAGTCTTAATTGATCTTAATACATGCGTAGACTTGATCTTATATATCTCCTCACTTTTTGGGGGGGGGGGGGGGGTTCAAAAAGCTCTTCAAACATCAATCTCTAAAAAGAGAAAGCTAAAAAAGTCTTGCTTCAAAAACTAGTTAGACTAAGAAAAGGTGGGGCAAAATATATTTACAATGTATGATGCCAAAGCCAAAGGCTTATTCTTCAAAGAAATATCAAAACTTTCATGGCATCGATGCTCAAAAATTGAGTTGCATTGATCAAAAAGTATGAAAATGGAAGCCAAAATGAAAAGCTTTCAATCAATGTAGACACTTTCATGAGAAGTCATATACATTCATTTCTATTCATGAGATAGGTCTTTTGACTTAGTACTATTTGTGTATGACTTGATCGAATTGATCATTGAAGTTTCATGCTAGACTATGGACTAATTCATACTTGATACCCACACACAAAACACAATTCTAATGTTCAATGAATATCTATTTCATTTGTGATTGTACATGTTTAAATGTGATATGTGTATGCTCAATTACTTGTTGATCAAACCAAAAATATTTTTGAGTGTTTTATTTTTTTTTTTGGAAGTGATTTCAATCACCCTTGTCCTTAAAAGTTTTTCTCAAAAAGCCAAATTTTTTGAGTTGAAAAACTTAGTGTTTGGCAATTTCGTGACTCAAATCACGAGTGGATGCGTCCCATCCAATTCGGGAGTTGAAATGAGGAAATTTCAATTTCTTCACAAAATTAGGCAAAGAGGTTCACGACTCAATCGCAAGTTCTTCGCAACTTAGACATGACTTGCGAAATCAACCTTGTGCATTTGCACATTTTACAACTCCACTCACGAGTGGCTCGCGAGTCACTGACTTGCGAAATGCACGAAAAGACAGTTCTAGAGGGCTCGAAATGTCAATTTTTTAAAAACTTTGTCTTTTTACTCTCCACGACTTCCTCTCCCCAAATCACCAAAATTTCTCAAAACTCAACCAACTTTGCTTGGATTTCACTTCTTGGACTACTCTAAGGTAATTTCTAACACATTTTATATTTCAAATCTTTAGATTAAGTTCTAGAATGCTTAAAACCTAAGGTTGGGTTTATTTTGAATGGGGATTGGAGGAAACTTAAATTTTGTCAATTTTTCATGAAATTGTTGATTGGGCTCAGTCCCATTTGTGTTTTTGTTGATGTTGTTGGCCCTTTAAGGCATTTTAAACTTGTATAAATGTAGATTTTTACATGTTCATGCATTACATCACATATAGGGCTTAGTGTTGCACTTTAGGTGTTTGATAAAATGCCCTTAAGGGTTTTTTTCACTTGTTTGGACTCTGATGAGTACCAAATTTTAGGATTTGCCATGTTTACCTATTTGTAACATGTTTTGATCATTGCTTGTGTGTTTACAAATTTTTCCCCATAGTGCTTGTTCATGCTTTTTCCATGCATTGCACACACACCCTTGGTGTACCCACCCTATTACACTTGACATGTCATGCATTTTCTCATGCTTTTAGTCTATTTAGACCATCTAGCATCTATAACATGTCTTTATGTTTTGTTTATGCTCTTTTAACTTAGGTTTTAGAGTGTTTTTGCTTGGTATATGTACTAACTTGCATTTAATCAAGTTTGTTACCATTTTCTATATGGTTTTTGTTTATGTGGCCATCTTACAGATGTCTTAAAGGTCTACACGTGGGAAAACACCCGTAATTGATCTCACATCCTCTCCCGTATCAAAGAGGACTCAACAGGCATCGGTTGCCTTTGATAGAAGGAGGTTTAAGACATTGTTGGACTTCCAATCCTACAACACTCTTCAAGAATGCACCAACTATGGTAGAAAGTACTGTAAAGTTAGACACTTTGGGATCAACCTTCATCCCAAGAATCTTTGCTAATAAAGATTGGGAAAATCTCTTTGGGATATTTGATGAACCAATTAAGGAGTTGATCAAGGAATTCTATTCAAATGCTTGGTTCACTGGAGCTGAGTTAAAGTGTTGGATTCAAGAAAAGGATTTCATCATCACACCGGACTACTTAGCCAAAATTCTTCAAATACATCATCCGGTAGATGTTGACTCAACTTCCTATGATGACAGTTTGGGACCTTTTGATCTCATTCTTGAAACTCTAGGAGCTGATCTCAAAGTCTCCTCCACAGGTACATCCATTGGCACCACAAGATTCTTTCTTGAAATCAAGACCCTTACATTGATCATGTACTCAAACTTGTACCCATTGACCAACACAGGCTTCATCAACCTTGGACGAGCAAGATTCCTTTATGATCTCATAAATGGAGCTCAAATCGATATCTGTGCACACATTTTCCAAATTTTGGGAAAAACGGCAGGTAGATCAACTGTTAGGACCTGTCTTCCATTGTGCAATCTCATTATGAAAATTCTGCTACTCAAGGGAATTCATCCTACCAAGGATGGAGCTGTCTTGCCTTGTCAAGGTCCAATTTCTTTACAATCAGTAATGAGTAGTAAGTTTCACTCATCTACAAAAAAAAAAGAAAAAAAAAAAAGAAGAAAAAAGAGTGCCTTTAAACCTAGAAAGAGCGAAACAAAAACTCTTTCTCTTGCAACTTCTATTGGGAAATGTACTACTACTCCTCGCTCCTCCCAATAGCCTGAAGCTGAAGCATCAACTCCTTAGACTCCAGAGCCTTAGCCATCTCAGCCTCAGTCTCCTTCTTATCCATCCATTCCTCAACTAGATCGAATGATGCCTATGATAGAAGGATACATGATCATATATCTGGGATATCATCTATCATGTATGCTCATAACAATCAAGTTCAACTTTGCATAACTGGAATTAATATGCAGTTGGATCAAATTTAGCACAAGCTTGAATCAGACCTTTAGCCATTTGTGACAAAAAGGGGAAGAAATTTTTTTGTTGTGAATATGTCAAGATTAGCATACAATAAAGGGGAGAGCATATTGAAAAGGGGAGCACAATGGGAATACAAAGAAAGCTAACTCATATCCACACAAGATGAAAGTTTCTAACTGCTTCTAACCTGTCTTTTGTAGTTTATTTACTTTGTTTTATTTAAGCTTTCAGTACTTTAGTTTAAACCTCACTTTATCTTTAGTACTTTTGTACCTTGATTTTTATAACCTTTATAATGCATTTAGTTATCTATTGCCTTCTTGCTTTAGTTTTCTTTATTGCATCAAATGCTTGTTGGACATGCAATTAGTTTTTGCATTGCACTTAATTGCTTGCATGTCTAGATGTTCATTTACTTGTTAAATGTTCATTGTAGTCATTTCTTAATGACTGTTCATGTTTGATCAAGTTGTGCTTTAAGTTATTTTCAATTGGTATTTACTTGATCACATTTTTCTTGTTCTATATACATGCCTTGATTTCTACTTGTCTCAATCCTAATAAAGTTATTTGTTATGTGCAAGTGTTTCATGTTACAGATATATATGTTATAAGTTCTTCATAGGTTTTAGATTTAGGTGTGAGTGACTTTTGCATCTGTTCCCAAACTCATGTTTTAAGTCTAGAGTTTGTTTGGGGGGGTTTTGTCACAAAATAGCCAAAAGGGGCGATTGTAAAGTTGTAATTTTCAATTATGTTTTGTTGGTTTTAATTTTGTATCAAATTTGATTGTATTTATTCAATCATTTCCCTGTATGTTAGTAGGATTTAATGTAAGGGTTGAGTGTGAGAGTTTGGCGAAGAATTGTGAAGAATAGAGAACCTTGCGACTTGCTCGTGACTTGCTTGCAACTGGCTCGCAAGTGGACAACTAGTGAAAGGCCACGTGAGAAGCACATGCTAGAAGTTGAAGACTCGCGAGATGATCAATGAGATGCTTCCAGGCTGTTTTAATGTGCTTTCCTAATTTCTTTACCCACACTATAAAAGCCCACATTACCCACGAAAATGTAAGGAGACTTTCAGAGAGAAAACCCTAGAAATATACTTGAGAGTTAGAGACTGTAAACCCACAATCATCTACACATTTATCTTAGTTTTCCTCTACTCCTACCTCTCTAATTACAAATTCTTGAGAAGTTTTTAGCCCAAACACATACCTCACCCAATCTAAGTGTTGAGAGTTGCTTTAGTGCATGTGGGAAGTATTGGAAGAAGCCTTTGATTGGCATATGGAATTTAGAGCTAATTGTGGGATCCAAATAACTAGTGAAGACATGACTCGATGAAGTCCATTAAGAGTTGGAACTCGAACGGTTCAAGTATAGTGGGTAGATTAGGCTTTGAAATTTTTCTTGATATCCTTGTACTCCAACTTTATTCACTAATGGATCATTTCAGCTTGGAGGGCCTCGGAGAGGCTTTTCATTGAGTACTTTAGTTTCCTCTTGGATTACACTTCTCGATGTTATCTTTTGTTTGTATCTCTCTTCCCTTACTACTTGTGCTTTATATTTACCTATTGTTTATATATGCATATGCACTAGGTAGTTGTCCCGATTAATTGTGCATTAATTACTCTCATTTCGCACTTGGTTAAGTAGGTTAAAAGAAATTTAGCTGTTAGTTTAAAATTGGGGGTCTAAACAAGTTTTAGTGTTTTGCACTATTGAGCTTTCATTATAAATTCGACAAAAAGTCAAAACATTTTCAATTTTATAGTTATTATAGATTATAGGCCAAAATATACTATTGAAACTTGCAAAGTGATCATTTTTAGTCCCTCTAGTTTCAAGTAACTAGTGAACGTTATTGGTCCTTAAATTTTAAAAAATAAGTGATATTGGTCCTTCTACTAACAATCATTATTATCAATACCTATGTGACTAACAGAGAAATGATGAGATATCTTTTTAAGTCATGTGGCAACTTTTTATTAAAAAATTACACATGTATCATGTCCAACAGGTAACCTTTTTTATTTGGGTTTGACCTCAAATCAAAATCCATATTTTTAATCTGATGTTCAAGAGAGAGAGAGAGAGAGAGAGAGAGAGGGGGGGAGAGAGAGAGAGAGAGTGTGTGTGTGTGTGGAGGGGGGGGGGGTCATGTATTTCTTTATGAGCACATTTGGGGAATCAAAAAACTTTTATGGTAATATTACGAATTTTATTTAAAATGAAAAACAATAATAACATCATGGAGAAGAGCTTGTTCTAAATAAACAATGACTCTTTTCAATCCAAATAGAAAAATCAATAATGCCTAAAACATGTTTTGCTAGCAAATATGCAAATCTATTACCTTGTTTTCGTAAATGGAAAACCTCAATTTGGGGAATCATATTGAATGGGCATCTTTGGTTGAGTGGGATTGGAGGATATTTTGAAAATTGGGAACTTAAATTAAAACTATGGGCTATTGAGCTTGCTTAAAGAATTAGCATTGAGGGTGTAAAACCCCTCAAATTGCTGTTTTACATCCACTTATGCTCAAAACCTAGTTTATCTGAGTTGCAATTGCTAAAATTTTTTAACAACAGTGAACATTAGGTTCTTATATATTCGAACCATTATAGCTCAAGTTATAACATTTTATAATATTTTATTTTCTCTCTCTTCCCAAATAAAAAATCTCCTCTCTCATCTCTCACCAATTCTTTCTTTCAATAAACTCAAACTTTCCCTCTCTCAAACTAGTGCTTTCTCTTCTCCCAACTGTCGATCTTTGTCTCTTCTCTCTCTATTGCCTCTCCTATCTCTTAACCAGACCAAAATCTTGCTTTCTCTAGTAGCGGCAGCGATGGCTTTGAGGATGAAATCAATGGTTTATGGGTTTAAATCAATGGCTGAATTGGTGGGTTAGGTTTGTATTAGTGGTTGAATTGGTGGATCGGTTTGAATTGGTGTTGCTGGGCTTGGTTCAGGCGGTTGCTGAATTGGTGGGTTGGGTTATATCAGTGTTTGAATTTCAGTTGCTACTAGGATTTGTTTGAGTTTTGAGTTGCTAGGAGGGTGTGTTTGAGTTGCGGGTTGCTACTGGAGTTTGTTTGAGTTTTCGGTGGTGGTGGCAACAGCTAGTTGTTTGGGTCTTGTGTTTGAGTTTGGTGGCAAGTTGTATGGGTTTTGGGGTTTTGGGTTTGATTTTTGGTTTAAATTGGCAGTTGTGGTGGTGGGTTGCTTGTTGGTTTAGATGTAGGTTTGTTAGATGTTGGTTTGTTTGGTTTGTTTCAGAGGAAGAGATAGTAACTGAGTGAAAGAAAGAGAAAGAGTCGGAGAGGAAGAGAGAAAAATGATAAATAAATGGTGGTGGTGAGGGTGGAGGGGTTGTTCTGGGTTTGGGTTTGTGTGATTGGTGGTTGAGAGAGAGAGAGAGAGAGTATAGTTTTATTTTATTTATTTGTGTACTTTATATTATTTTATTAGATTGTATATACAAAATAGCTTTTGTGTAGATAAAATAGCTTTTTAAAGTGTAAAATAGGTTTTTTTTAGAGAACTAGATGTGAATGCTCTTAGATGTTTATGTTGTTCAAGATTGAAACTTTGTATGGTGCTTATTGTTTTTGAGAAACCCACATAATTATCATGTACTTTAAAAAAGAATTCTCTCTCTCTCTCTCTCTCTCTCTCTCTCTCTCTCTCTCTCTCTCTCTCTCTCTCTCTCTCTCTCTCTCTCTCTCTCTCTCTCTCTCTCTCTCTCTCTCTCTCTCTCTCTCTCTCTCTCTCTCTCTCTCAAGTTAAGCATCACATTCACAATAGGGACTTTGGATATATTCACCCCCACCCCCTTTTCAAACCTAGACCGCCCCCACAACTATAAATTAAAAAAAAAAAATAGTAATAATAAATAAAAACAACTAGTTGAACGCTACATAAGTACAAGTATAATTTTAATTTGTCTTCTCACTTAAAAATATGCCACATCACTTCTCCATTAACCATGTAGATATTAAGCCTAATAACAATTAACAAAGTAAACAATAGCGCTCATTTTTTGACTTTCGGTATGAGTAGTGCTTATTTGAAATTTAAGAAATTGAAAGCACTCACTTAGCAAACTTCAGGAACCAATAATATATTTTGGCATACATTATAAATTAGGAGAATTTTGATTTAAATTCTCTTTCCCACACTTTTTTATAGAAGAAAATAATGATTTTTTCATGAAGAAAAAATAATGTTCATTTAGCTAATTTAAATACAATAATGTTATAATCTAAAGTTTTTTTTTAAAAAATTTATTATGGTAATCTAAGGTTTTGTTCACATGTTAATTTTCTTTCTTTCTTTCTTTTAATGATTTCTTTTTATGAAGAAAAAATAATGGTCATTCAGCTAATTTAAATAAAATAATCTTATAATCTAAGGTTTTGTTTTTTTATTATGGTAATCTAAGTTTTTTTTTTTTCCCATGTTAATTTTCTTCCTTTCTTTCTTTTTCTTTTTTGCAGATTTATTTATTTATTTTTGTTTTGATCACATGTTATGACTTATGAATAAGTTTGCACGTTTTTTTTTATCACATGTTAATGAGAAGAACATGAGTAGTTTGTTTTGTCTTCTTTGCATGCAAAAGATGACTATACATATATATATATATATATATATATATATATATATAGGCCAATTTGCAAATAACTAAATTTTTTAGCAAGGAAATCATTAATATTTCTTTTAGAGAACAAGCAACATTTTTCATGGGTTCTTGAAATAGAGAAAGTTTGTTCAACAGTTCTAGCTCTATATTGGGAACAAAAAGTATTTTCAGTCCAGCTAGTCCTATAGATGGACTTAGCATCAACCTTAGGAATATTCCACTTCTGGAAATCAGGAAGATCAGTTTCTTCAACAGTGCTCCTTCCAATATTTTGTCTCGAATTAGTGATTATTTAAACAATTTGAGATGTCCTACTATGTGTAATTACAGATGGTACCAAGATGTTTTTATTTCTAGAGTCATGCTTCGAAAAGACTGCTTGAAGCCTTATTGGAAAGAGAAGTATATTGTTGGGCTGCCTCTTCTGTTTGCTCATAAGGTAAAACAAGAACTAATTAGTAAAAATGATGCCATTGATTATGATAATCTAACTTATGGTGATATTTTTAGCACTATTAAAAAACTTGGTATTAACATGTGCAATGATAAAAAAATGTTAAAACAACAGTTAAAAAATAGTAGAAAACTAAATATGAAATGAGAAATTTTTGTGAACAATATGGTTTACCCCCTATTGCCCCTTCCACGCAAAAAGGGAAAAAGAAACATGATAAAAAACACGAAAGATACAAAACGAGTTTTATTAAACCTAATGATTTTTATGCGAAAAAGAAACATGCCTCAAGAAAATATGATAAACAGAAATATGGTAAAGGAAAATGTTTTAATTGTGGCAAATCTGGACACTTTAGTAAAGACTGTCACCAAAAACTTGGTAATTTGAAAAATAAGCTTAACATGTTAAATATTAATGATGAAGATCAAGAAGATTTGTTTAGAATCCTTGAAATAACTACTTTGTCTGACTCTAGCAAAGACGACATTTCTTCATCATCTGATTCTAATTACCAATCTAATGAAACCTCCGATTCACCTAATATTAAAATTGGTTGTAGAGATTCTTGTTGCAATACTGTTAATGTTCTCTCCAAAACCAATAAAACTATTAATGTCCTGACTAAAAGTGAAGAACAAGAAGACCTATTAATAAATCTGATAAGCCAAATTGATAACCCTGAGCTAAAAGGAGAATATCTTAAAAAACTCAAGAAAATCCTAATTAAAGACCAAAATGATAAAATACAAAAATCAAAGATAAGCCTTGATGAAACTTTGGAAAGATTTAATAAAAAGAAATCCAAAGAAGTAACTGTTAATGAGATCCAACATGAAATTGCTAATATTAAAGGAGAAATCATTGAGCTAAAAAATGAATTAAAAAACATTAAAAGTGATAAATTTGATCTAAAACAAGAACTGTTACTTTTAAAAATTGATAAACAACTTGATAATTAACAAACTGATAGTTAATCGGATAAGCAAAGAGAGGATGATGCTTCCGAACAACAAGCTCCTCTTTCTGGTAATGTTTCTACTGACAATAAGCAGCTTAACCTTATTAGCAAAATGCTTCCCCCAAAATGGTTTTCAAAAGTTAAAATTGTTGTTTGTCATGAATATGAATTCAATGCTATTGCTATGGTTGATTCTGGTGCTGATATGAATTGAATTCAGGAAGGAATAATTCCTTCCAAGTATTATGAAAAATCCATTGAAAAACTGTTTTCTACTAATGGTACTCAAATGAAAATTAAATATGAATTAAACAATGCTTATGTTTGCCATGAAAATGTTTGTTTTAAGATTCCTTCTGTGCTTGTTAAAAACATGACTGATAAAGTGATTCTTGGCCTTCCCTTTATAAATGCTTTATATCCCTTCCTTACTGAACATGATGGTCAAACTACTAACCCTTTTGGGCAAAAAGTCAAATTTAAATTTGCTTCAAAATTTGAAATTGACACTGATAATGGTATAAATCTAATTCATGCTAAAAGGAGTTTCAAGTAACAACTTCCAAGTTAGTACTGCTTTTTACTCTACAAAAACAAAACCTCCTTCTACACATAGCAAACATGCTATTGAAGAAGAGGAAGAGACCAACTCTGGGTCTCCAACTACTTCTGATTTTCAAACTCCTATTATTGATTGTCAACTAAGAGTTTTAAGCAAAAAAAACTTTGAAATTGGCATGGTTGCTTTGTTTAATGAATTTAAATCTTCAAAAAACAAAAACAAAAGAAAGACCTACCAAACTACTCTTGATTGAAAAGAAAAAGATCGTGTTAAGAGAAAATGGAAAGAAAAAATGAATGGCTTGCAAAAGCATATTTTGTTTTTTGATTTCCTTAAAAATTATTATGTTTCCAAAAATGTTTCAAAAAATAATTTGAATATGGTAAAGAAATCAAATTTTGTTAATGAAGACAAAACCGTTGCTTGGTTTGGTATCAGCGAAAAATAGTGTTCTCAGAAGTATTGATAGAGCCATTTAGTTTGCTGATAAATTTCTTGATGCCATCATTGATAAAACTCAGCTCCAAAGATTTCTTAGGTCGCTAAATTTTATTGCTAATTTCTACAAGGATTTGAGGAAACAATGTAAACCCCATTTAGATTGGTTACAAAGTAACCCTCCACCTTGGTCTGATGTTCATACTTCCTTGTTAAACAAATCAAGTCTCATGTTAAAACTTTTCCTTGTTTGGATATTCCTACTGTCAATGCTTTCAAAATTGTTGAAATGGATGCCTCTGATATTGGGTATGGAGGTATTTTAAAACAACGTGTTTCACCAAACTCATCTGAACAAATTGTTCGTTTCTATTTCGAAGTCTGGAATAATGCACAAATAAATTATAGTACTATTAAAAAGGAGATTTTATCTATAGTACTATGTATTTCAAAATTTCAAAGTGATTTATTAAACCAAAAGTTTCTATTATGAATTGATTGCAAAAGTACTAAATATGTTATAGAAAAAGATGTTGAAAATATTGCTTCAAAACATATTTTTGCTAGATGGCAAGCTATTTTAAGTGTTTTTTATTTTGATATTGAATATATTAAAGGATCCCAAAATGATATCCCTGATTTCCTTACTCATGAATTTCTGCAATGCCACAATGGCAAGTAAAAGATCAAAAGACAAACACCTTGCTACAAAAACTGCTAAACAAATTGTTAAAACAGAACCTGCTTCCCTTGTTAACATTGCTAACCATTTTATTACCTTAGGTACTATCCCTAAACAAAACTACTCGTCTGTGCTAGCATTCTCTTATGACCCATATGCTATGATCCTTGTTAACCAACTTGCTAAAACCACCTTTTCCAGAAACTCTAATGCTTCCCAATATATTTCAAAGCAATATTGCCAAAACTTGTTTTCCATTGAACCCAATAGGGCATCAATTATTGACCCACTTAAACTTGCTACAAGTTACTTTCCTTCCGAAATTCCATTGGATTCCTAAACATGCTAAGAAAAATTGAGATATTACTCTACTATCCTACTCCATGAAAGATCAATTCTCATTAAGCACATAAGTGATAAAACCAATAATTCAAAAGTTATTTACCATAGTGTTATGCTACTACACATTGTTACTGAAGAAAAATGGGGCCTAAACCCTGCCTCTACAAAAATGTTACCTGACTCACTCATCCCATATTCCTATCATGATTACATAACTGCCTGGTTCAAGTTCATGCTACACCAGGATAGTAATATGACTCACTCTTGGTTTATTTCCTTTGATAAAAATTTGATGCTAAATTGCCACTTTGGTTCAGCCGTTGGTGGATCCAATTTGGTTTTATTACTGAAATATTTTCAGGACCTCTGGCTAGTTCCTTCAAATATTTCACAAGTCTTTACAAAATAGATCCACATGGTGCTAAATTTCCCGCTACACTTCATTTTGTTAAAAAATACAAGGTCCCCTGGATTTTAAAATGGCAGTTTGTCAAAGAAGGTGATGGGACAAATTCAGACACACTCAAAATGTTATTGATAATGTTACTCGAGAATTTCCTCCTGCGACTGATATTTCCCTTAATAAAGCCCATCTGATGGCTTACCCCCTAGTTCAAACAGTTGTGCCTCAAACCAGAGCAAATACACCTGCTACCACATCTACTAAATCCTCTGCCAAGTCCAAAAAAAAGAAATCTCCTCTTGTTGATCTTAGGAAAGATGCTCATTATGCCCTCCTAAAGCAAAGCTGCTGCAAATGCTACTTCAGGAGAAGAATCACAAGCATCTTCTGAAGCCTCTGTTGCAAATGATAATCCCTATTACCCTTACAATCAAGAACTATTTGGTCATGATGAAGACTCCACACCTGATTTAGGGGAAAATTGATAATGTCGGCACAAAAGCCAAAACTATTAAAGAGATTACCTTTACAATCAACTATTTGGTCACGATGAAGACTCCACACCTAATTTAGGGGGAAATTGATAATGTGGGCACAAGAAGCCAAAACTGTTAAAGAGATTCCCTTACTAAAGTTCCGAGTTTTGCTCCTCCTATCCCTCATGGACCTACTATGAATAGTAAAAGTTACTATTCAATGTTTAAAATATACTTCCTATAAAAGGGGGGATGTCCCTTATGAAGAAATTATCCAAAATTTTTCCAGTTTAAAAATCCCTTCTAGTTTCTAGATAGAGATCAAAGCTGGTAACCTTTCCTATTCTTGTTCCAACTATTGTAAACACTATTTTCCTGTAAGTATTTTAATCTATTATCAAAGCTATATTCTGCTGCTTTAATATCTGTTTTAATATATTTTTAATATATTGTGCACTTCATCCCCTTTATGGTATCGAGCCATTCTTTTCTGGCTGGTTGATAATGTTGTTGTGTTCCTCGTAATCTGTCTGTGTCTACCCAAAATATTTGAAGGAACTAGCCAGAGGTCCTAGAAATATATATATATATATATATAGAGAGAGAGAGAGAGAGAGAGAGAGAGAGAGAGAGAGAGAGAGAGAGAGCCAATGCTTTAAAGATACAGTAAAAAGCAACAATAGTTTGGTTTGTTCAATTTGCATTGTTTCACAAGCTTCTTTCTTCTTCTTCTTTCTTTTTTTTTTTCTTTTTTTTTTTTCGGTAATAATGTCCAGTTAGCTCTTTTTACATTTTTTATTTTATTTTATATAGAGCTATTCGTTAACACAACTATAAAGTTATGAGTTACAACTATGTTTTATGTTGGCTTTAGTCCATGACAAAAAGTGTTGTAATTGAATTAATTTATTTCCTTGTATTTTGTAGGATTTTATTGTATTCAGTTTAGTATTAAGTTGGTGAAGAATCAAGCATGAAATGAAGAATTAGTGCAGTTTTGTGACTAGCTCGCAATAAGTTCGCGAGAAGAGTAACCCGCAAAAAGGGCACATGAATAGCACATGCTGGAAGCTGAAAAGTTAAGTGCCAGGCTGCTTTTCATGATTGCTTCACGAGTCATGCCATCTCGCAAGGTACCCACAAAAAATTCTATCTGGAGAATTTTAAGTGTGACTTTCTTGCCCTTCAGTCATACTATATATACCCTAATTACCCATAAAAGTAAGAGAGACTATTTAGAGAGAAAAACCCTAGATAGGTTTTCTGCAACACAACATACCCATCTTTTAGAGAGAGAGCTACTCATCCTTAGTGAGAAATCATTGTAGCATCTTCTCCTTCCTTCTCCCATTGTCATACCTTGAGAGGAGATTTGTACCTAAACACAACCCACACCTTTTCAGAGTATAGAGAGTGTTTTGGAGCTTGGAAAGCTTTAGGCATTTTCCAAAAGAAGCCAATGAGGCTTGGTGGAACCTTTTCAGAGTATAGAGAGTGTTTTGGAGCTTGGAAAACTTTAGGGATTTGCCAAAAGAAGCTGAAGAGGCTTGGCGGATGCAATTAGGCATATTGCGGGATCCGAAAAGCTAAAGAAAACATGACTCCAAGAAGTCTGTTGGTAGTAGGAGCTTGGAGGGCTCAATTACATTGGGTAGACTAGGCTTGGAAGGTCTTTTGTTATTCGTGTATTCCAACTTTATTATCTAGTAGATCGATTTCGACTTTGAGGGTTGCAAAGAGGTTTTTCACCACGTTTTTTAATTTCCTCTTTAATAACCCGTCTTAGTGTTATCTTGTATTTGCATCTCTCTTCCCTTACTCTTGTGCTTTACTTTTATTGTTTATCGTTCATGTGTATACACTAGAGTAGATCCAGTAATTACACTTTATTTACTCTTGATCCGCACTTAGTTTAAGTTAGAGTAAAAGCAATCAAGCCATAATTTTTAATTAGGGATCTAATCAAGCTCGTGTGTTTTTAGCACAAATCCAAGAGCTTTCACGTGGTATCAGATTGGATACACTTGTTTTGATTTAATAATCCAGGTGTGATCCTTGACCCCTTGTGTTTTATTACCATGAATAGTGTTTTGTATGCTTCTATAGATGTTTTAGATGATGTTGATTGTAACATGCCATGTGTTTGTGAAAATGCCTTTATGAGTGTTTATCCTCGTGCTTGTGATGACATGTTACATGAATCTTTAGCTGTTGTTAATATTCCTAATGTCAAACTCTTGAAGAAAAAGGCTAAGAAGTTTCATGAGAATTTGAGCAAGTTCATTTGTAAAAAGGATAATTTGATTGCTAAGCTCAATGAATCCAACAAATTGGTTGAAAAGTATAAGAAACTTGGTAAACATTCTCTTGAAAAACTAAAGGAGTTTGAATGTTTGAATGTGGACTTGGATGCTAAACTTGTTTTGTCTAACAAACTTGTTGATGATCTTCAATGTGAAAATGAATCTCTTAAGATGCATGCCAAGTGTTTGATTGCAAAACCTACTGCTAAAAAGGAAGAAAATTTTTGTTGCAATCATGTTGTGTTACCCTATTTTGTGCTTATTGTGAGTTCTACCTTTAAAGACAAATCGGTGTACATTTCTTCACAAAAAAAAAAAATAAAAAAAATAAAAAAAAAAACCAAAAAGTGGACAGAAAGGCTCTTAAGCCTAAGCTTTCGTTTAGGTCTCATCCTAGGGATTTGAATGAATCTAAGTTTATCCCTACTTGTCACCATTGTGGTGTGATTGGTCACATAAGACCATAATGTTCTATGATGAAAAGAGAACAAAACCATGTTGTTAGATCCATTCTTAAAAAGCCTAGTGAACCTAAACATATTGTTTGTCACCATTGTGATGCCTTTGGTTATCTAAAACCTCATTACTCTAAGTTTTAAGCTCTTAAAAGAATTAAAATAAAGGAGAAACTTGAGTTTCTTGGAAGTTGTGCTAAGAAATCTAAACTGGATTGGATTGAAAATGGTAATTTGTTGAAGCATGTGGTTAATGCTCTTACCTCTTTGTCAATGTGCATCTCTGGTTCTCACTCTTCCAACCCTCGTCTCACTTCTCATGAGATACTCATTCCAAATAATCGTTCCATTTGGATAAGGAAGGGTTCATATAGTTGAACTTTTGCTCTTTTGGTCCTTGATCTAATTCTTTCGATCTTTGTAGGACTCTTCATGCATTTATGCATCATGCATCTCTTTATATGTATTGTTTTTGTTTTTGTTGTTGATCTTACTTTATTGCTTTGTTTTGGTATGAGTAAAAATCCAAAAACACATAAAAAATGAAAAGTTTGAAAAAGTTTGATCATATATGTTTGAGCACATTTCATGTGTGAGTTTGCCCCAGTATCTTCGTACTAATGGCGTAGTGCATTTATGAGCTTAGTTTATTATGTATGCACATTTTTTAAGTGTGAGCGACACCTAGAAATCTACATTTGATTGTTGTAAATATATCTTCAAGCTTGTCATGAATGATTGGTCAATAGTCTTGTTTAATCTTGATTCATGAGTAGACTTGTGCCTATATATCTCTTCACATTTTTTTCTTTTTCAAAGAGCTCTACAATGTCAATCTCTAAAAAGAGAAAGAGATGAAAAAGTGAAAGAGATGAAAAAATCTTACTTTGAAAACTAGTGGAGCATATAATATGTATTAAAATGAGTCTTGTCATGAATGATTAGTCAATAGTCTTGTTTAATCTTGATTCATGAGTAGACTTATGCCTATAGAGCTCTATAATTTCAATCTCTAAAAAGAGAAAGAGCTGAAAAAGTCTTACTTCGAAAACTAGTTTGACTAGGAAAAGGTAGAGCATATATGTATTAAAATCTATGGTACCAAAGCCAAAGGCTTATTTGTCAAAAATATCAAAAAGTTCATGGCATCATTTCTCAAAAGTTTGAGTTATGTTTGATCAAAATTATGAAAAATGGAAGTCAAATGAAAATTTTTTAATCAAATGTAAACACTTTGGTGGGGGGGGGGGGGGGGGGGGTCATATATGTTCATTTCTACAAGTGATATAGGTCACTTAACTTCGTGCTAGTTGTGTATTACTTGATTGAATTGATCATTGAAGTTTCATACTAGACTATGGACTAGTTCATACTTGATTCACACACACAACACACAAGTCTAATGTTCAACGAATGCCTATTTCATTTGTGTAATTGTACGTGTTCAAATATGATGTGTGTGTACTCAACTATATGTGGATCAAATCAAAAAGATTTTTTTTTCTTTTTATTTGCTTTTGGAAGTGATTTGTATCACTCATGTTTTTCAAAGTTTTTCAAGTTGATTTTGTGTGAAAAACATGTTTTCTGGGTGTTTTCGCAACTTATTTCGCGAGTAAGCTCAGTCGCGAGTTTGGACAGAGAGTTTCGCAAGTGTCTCATAAGTAACTCATGAGAAGTGCCTACCCGTGAAGTACCCACGAAAATTCTCAATTACTTGCGAAAATTTCCAGATTAGTTTTTTAAAGGGCTTTTCATGGGATATTTGTTTTAAGCTTCTCTCATCTTCTCCCAAACCCCTATTTTAATGTTTCCACATCAAAACCCAATTAAATTCAACTATTTTTCATTCCATTAACATCCCTAAGGTAATCTTTAACTCTTTTCATTAATTTTGATCTTTAGATTATGTTTTTTGAGGTTTTATGTTCATAGTTGGGGATTTCTCAAATGGAGGTAGGAAAACTTAATTTTTGTCAGTCTTTTTTATGGGATTTTGTTTTATATGATAATTTTCTTTGGATGTTGGCCCATTATGGCAAAAATAACATGTATTTAGGCAATATTTTCATATGTTCATGCATTGTTTAACATGCATGTGTAGTGTGTGCACTCTTAAATGTTTGATAAAATGCCTAAATGGCATTTTCTCGTTGTTTTGGACTCCGATGAGTACCAATTTTTGGGGATCACCATAATTATTCATGTTTATCATGTTTTGATCATTGGTTGTGTGTTTTACACACTTTGCCCCATGATTGCTTGCTCATGCATTGGTCATGCATCTCACATGCACACTAGATGCACCTTTGATGCACACACTCTAACACTTGACATGTTTTGTATTCACTCATGTCAATTAAGTCTTTTTAGACCTTTTAGCACATATAAAATGTTTCTTGTGTCTATCTCATGCCTTGGTCTATATCTTGTTTCAACCTACTTAGCATGTCATGTTTACTTTATGCTTTGTAACATTTTGTTTTTAAGATGTTTTATCTTTTGTTTGAGTTTCATTTTCTCATTTATCTTACACCCCTCATGCATCTTATCCATGTTCATATCTTCTTTTCTTTCCTTCCTTCCTCTTGATTCATTTGTCTATTCGTGACAAAAAGGGGGAGAGTATACTAGAGAGTATACCGGATTGTATCATCATTTCTATGTAACTCATGTGCACATTCTTAGGGGGAGAAAACTATAAGGGAGATGTATATACCAAGGGGAAGAAGGCATCCTTTTTATGAGAAAACCTTGTTTTGTTTTGTTTTATATTATGCTTGTTTTCTTGTTTGTTTTATGGTGCTTTGAGTTATGTTTAGTATCTATACTTTATTGCTCTCATTGCATTGTGTTTATGTGTTGGACATGCATACATCCTTATGCCATTGTGCTTTGTTGATTGCATGTTCGGATGATCATTTGCTTTGCTATATGATCATTGTAGTCATTTCCATATGACTGTCATGTGTTTGATTAGGTTGCTCATATGTTTCACATCATGTTTACTTAATTGCATGCTTACTTGATTGCATATTTACTTGTTACATTATACTTGTCCTTTTATTACTTGCTCTACCTTGAGGGTCTAATGCGTTTTGTGCAAGTATTTCAAGTTACAGGTGATGGGATAGCAAAAATTACCATCTCTAATTTGTCCAGAGGAATTGTCCATAAGCATCAATTAGCTAAATGACCACAAACCGTCTAGACAAAAGAGTCGTCCATGTGCAAAATGTATGGACGACCACATAACATCAGTCTATGAACATGCTTTGTTGATTGCATGTTCGGATGATCATTTGCTTTGCTATATGATCATTGTAGTCATTTTCATATGACTGTCATGTGTTTGATCAAGTTGCTTATATGTTTCACATCATGTTTACTTAATTGCATGTTTACTTGATTGCATATTTACTTGTTACATTATACTTGTCCTTTTATTACTTGCTCTATCTTGAGGATCTAAGGCATTTTGTGCAAGTATTTCAAGTTACAGGTGATGGGATAGCAAAAATTACCATCTTTGATTTGTCCAGAGGAATCGTCCATGAGCATCGGTTAGCTAAATGACCACAAACCGTCTGGACGAAAGAGTCGTCCATGTGCAAAGCGTATGGACGACCACACAACATCAATCTATGAACAAAGAGTCGTCCATGGGCAAAGCACACAGACGACCACATAACACTTAGCAAATCCTAGAGCGGTTAATCAACCCGTATTCATCACCACCAATTTCTCCTAAATACTTAACTTCCACTAGCGGTTGCAACTTCTATAGCCGTTGAGGAAGTTATTTCCAGAATTCTAGATTTCCACGAATCTTGGAGAAGTTACTAAATCAAATAACTGCTCCAAGGTTTTCTATATAAGGACCAGTCTGAATCAAATAAAGGTAAGGACATTCTGATATTTTACCCCTAAAAAGTTGGAACTCCATTCTTGTGAGAAACTAACTTAGCCATTGGAGGGTGTTAGGCCGATCCACCCGGGTCTGCTTTGATAGCGTGTTCATTCTTGCAAGCCTTCGCTACAACTTTCAACCCATTGAAGCTGAAACGTCCAGCCTATTGGTTCTGTGTAGCATTAGTTGGCGCCGTCTGTGGGAAGGGAGAAACTTGAGTTTTGCAGTTTACCTTTCTCCGACAAAAAGCTGAATGGTTCGAACAAGATCAAGGGCCACTAGTCCAAGCCACCAAGAGAGTAAGGATGCTTCTAACAATCCTAACCGAGATCACCAATCAGCACCTGTCACGCAACCGTCTTCCATCTACCATATAAAGTCCATGGCAGCCGCCATGGTGAAGTTAACTCGCCAGAATTACTAGGTGTTTTGTGGGCTTACAGAACGACAATGAGGACCCCCATCGGGGAAACTCCTTTTAAACTAGCTTATAGGAGTGAAGCAGTCATACTTGCAAAAGTGCACATGGCCAACCATAGAGTGATGAAGTATCAAGATGAAGAAAACCAGGAACAGATTCATCTTAACCTCGATCTTATAGACGAGGTAAGGATGGATGCAGAGCAGAGAACAGCAAGGTACAAAAATCTCATGGCAAAGCAGCATAATGCCATGGTGAAACATAGGCGCTTCAACATTGGGGATCTCGTCCTAAAAAGGGTTTCTTTAGCCACCAAAAACCTAGCCCATGGGAAGCTGGGACCAAATTGGGAAGGACCTTACAGGGTTATCAACTGCAAAAGGCAAGGATTCTATTACTTGGAAGCCTTGAATGGAAGGAAGCTGGAACACCTTTGGAATGTTGAACACCTAAGAAGGTACCATCAATAAAGGGTGATCATGGATGAACATTGCCGCAGGACGAGCGCCATGGACGTTTGTCCTAATTTATTTTAGCAATGTCTTCATCTAGTAGTAGTACAGAGAGAGAGATAGATGAGTATGAGGACGTCTCGTCTAGGAGTTATGAAAGTGGTGAGGGTAGCACAAGCTATAGCAATCGTTCCTCAGACGAGCATCATTCGTCTGGGGTTCCTAGTATTTCCATAGAGGAATTCCAGGAGATGCAACGTAGGACGGCCTCTGAAGCTGGGACTAGCTCGTCCAGAGCACCACCTAACCTTTCTCAAGATAAGGAGGAGGAAAAGGAAAATATAATCTAAAGCTGCGCTCCTAAAGTAGCGTCCACCTTAGACACCCCTAAGTTAAAAACTTTAGTAGATAGATACCAAATCCCTAGGAAGTATGAACCTCGTCTACCCAAGGAAGGAGAAAGGTGTTGTTCTCTTTCTTCTGGTTTGGGAGTATACGTGTCCTACCTTTTAGTTGGGCTAAGGTTTCCCTTAAATTCTTTTTGTAGAAGTTTTCTCCATAGGTTGGGCATTGGTCCTAACCAGCTCAACCCCAATGGATAGAGGACGGTAGTTGCCATGCAAGTGCTGTGGCATAAGGCATTGGAAGGGGACTGTCCTATAGAGAGTAGGGATGCTTCTAGCAATCCTAACCAAGATCACCAATCAGCGCCTATCACGCAACCACCTTCCATCCAACATATATAGTCCATGGCAGAGTTAACTCAGTAGAACCAAGAATTGACTAGAGAGATAGAGAGGCAGCGCCATGAAGGATATGCTGAAAGACAAGCCCAGAGTCAAGAAGATAAAAGGGGAAATGCTGAAACTCAATCAAGGGACCACTTCGCGAAAGGTGCCACACTTGGAGAAAGAGATGGATCAGATGAGGAAGGTTATGGACGAAATGAAGGAGAACATGAGAAGGGCATCCCTTGCTCCCAAAGTTCAAAATGCCTTCCTTGGTTCACCGAACAGATTCTCCTTTCACAGATTCCATCAATGGCCATCCCTTGCTCCCAAAGTTCAAAATGCCTTCCTTGGATTCATATAATGGAACACGTGATCCTTTCGATCATATTGCTACTTTCAAGACTACAATGCACCTCTAAGGGGTTCTAGACGAGATTATGTGTATAGTCTTCCCTACCACCCTTAAAGGACCAGCACGAATGTGGTTCAGCAAGATACCTCCAAGCATAGTCAGTTCTTTTGAAGAATTGAGTAAGTTGTTTGTCAATGATTTCATCGGAGGACAAAGACACAAGCACTCCTCGTCTAGCTTTTTAACTATAGAACAAGGAAAGAATGAAAGTCTGCGGTCCTTCATCACTTGTTTCAACTAGGAAGCACTGATAGTGGATGAGGTGGACGACAAGCTATTATTGGCAGCCTTCCACAATGGGTTAACTCGGATTTGTTCATTCACAAGCTTTATGAGAAAGAACCTCAACCCATGGCTGAACTCGTCCATTCAGCCCAAAACTTTATGAATGCAGAAGATGCAATCATAGTTAAGAAGAGGAAGAGAGCTAAGAGAATGGAAGTGAACCCTACACGTCACTCTGAACAAGGGCCTTGTCCAAAGAAGGGGCAAACAGAAGATAAGAAAGACCGAGACAACAAGAAGGCAGGTCCTTCAACAAGAAATCAGAATTATACACCCTAAATGCCCCACTCGATCAGGTACTCATGCAAATCAAAGATGATCCTTTCTTGAAGTGGCCAGAGAAGATGAAAGGAGATCCTAACAAGCGCAATAAGAATAAATATTGTCGCTTCCATAGAGACCATGAGCATAACACGGACGAGTGTTTTGACTTGAAGCAGTAGATCGAGAACCTCATTAGATAAGAGAAATTAAGGCACTTTGTTGGAAGGGATCATAAAAATGAGAAGTTGAAAGGGAAGATAGAAGAATCATCACGACCCCCACTTAAAGAGATAAGGTTTATCATAGGAGGGACTTCTACAGGACAATCTTCCAGATCAAAGAAGACATATCTCAAAATGGTGCAAAACGTCCAACTTTCTGGACGATCCCCAAGGACGAAGGAGACAGATGAGCCAACCATTTCTTTCATGGACGAGGAAGCTAAAAGAATCCATCATCCATATGACGATGCAATTGTCATTACCCTACTCATTGCAGATTACATAACTAGGAGGGTGTTGGTGGATAATGGAAGCTCAGGCGGATATATTGTATTATCCTGCCTTCCAGTAGATGAGGCTTGGACGAGATCAACTTTATCCAACATGTTCACCACTGATAGGATTTGGAGGAATAAAAGTGCAGCCCATAGGCACCATTACATTGCCTATAGTGGTGGGATCATACCCACAGCAGATAACTAAGGAAGTGAATTTTCCTATGGTGGATTGTTTATCCTCATACAATGCCATCATTGGAATGCCAACCTTAAATAGTTGGAATGCAGTAACATCTACCTACCACCTATTAGTCAAATTCTCTACGGAGTACGGGATAGGACAAGCACAAGGAGACCAGTTGGCAGCCAGAGAATGTTATCTAGCCATGTTGGCTTTGGATGAGCAGGTGCAAACTAAGTATAGAAGAGAGAAGAATTGTCGCGGAACCTACTGAAGTATTGGAAGATATTTTATTACAAGAAAGTGATCCTGAGAAGTTCACTAGAATTGGAACAAGCATGAAGGAGAAGGCGAAAAAAGACCTCGTCCAGTTTCTAAAGGATAGTATCGATGTTTTTGCATGGAGTCATGATGACATGCCAGGTATTGATCCAAGTGTAATTACTCATCGATTGAATGTGTTCTCCTCTTCTAAGCCTATTCGTCAAAAGAAGAGGGTGTTCGCTCCTGAACAAGATAAGGCTATCAAGGAAGAGGTTTAGAAACTAACCACAGCACAGTTTATCTGGGAAGTCTACTACTCGGATTGGTTAGCGAATGTAGTAATGGTGAAGAAGGCAAATGGCAAGCGGAGGATGTGCGTAAACTTCACTAACTTGAACAAGGCTTGCCCTAAGGATAGTTATCCTTTGCCGCGTATTAATCAATTGGTTGATTCTACAGCTAGCCATCAACTATTGAGCTTTATAGACGCCTTCTCAGGATATAATCAGATAAAGATGAACGAGGCTGACCAAGAAAAGATCTCCTTTATTACCAGTCAAGGTTTGTTCTGTTATAAGGTAATGCCTTTTGGTCTGAAGAACGCAAGGGCGATTTATCAAAGGTTGGTGAATCACATGTTCCGTCCACAGATAGGACGGAATGTGGAAGTGTACATTGACGACATGCTTGTAAAGAGCTTGGACGAGGGAAGCCATTTGGACGATCTTCAGAAAACCTTTGAAACACTTAGGCGATATAAGATAAAGCTAAACCCAAGTAAATATGCATTCGGAGTATCATCAGGAAAGTTTTTAGGATTCATGGTTTCACAGAGAGATATTGAAGCAAATCCTGACAAAATCCAAGCAATATTGAATATAAAACCACCGAAGAACATCAAAGAAGTCCAATCCCTCATTGGATGGGTTGTAGCTCTGAACAGGTTTGTTTCAAGAGCCAAAGATAAGTGTTTGCCCTTCTTCAAAATTCTCAGGAAGGCATTCGAATGGATGAACGAGTGTCAAAAGGCCTTCCAAGATCTAAAGGACTATCATACCACGGCTTCATTGTTAAATCCATCCGTGCTAGGAGAAGACTATATCTATACTTAGCAGTGTCCCCGCATGTCGTGAGTTCAACGTTGATTAGAGAGGAAGAGAAGGTGCAAAAACCTATGCATTACACTAGCCGAGCACTGAGAGGGGCAAAAGGAAGGTACCCACTGATAGAGAAGTTAGCCTTTGCACTAATAACAGCTTTTAGGAAGTTAAGACACTGCTTCCAAGTTCATGTCATCAATGTCATGACAGACTATCCACTCAAGAAGGCAATGAACAAACTAGAATCTGCAAGACGACTAATCCAATGGGCAGTTGAGCTCAGTGAATTTGACATTCGGTACCAACTGAGAAATGCAATAAAGGCTCAAGCCCTGGTAGATTTCATTGCAGAGTTCACTCCAAGTTATGACGACTTAGATAAGAGAAAAGACAATAAAAAATGGGTCGACCATGTAAATGGATCGTCTACACTACATGTAGGAGGTATAGGAGTTGTTTTGCAGTCACCAGAAAGAGATAAATTGAAGCACAAGGTTCGCTTGCAATACCAAACAACTAACAATGAAGTGGAGTATGAAGCCCTTCTTAAAAGGTTAAAGTTAGCTAAATCAGTAGAAGCAGATTCAATACTTGTCTTAGGAGGCTCTCAGTTGGTCATAGGCCAAGTAAATGGGACATGTGAAGCCAAGGAAGACAGAATGAAGAGATATTTAAAGAAAGTGGTACGCCTTGTGAAGAAATTCAAAGAAGCTGATTTCGTTCAAATCCTAAGGGAAGAGAACATGGAAGCAGATACTCTAGCAAATGAAGCCTCCACGAACAAAGCAAAAGAAGAGTTCGATGAAGTACAATATATGCCAAGCATAGACCTCCTAGAAGTGTTACAAATAGAAGGTGAGGAAAATTGGATGACCCCGATAGTATCATACTTGAAGGACAGAAGGCTTCCCGAGGGGAAGGACGAAGCCAGAAAACTCAGGGTTAAATCAGCAATGTACATCCTTATAGATGATGTGTTATACAAAAGAGGCTTTTCCCAGCCATACCTAAGGTGTTTAGCTCCAGACGAGGCGAATTACGTGTTGAGAGAAGTTCATGAAGGAGCATGTGGTAACCACTCAGGAGTCAGATCACTCGTCCACAAGGTCGTCCATGTAGGATAATATTGGCCAACCATCCAAACTGATGCTAAGGCATATGTCAAGGTATGTGATCAATGTCAACGTTTTAGTAATGTTCCTAGACAGCCATCAGAGTATCTCACTCCAATGATAGCCCCTTGGCCTTTTGCACAATGGAGTTTGGATATTTTAGGCCCCTTCCCAATTGAAACTAGACAGATGAAGTTTTTAGTAGTAGGGATAGATTATTTCACTAAATAGGTAGAAGCTGAACCCTTAGCAAAGATCACACAACAGAATGTCAAAAACTTCATTTGGAAAAGCATTGTATACAGATTTGGAGTACCTAGGGTGCTAATGTCTGACAATGGACGACAGTTTGACAACACACCTTTCAAGGAATTTTATGAACAACTTGGAATCAAGAACCATTACTCCTCACCCTTCCACCCACATGCCAATGGACAAGCAGAAGTGGCAAATCGATCCTTGTTGAAAATCATCAAGACTTGGCTCAAAGGGGCAAAGGGAGTATGGCTGGATGAATTACCAGGTGTTTTGTGGGCTTACAGAATGACAGTGAGGACCCACACCGGGGAAACTTCTTTTAAACTAGTTTATGGGAGTAAAGCAATCATACCTGCAGAAGTGCACATGACTAGCCATAGAGTGATGAAGCATTAAGATGAAGAAAACTAGGAACATATTCATCTTAACCTCGATCTTATAGACGAGGTAAGGATGGACGCGGAGCAGAGAACAACAAAGTACAAAAATCTCATGGCAAAGCAACATGATGCCATGGTGAAACCTAGGCGCTTCAACATTGGAGATCTCATCCTAAAAAGGGTTTCTTTGGCCACTAAAAACCCGACCCATGGGAAGCTGGGACCAAATTGGGAAAGACCTTACAGGGTTATCAACTGCAAGAGGCAAAGATCCTACTACTTGGAAGCCCTAGATGGAAGGAAGCTGGAACACCCTTGGAATGTTGAACACCTAAGAAGGTACTATCAATAAAGGGTGACCATGGACGAACATTGCCGTAGGACGAGCACCATGGACGTTTGTCCAAATTTATTGCTTGAAGTGTTATTTTCTTGTGTTTGCTTATTACTACTACTATGTGTGTTTTAGATGTACAAGTATTGTGTTACTCATGGACAAATTTGTGTTTAAGTATTTTTAATTTCCTAAAGGCACTAGCTCTTAAACATGTGTTGTGCCTGTGGACGAATGTTTACATAGTGTGGGTTTCCAAATATAAATATGTGATATATTTTCAAGTATATATATGATTGTATGGGAATCCTTCATTTTTATGATTTCATTCAGAATAATCTACAGAAGGCAAACAGCCAAAGACGAATAAAATCCTTGGACGCAAAGATGTACCGTCTATAAGCTTTCTTTTAAATAAGGATACAGCAGGAAAAATAAACATAAGGTATATCCGTCTAAGCTCAAGACGAGATAAAGCCTGATGTATGTCCATATAAGCTCAAGGCAAGATAAAACCTGAGGTATGATCGTCTAAACTATGGACTAATAATGTGCACGTAAAAACACCACAAGCCCATAGACGAACCTAACCAACCTAACAATCCAGCACATAGACAAGCATTTGTTGGGAACAATTTCACTAAGGACGAGTAAATGATCATCCCAAGTTTGAATAATGAATAAGGCTAGCAAAAAGATGTCACTTATGGATGAACTATTCTTAAATAGCGAACATGGATTCATGTAGCTATTTTTGACGATGCAAGAAATTCGTCCATATGCTCAAGACGAGATAAAATCTCCATAAGTGGGTGAGCCCCAACCACAGAGATGGTATAGACGATATAAATAAAACTTGTTCACAAAGCTTATGGCATATTCAAACACAATAAACAATGAAAATAAAAAGCATTCATTCATTAATAAAATTCAAAGGGTAGACGATTATCCTCCAAAAACCCTTGGAAGTAATGAGTAATTATTCATAAAGCTCGTCCATAAACTTGGACGAGAGAATTGTACTTGAATAAATTAAAAGGAAAAAAAAAAAGAAAAAAAAAAGACATAAGCAAAAGCCCAAAACAACGGGCATCTCCGACAATATTAAAACATAAAATTTTTAAAGGGAAGATAAAATCATTTGGATAGGTCATTGGGAGCATTGCCAATCTTAGGATTGTCCTGGGTCACCTCGTTGTTAGCGTCGTCCACCACATTGACGTCCTCGGAACTCGTCGTAAGCAAGGAACTTTATATAGCGAGGGGAATCTTGAAGGAATCAAAGTCCAAGTTAGAAAAAGAATCCTTGGCATCAGCACGGAAGTCCTCGTAACCAGCTGCATAGTGGCTGTCTAGACGAGTCTTGTACTCCCCTGATTTCTTGAAAGTTGCAACACTTCTTCACGTGCTTTCTCCAAGGACAAGGTAAACTCAGAAACTTGTCCCTCTAAGTAAGCAATACGAGTGTCTTTCTCGATGGCATCTGTTTTAAGCTCTTCCACCTCATCCTTCAGCTTCGTCTCACTTGCTTACTGACGATTAAAATCATCAGTCAACCTGACCACCTCCTCCTTTTTTAAAAGAATCTCATTATTCAGCTCCTTAGCCTTCTCTTTAGCCGTCTTGGCCTCCTCACAAAGCTCCTTGGCCTAGCACATTGCTGTATAAAACTTTGACATAGCCTATGTGTGGACAAAAGAAAGTTAGACATTTCATTTTGAAAAACTTACTGAAAACACACAAGGACGAATGAAACACATACCTTAAAGAGGTCATGGATACCAGAACGTTCAAATTCCTTCATTGACATATTATAACATTCATTAACTTCATTATTAGCGATGATTCTTTTAAACATCCTCCATGTGTAGCCCTTGTTCAGCACCAGATTAGAAGGATGGTCAGATGGCTTTACAAATGAGGCTTGCGAGGAGTCTTGGATGGAGGGGGAGTAGGATCAGTCTGGATAGGATGAACTGTTTGAACAGGCTCCACATCTATAGAAGGGTTGTTCAGATTCACCGTCAGAGCTGTGAACTTAGGGACCTTAGGAAGAAAAGTCTTACTAGGTGTTGATGCTCATTTTTACAAATCTGTACCCAAAGGCTTATGAGGAAGAAAGCCCAATGAAGAGCAAGGCCTAAAGGCCCACCAAGAAGACCAAAGAACAAGAAGGGTCCAAAGAAAGACGTGCAAGTGAAAGCAATCTATGGCAAAACGCAAATCTGCAGCAAAATACAAGTCTACTGCAGAATACAGTTCGCTGGCAGGATAGCTTCGACAGATGAAGATAAATTGGGCCCAATGCCCTTTTGATCCAGTCAACATTATTTGACCCACAAAGGCCCAAATCATTTTGTATAAAAAAGATAGGCATGAAAATTGATATGAAGAAGAACGATGAAAAGAAACAAGGAGCAGCAGGAAGTGTTAGCAGCCGGAATTGCGTGAAGGAAGAGTTAAACTAAAGGAAACGACAAATGCAGCAGGAAACGCGTGAAGAAATAAGACAAAAACATGCAGCAGACGAAACAGAAATAATCTGCTACGGCAGGAATGGTGTGGGAGAAAAAAACAAAAGACAATGGAGCAAGCACAAAAGGGTCGAGGCACCACCAACCTGTACCCAGCCAATACAAGGGAGGTGGGCCCACGGTCAAAGAGATTCAGAGGGCGTGGTTTGGTGGTGGGGGGAAAAGGGGGTCTATATTTGGTTTCCTGCCATAACTTCTTTTGGGATATATACCTTGCTGGGATGGTATCTTACCCAAAAGAAGTAATAGATGGTTGGGACCACTGATGCATGCCATAGAGCTAGGTAGAGAGGTAGAGGTATACAGCAGGAACAAACAAAAATGGAATTTTGTCGCGGAATAAGTAATGGTGCAGCTGACCTATTCTGAGCAATGACAGGGGCAACCAATGGGTGGGTGGGTAATCTTGAAAGGATGCCCACAACAAACCAAAAACAGTTGGTGAAGCTCTAGGGGTAAAAGGGAGAAATTCCATTGAATTAGCTCACTATAAAAGGGAGGTAACCATGGTAGGAAAAAAGGACAGCAGAGGACGGCAGAGGAAGAGGAAAAAACAAGGGAAATAGTGAAAAACAGAGGAAGAAAGAAAGTGGTAAAACAAAGAGAGCAAATACGGTAGGAATGGGGGCATGCATCAATAGACCATCTTTTCCCTCCCTCTTAGCAAACCCACTCTTTGAAGTCTCCAAAATTAATAGCTAGTAGCCATTTAGGCCTATTCTCCAAAATGCACAACTTTTACAGCAAGAGTCTATGCAAAGGTTGTTCAAGTTGGAGTTTGGGTTTCCTTTTTGGTTTACTTATCCTATGGGAAGATTTAATACTTGATTTTGATTATAAATATATTTGATTTCTCTCATTATAACTTATATCTGCCGTATTTAGTCATCCTGCTGTAACACGTTTTTTATCAAGTCTGCCGCATCAGTTGTCCTGCTGCGGTGTCTTTACTTGCTGTACTTGTTATTCTGCTGTAGTACCTTTTTTATTATGTTTACCGTGTTAACTATTTTACCAGCTAAACATTTCCTGCCGAAGCTTTCCTCTTTATTTGTTATTACGTATTTTACTGTTGACACAAGCTAATCATTATCCTGCCATAAGTATATATATATATATATATATATATATATCTTTATTTATGAATATGTGTACATATTTGAGAACATACTAACCCATTTAAACTAACATTTGTTTGATGGGTATTTTCTTTGGATTTTAGATTCGTTTATATGCAGGAAGTGGAAAAGTATTTCTGCAGCAAAAATGAAGAGTAGTCATTCACACGGCAGACAGCTCTATTGCACAGCAGAAGGCTTTATGGCAGGAAACTTTTAAAGCACAGCAGAAAACTTCATTGCATAGCAGACAGTCTTACTACGTGGCAGACAATTTTGCTGCATAGTAGAAAAGTCGAACCTGTGGCAAAAACTAGAGAAAAGTTCCTTTTGCGGTAGAAACATCAATCCTGCAGCAGAAACTGGCAGCGGCAGAAACTGGAGAAAAGTCTTCTGCGGCAGAAACAGAGGATAAGCCCACTTCGCAGCATCTTCCCTTGGACTCGGACTCAACGTTTGCGCACAAGCCGGCCCAAGTTGAGTTCCAGTTGGACCGGTCTCAACTTCCTTACTCAGAATACTCGGGTCTATTACCGCGGCAGGCAGCCCAGCCCAACGCACAACAAAAAAGGCCCCCACATTAAAATGGCGACTCCACTGGGGAGTTGGGATCAAGATGGGGAGAATGCAAAATTTCTCCCTCGCAAACATGTTTCCAAGTCCTTACCTAAGCAAGACATGCAGATTTTCTTAAACCTTCCAAGCTTTACTTTCAGGGAAGTATCCAAAATGTCATAGCAGTCCATAGCAGAATCTTGCGGTAGAATACAGCAACGTTACCGCAAGACAGTATCGTAGCGAAATTCTGTGGCAGAATACAACAACGTTACAACAGGACAGTGCCGTGGCAGAACTCTGCACAGCAATGTTAAAACAAAGCAGAAATATATTGAGAACTCTGCAATAGAAGGTCTTCACAATACTTGGTCCTATCCTTTAAATGCCACTTGTTTTCCTTGTCATGCATGTGAGACATGTGGCAAGCCACTCATTCAAACATGCAGCTCTCCTCAAAAGCTTTCTAAGCCACTTATCACCTTTTGCTCTCATTTCTTTCAAGGAAACACTAGAAGCTTTCTAAACTCTCTACATCTTCACATTTGGGTCCAGCATTTAGAGGAGAAAAAAATCCCTTTATTCCCTCACAAGGTTCCAATATTTTTTTTAATCCCAGTAATTCTAGCTCTACTTCCCTTCAAGAACCAAAAGCTAGAAACAAAAAAAATGAAGCTACAGCGGTCAAAGGAAAATTTTCATCATTACTATACTGTTGTAAATAACTATTTCCTCCATGAAATATCTTCCAGTAGACTTTTCTAGAAGTGCAAAATGTCCCTTCGCAGAAATTTTGCAGCAGAAAGTACAGGTCCTTCGGCAGACTATTCACAGCAAAGTCTGCTGAATTCTAGAAGTGCAAAATGTCCCTCCGCTGAAATTTTGTGGCAGACTGTTCACGACAGAATCTGCTAAATTTCAGAAGTGCAGAATGTTCATCTGCTGAATATTTTATAGCAAAATCTGTTCACGGCAATGTTCTTCGGCAGACTGTTCGCGGCAAAATCTGCTGAATTTCAGAAGTGCAAAATGTTCATCTACTGAATATTTTATAGTAGAAAATTTCAGAAGTTAGAATGTAGATCTCTCTGCAAATTATTTACAGTAGAATTTGTTAAATTCCAGAATGTTCTTCGGCAGACTGTTCACAGCAGACTGTTCTTCGGCAGACTATTCACGGCAGAATATTTTGTAGCAGAATATTTTGCAGCAGAATTTTGTATTCCAGCAATTCCTTTTATAGAATATCCTACCACAAAATTCAACACAACAAATTTGAGATTTGTTCTCAAAGTAAGAAAGGTGCATACAAAGCCTTTCATATTCACTTTTGCCGAATCAATTTTTTGCTACTACCTCTGCAAATATATCAGTATCAATAAAGGGAGGAGAGAGAAGTAATCGATTCAGCGATATCGAAACATCCGCTTTCAACCAAAGCATACATTGAAGGCATGTGATATGGTGGTGAAGTGTCCAAATTAAATCCAGACCTTGGGATGAAGCCAACCACTCAGTAATTGCGTATTCTCCATAAAGAAGCCCAAATCTACGAGCTGCTTGCAAGCTGCTCTTTGTCCATTATCGGGTCTAGCAAACCGATTCAACAACATTGAAGAGTTGAGAAGTTTTCTGCGAAGCACCTCAGAAGATTTATGCCTAGAGTGGCATTAAGGATCATTATCTTTATGATATTTCTAAGAAAGCATATATCAAATCAGTTGTACTACAAACTACGCAACTCTACCATCACTTTTCAAGTCATGAAGCTCCTTGGTGCCCATGTCTCATCCTAAAAGAACTCTGCAATAGTGACAAACTCAAAGCTCTTTCTTTTGGCTTGTGTACAAAAGGGAAATAGCAAAAACAATTACTGACACACATCCTGCCGTGAATAGAGTTGCTTATCTTATTACCGCAGAAAACTATTACATGGTTTTTATTGAAGGCATTCTGCTGCAAGGGCATTCTGCCACAAGAATAAAGAAGCATGATGTCCTAGAAAGATGTGGGTACGTCATGGGAAAATTCTATATTAGAGGCCGCTGACTTTTGGCCATTACTAGCCAACCATGAAGTAAAAGACGTAGCAAGCTCCATCTAAATATGCCTATACTCAAAGCAAGTGAAGAAGAAACCCATGAAATATGGGTCTTAGTAGCAATAGCCAGCAAAAGGGTCGTGGTTATGAATTCTTGGCTAAAAGCCAGCAAAGGAACCATGGTTGTGAGTTCTTGGCAAAAGCCCATAATGGGGGCTACACTCAATCAAACCCGCAAAAGAGCCATGATCGCAAATCTTTAGAAAGAATCTGCGGAAGAGCTATAGCCACAATCATATGTAGCATAAAATACATGGGAAGCAATTGTGCTTGCAATGGAACGAAGTCAAAGCATGCTTGGGAAGTAACTTTTTCCCAAATTCTCTAGCAACGAAGAATTTCTACAATATGGCAACTTATAGATCCATGGCATCTAATTTTTTACTGAAGAATGCATGAACCACATGATGGAGCATCAACACCAAGAGAATGTGATATCAAACTCATCCGATTATCTCACATACTGGGGGCTAAAGCTCATTCTGTGGCAAACATGGGAAGCCTCCTGCTGAAAGTTAAGGGCTTATTCTCGTATACTGGGGGCTATCTCATTCTGCAACAAAATTGGGAAGTCTTCTTCAAAAAGCTAAAGACTCATCCAGTTGTCTCACATGCTGGGGGGCTTAGGCCCATTTTGCAGAAAATTTAGAAAGCCTGCTACAAAGTGCTTAGAGTATCTATATGAAGCAACAACATCATGTATCTTCTACAAAAGCTTGGTGTATTGCGTGGTTCAAGAAAGCTTGGAAGAGGAGAGTAATGAAGGAAAAAACGAAGAAGTAGTGGCAAAAAATGATGTATAGGTTGTGGCAGAAGAAAAATTGGAGGAAACTAACCTGGGGTCGGACCCACAGGAACCAAGACCCATCTCAATTAGCTTAAGACTTTCAGAAAAGGAGAAATCATAATTGATACTATTGCTGAAAAAATTCAAAGATGTCTTCGCATGGGATTACAGTGAAAATGCCAGGATGGGATCTTGGGCTAATAGTGCATACATTGAATGTAGACCGCGAGGCTAAGCTAGTAGCCCAGCCTGCCAGGGCGTTCCATACAGCCTGCCAGGGCGTTCCATACTGCCTGCCAGGGCATTCCACACTGTCTGCCAGGGTATTCCACGCTGAGATAGAAGGGGCAAAGTTTTGACGAAAGAAGTACAGTAGGCAGCCTTCAAAAGGCTACAACAAATCATGATGAACCTTCCTACTGTGCAAGCCCCAATCCGCAAAAAGCCATTGTTACTCTACCTAGCCACCAATTCATGTGCCATTGGTGCATTAATGGCCCAGAAGATGGAAGAAAAGTTTTCAACTTTTGAAATAGAACATGCTCCAAGGAATGAAAATCGGTTTGCCAATGCTTTGGCTGCACTAGGCTTGCAAATAATGTTTGAAGGGAATAGCACCAGAGTAGAGGTCAGCAAGAGAAAAGAGTCCATAATTGAGAGGCTGAAAGAAAGATTCAAAGAAGAACAATGCGAAGGGGACTGGCAGATCCCCATAAAAAAGCTTTGACGAAGGAAGGAAATGACGCAAAACTAAAAGTATTGAAAGACTATGTCCTGGTGAGAGAAGAATTGTACTGCAGGATGCCGGGTGGTGCATTGTCCAGGTGCGTGCAGCAGGAGGAAGCCCAAAGAAAGTCAAAAGAAGTATATGACAAGACTTACGAATCCTGCGGGGAAGTCAGCCTTTACCGCAGACTCCAGAGGGCAGACTTTTATTGGCCAAGTATGGGTAAAGATGCAGATCAAGTCCAAACTCAGTGTGGGACCTACCAGCTTGCGGCAGACAGAGAAGAAAGTTACACTGTGGGGAGATTAGCCTTTACCGCAGGCTTCAAATGGCAGGCTTCTATTAGCCGAGTATGAGTAAAGACGCAGATCAAGTCCAAACCCAGTGTGGGACCTACGAGCTTGCGGCAGACAGAGAAGAAAGTTACACTGCGAGGAGATTAACCTTTACCGCAGGCTTCAAAGGGCAGGCTTCTATTAGCCAAGTATGAGTAAAGACGCAGATCATGTCCAAACCCAGTGTGGGACCTACCAGCTTGTGGCAGACAAAGAAGAAAGTTACATTGCGGGGAGTTTAGCCTTTACCGTAGGCTTCAAAAGGCAGGCTTCTATTAGCCAAGTATGGGTAAAGACGCCGATCAAGTCCAAACCCAGTGTGGGACCTTCCAGCTTGTGGCAGACAGAGAAGAAAATTACACTGTGTCCATCAGCGAAGACTGGAGAAGCCCATTCATGCAGTACCTGACAGTAGGCATTCTGCCGCAAAAACATAGCAAAAAATACAAGCTTAAGAGGTTGGCAACATGATATTTTTTGCGTGATACGGTCCTTTTCAAAAAAGGGTACGGTGGAGACCCCTTAAGATGTTTGGGCCCTGATGAAGCAAAAAAAATTATAAAAGAAATACACTCAGGAGAGTGTGGGGAGCACTAGAGGAAGAAAAAGCTTTACAGATGCCTGCTGCAAATGGGTTACTACTGGCCTGCCATGAAGAAAGATACAGCAGAAACATATGAAAAAGGAACAAAAGGTGGAAATCAACGATGAAGTCCAAGCATCTCTCGAGTAACGCATTCAATGGCAGACCACAAGAATTGGAGAGACACAGCTAAGCTTAGCAACATGAGAAAGAAGAATTGAGAGAAATAAGACCTACGGAAGACAACAACAAAGTTAAGAGATTTAGTTCATAACATCTATGCCTTTTTCATCAAAGAGACAGTAATATCCTCACCAACAGCGGCTGTGGCAGAATAACAAGAAGAATATGTTAAAGAAGAAAAAAAAAAAAAGCAAACACGAAGGAATCAATAGTTGCTGTGGCAGAATGACAAAGAAAGTGTTTAGAAAGTGAAGATTTCTCATAAAAGCATCCTCATTTCCCCTTGGAAAATATCTATAGTGGCACCACTTGTAGGCGCCTTAAAATGAGTGGCAGACTCAGCCACTTCTGCGGGAAGATCACTTTTGTAGCAGAACCAGAATTTATGACAGAATTAGAAACAGCCCGCAATGCAAACAGCAAAGGTACAAGAGTATTGATGATCTTGGGGGCTAAAAGGTCCTCTACTATTGCAACAATACATTTGTCCACATCAGTAGCAGCTTCGAATAAGGAGGTCTTCCATAAATACATCATCACTGAAAGAAACTTGCCTTTCCGCAAGGCCCAACATCCTTCTCCATAGAAACTTCATCTTGGCAAAGAATACATTATCAGCAAATGAAAGATTACTCCACTATGATGAGGGCTTGCAATGTTAGCTTTACGCTTTGTTTTAAGAAAAGGAAATGAAGATACGTGAATGAAGAAGGCACAAGAAAAGGGAGTGAAGTCACCCTTTGATCTACACACTTAAAGGAAGCTTTCCTCTTGTGAAAGAGCTTTGCTTGAAGAAAGTGAAGTGGCGGAGCTATTTTGATGAAACTCTCTTCAGTCATCGGCTTAGATACGAAGGTGGTAGAAGGCAACACTTTCTCTATTTTAGAGAATAAATGAAGCCCGAAGTGAAGCAACCTTAAGTGGCTAAAAGAAAAGAAAAATGAAGACTGTAAGAAGGATCCTTGCTCCGCAAAAGTGTTGTTCGCGAAGTTGGTAGAAAGAAGAGTTAAAGAATCCAAAGAGCCAATTTTGAGCATTCTGCAGAGATGAGAAAATGTATAACATCATAATGAAGAAAAACCCAACAAGAAAGGATGATGAGATGAAGAGATGATGCTAAGGAATATGTGGGGAAAGTAAGCAATCAAGCCTAATTCTTCTGCCGCAAAATCTACTACAACCTTCACTTCCTACAGTATAGATGTTGCTCTAGCAGAAGCAGAGTAAAAGGTGTATTGACGCAGAGAAATAAGTGCATGTATTGCGGCAGAAAGTGTCTACATATTCTACAGAAGCAGAAAAATGAGTATTTATCCCTACAAAAGCAAAGAAATGAGTACGTGTTGCTGCAGAAACGTGAAGAAATAAGTATACAAATTGCCGTAGACATAAAGAAATGAGTACCATTGTAAAAGTTCAAGATCACAAGGAATTTACAAGAAGTAAACCAAGAAAGAAGCGAAGAAATGGTGAAGAGAAGGATGCACACATCATCATCAACAATTCCTTTGAATGAAAACCATATGGGAAGAAAAGAGTTAGTAAAGTGAGAAAAAAACCATTAAGCCCAAGCGGCAGGAATAATGGATCACAGGTCCATGAAATAAACAAATGGGCCTTGAGGGAGCAAACGGGCTTAAAGGAGCCAGGAAAGAGAGAATAACAAACCCATGGGCAGTGTATGACGTGAAAAAGTAAGAATGAGCCGTGGCAGGCTCAAAAGTAATGTAAAGAGAGTAGAGGTTGATGGCAAGCCCATGAGCCCCAAGAATGAGTATACAATAGTTGGGCCGAGGAAGCCCAATGAAATTCGTAAAAGCCAATGGGAGTACAGAATTGAAACGGGCCAAGGATGCCCAAAAGAGTAAAAGGGGACAAAGGAGCCCAAACGGGACAAAGGAGCCCAAAAGTGATGAAACAGGCCGAGGATGCCCAAAAGAGTAAAATGGGACAAAGGAGCCCAAATGTGATGAAACGGGCCAAGGATGTCCAAAAGAGTAAAATAGGACAAAGGAGCCCAAATGGGACAAAGGAGCCCAAATGGGGCAAAGGAGCCCAAATGTGATGAAATGGACTGAGGATGCCCAAAAGAGTAAAAAGGGACAAAGGAGCCCAAACGAGACAAAGGAGCCCGAAAGTGATGAAACGGGCCGAGGATGCCCAAAGGAATAAAATGGGACAAAGGAGCCCGAAAGCAATGAAATGAGCCAAGGAAGCCCGAAACTGCATAGTACAAGCCCAATGATAGTACTAGGCTAATGGAATTTAGCAAAAGGAAAACATATAGCAGGCCCAAAGAGGCCTAGCAAGCATAAGTCATGAAGAGCAAAAGGAAAACATACAGCAGGCCCAAAGAGGCCTAGTAGGCACAAGTCATGAAGGGCAAAAGAAAAGCATACAGTAAGCCCAAAGAGGCCCAGCAGACCCATCACCACCCTCATGAACAACAACTTTTTGGCTACCCTTGGAGGGTCGTAAAATTGTAGAAAGAAAGAAAACAACTTGCCTAAGGAGAGTAAATACTGAAACAGCAGGCACGTGAAGAAAAGAAGAGAAGCATTCGCATGTGAGTTGTTAAACAACCCGCAAAAGAAAAAATGCATGAGTTTCGCATACGAATTGCAGGAGCAATCCATATGCTTAGGGGGCTAAATGTTGATACTCATTTTTACAAATCTGTACCCAAAGGCTTATAAGGAAGAAAGCCCAATGAAGAGCAAGGCCTAAAGGCCCACCAAGAAGACCAAAGAACAAGAAGGGTCCAAAGAAAGAAGTGCAAGTGAAAGCAATCTATGGCAAAACGCAAATCTGCAGCAAAATACAAGTCTACTGCAGAATACAGTTCTCTGGCAGGATAGCTTCGACAGATGAAGATAAATTGGGCCCAATGCCCTTTTGATCCAGTTAACATTATTTGACCCACAAAGGCCCAAATCATTTTGTATAAAAAAGATAGGCATGAAAACTGATATGAAGAAGAACGATGAAAAGAAACAAGGAGCAGCAGGAAGTGTTAGCAGCCGGAATTGCGTGAAGAAAGAGTTAAACTAAAGGAAACGACAAATGCAGCAGGAAACGCGTGAAGAAATAAGACAAAAACATGCAGCAGACGAAACAGAAATAATCTGCTACGGCAGGAATGGCGTGGGAGAAAAAAACAAAAGACAATGGAGCAAGCACAAAAGGGTCGAGGCACCACCAACCTGTACCCAGCCAATACAAGGGAGGTGGGCCCACGGTCAAAGAGATTCAGAGGGCGTGGTTTGGTGGTGGGGGGAAAAGGGGGTCTATATTTGGTTTCCTGCCATAACTTCTTTTGGGATATATACCTTGCTGGGATGGTATCTTACCCAAAAGAAGTAATAGATGGTTGGGACCACTGATGCATGCCATAGAGCTAGGTAGAGAGGTAGAGGTATATAGCAGGAACAAACAAAAATGGAATTTTGTCGCGGAATAAGTAATGGTGCAGCTGACCTATTCTGAGCAATGACAGGGGCAACCAATGGGTGGGTGGGTAATCTTGAAAGGATGCCCACAACAAACCAAAAACAGTTGGTGAAGCTCTAGGGGTAAAAGGGAGAAATTCCATTGAATTAGCTCACTATAAAAGGGAGGTAACCATGGTAGGAAAAAAGGACAATAGAGGACGGCAGAGGAAGAGGAAAAAACAGGGGAAAGAGTGAAAAACAGAGGAAGAAAGAAAGTGGTAAAACAAAGAGAGAAAATACGGTAGGAATGGGGACATGCATCAATAGACCATCTTTTCCCTCCCTCTTAGCAAACCCACTCTTTGAAGTCTCCAAAATTAATAGCTAGTAGCCATTTAGGCCTATTCTCCAAAATGCACAACTTTTACAGCAAGAGTCTATGAAAAGGTTGTTCAAGTTGGAGTTTGGGTTTCCTTTTTGGTTTACTTATCCTATGGGAAGATTTAATACTTGATTTTGATTATAAATATATTTGATTTCTCTCATTATAACTTATATCTGCCGTATTTAGTCATCCTGCTGTAACACGTTTTTTATCAAGTCTGCCGCATCAGTTGTCCTGCTGCGGTGTCTTTACTTGCTGTACTTGTTATTCTGTTGTAGTACCTTTTTTATTATGTTTACCGTGTTAACTATTTTACCAGCTAAACATTTCCTGCCGAAGCTTTCCTCTTTATTTGTTATTACGTATTTTACTGTTGACACAAGCTAATCATTATCCTGCCATAAGTATATATATATATATATATATATATCTTTATTTATGAATATGTGTACATATTTGAGAACATACTAACCCATTTAAACTAACATTTGTTTGATGGGTATTTTCTTTGGGTTTTAGATTCGTTTATATGCAGGAAGTGGAAAAGTATTTCTGCAGCAAAAATGAAGAGTAGTCATTCACACGGCAGACAGCTCTATTGCACAGCAGAAGGCTTTATAGCAGGAAACTTTTAAAGCATAGCAGAAAGCTTCATTGCACAGCAGACAGTCTTACTACGTGGCAGACAATTTTGCTGCATAGTAGAAAAGTCGGACCTGTGGCAGAAACTGGAGAAAAGTTCCTTCTATGGCAGAAACATCAATCCTGCAGCAGAAACTGGCAGCGGCAGAAACTAGAGAAAAGTCTTCTGCGGCAGAAACAGAGGATAAGCCCACTTCGCAGCATCTTCCCTTGGACTCGGACTCAACGTTTGCTCACAAGCCGGCCTAAGTTGAGTTCCAGTTAGACCAGTCTCAACTTCCTTACTCAGAATACTCGGGTCTATTACCGCGGCAGGTAGCCCAGCCCAACGCACAACAAAAAAGGCCCCCACACCAGGCTTTTATTTCTTAGAACCTCGACGACTTAGAAGGTCGTCTAAATCCATAGCACTGGATATAGACTTAGATTTTCTTTTCCCTGTCTGGATGAAAGTTTTCTGTACGACTGGTGGTGCGGAGGCATCCTTGTCCCCACTAGTTACAATTTTTTCTTTATTCTCCCTCATTGTAGTTATTCCTACGACGAGGAAAATCAGTTAAAGAGAGAGAAAGAGAGAGAGAGAGAGAGAGAAGAAAGGATGGACGATACTGACTTCAATGAGTGGTTTCCTCGTGACCTAAATTCTTGGCAATAGGTTCTGGGCCAAGCCCCCACGTAGCTAGACAACTAAGAGTCACTAGATCGTGGAAAGTTCTCCCAGGGAAGGCGCATACTTGGTCAATTCGATCCAAGTAAAACCTGTCCAAACGTGGACGAACAACAGCTACATCAATAAAAAGAAAGAAGGGTTAGACGATTGAAAGTTAGAAAATATGTAAGGAATAAATGAAATAAACTGGAAAGAAAACATACCTTCAGGACGAAGGTGACCTATAGGGCTGGTAAAAGGAGGGAAGGGGGCATTACCCACATCTACTGGGTCCCTAGCCCAATTTCCAGAAATAATAAAAAATTCTTTTTTTCAGAGCCTGTCAGACGAGCTACCGCCCTTTATTAAGTTATAGTGAGAGCCTCTGGATGAGAACTGATAAAAACCAGCAGACCTTTTTATCTTTAAGGGCTTATAATAGTAAAGGAACTCGTCCACTGTTATAGAACAGTCCCCTTCCAATGCCTCGCGCCATAGCACTTGCATGGCAACTACTGTTCTCCATCCATTGGGGTTAAGCTGGTTAGGACCAATGCCCAACCTATGGAGAAGACTTCTACAAAAAGAATTTAGGGGAAACCTTAGCCCAGCTAAAAGGTAGGACGCGTATACTCCCAAACTAAAAGAAGGAGAACAACACCATTCTCCTTCCTTGGGTAGACGAGGTTTGTACTCCCTAGGGATTTGGTATCTATCTACTAAAGTTTTTAACTTAGAGGCATCTAGGATGGACGCTACTTCAGGGGCACAACTGTAGATTACATTTTCCTTTTCCTCCTCCTCGTCTTGAGAAGGGCTAGGTGGTGCTCTGGATGAGCTAGTCCCAGCTCCAGAGGCCGTCCTACGTTGCATCTCTTGGAATTCCTCTATGGAAATACCAAGAACCCCAGACAAATAATGCTCGTTCGAGGAACTACTGCTATAGCTTGTGCTACCCTCACCACTTTCATAACTCCCAAACGAGACGCCCTGATACTCGTCTCTCTCTCTCTCTCTCTCTCTCTGTACTACTACTAGACGAAGACATTGCTAAAATAAAGATCAAGATAAAAACCTAAGAAGGAAGAGGAAATACTTGACCAAACTAGGATGAGGGCTAGACGAGGGTCTTAGACGAGATGGCAGAAGGGAGATTATGAGAAAGTTGAAGGGCAAAAAAGAGAATGTGCCTATTTATAGGGCCCAAAAATAGGGTTAGTGAAGCGACACCATCCATTAAGAAGACGACACGTGGCAATCGCTTGGGAAAATGCAATTGACACAACATATCAACCAATTAAATCTAGACATGTGGCTACGTAAAGGTGTGAACTAAATCCCTACAATATTCTTGGACAACCCCTGGACAAGGGTGCAACTAATGGGATAGCAAAAATTACCATCTCTGGTTTGTCCAGAGAAATCGTCCATGAGCATCGGTTAGCTAAATGACCACAAACCGTCTGGACGAAAGAGTCATCCATGTGCAAAGCGTATGGACGACCACGCAACATCAGTCTATGAACAAAGAGTCGTCCATGGGCAAAGCATACAGACGACCATATAACACTTGGCAAATCCTGGAGCGATTAATCAACTCGTGTTCATCGCCACCAATTTCTCCTAAATACTTAACTTCCACTAGCAGTTGCAACTTCTATAGCCGTTGAGGAAGTTATTTCCAAAATTTCAGATTTCCACGAATCTTAGGGAAGTTACTAAATCAAATAACTGCTCCAAGGTTCTCTGTATAAGGACCGGTCTGAATCAAACAAAGGTAAGGACATTCTGATATTTTACTCCTAAAATGTTGGAACTCTATTCTTGTGAGAAACTAACTTAGCCATTAGAGGGTGTTAGGCTAGTCCACCCCGGTCTCCTTTGATAGCGTGTTCATTCTTGCAGGCCTTCGCTACAACTTTCAACCCATCGAAGCCGAAGCATCTAGCCTACTAGCTATGTGTAACATCAAGAGGGATATATGTTCCAAGTTCATCATAGGTTTTAGATTTAGGTATGAGTGAGTTTTGCCATTGTTCACAAACTCACGTTTTTGTCTAGAGTCTATTATAGAGTGTTTTGTCACGGAATAGCCAAAGGGGGAGATTGAAAAATTGTGAGTTACAACTATATTTTATGTTGGCTTTATTTCATGACAAAAAATGTTGTAATTGTATTAATTTATTTCCTTATATTTTGTGGGATTTTATTGTATTGGGTTTAGTATTAAGTTGAAGAAGAATCGAGCATGAAATGAAGAATCAGTGTAGTTTTGCGACTAGTTCGCGAGAAGAGTAACTCGCAAAAAGGGCACGTGAGAAGTACATGTTGGAAGCTGAAGAGTCAAGTGACAAGCTGCTTTTCACGAGTGCTTTGTGAGACAGACCATCTCGTGAAGTACCCGCAAAACATTCTATTTAGAGGACTTAAATTATGACTTTCTTACCCATCACACATACTATATATACCCTCATTGCCCATAAAAGTAAGAGAGACTATTCAAAGATAAAAACTCTAGATAGGTTTTCTACAACACAACGCACCCATCTTTTAGAGAGAAAGCCACTCATCCTTAGGGAGAAATCACTGTAGCCTCTTCTCCTTCCCTTTTCCCATCGTCATACCTTAAAAAGAGATTTGTACCTGAACACAACCTATACCTTTTCAAAGTGTAGAGAGTGTTTTGGAGCTTGGGAAGCTTTGGGGATTTGCCAAAAGAAGCTGATGAGACTTGGCGAATGCAATCGGGTGTATTACAGGATCCAGAAAGCTAGAGAGGACATGACTCTGAGAAGTCCGTTGGTAGTAGGAGCTTGGAGGGCTCAAGTACATTAGGTAAACTAGGCTTGGAGAGTCTTTTGTTATTTATCTACTCCAACTTTACTCTAGTGAATCGATTTCGATTTGGAGGATCATGGAGAGGTTTTTCACCGAGTTCTTCGGTTTCCTCTTCGATAACACGTCTTAGTGTTATTTTGTGTTTGCATCTCTCTTCCCTTATTCTTATACTTTACTTTTATTGTTTATTATTCATATGTATACACTAGAGTAGATCTGGTGATTGCATCTCTCTTCCCTTATTCTTGTTCCGCATTTAGTTTAAATTAGAGTAAAAGCAATCCAGCTGTAATCTTTAATTGGGGGTCCAATCAAGTTCGTTTGTTTTTAGCACAAATCTGAGCGCTTTCAATAACAAATTATCATAATTGTAGAGATTAAGGGCCCAGATATAGGTATTGGGCCATGGGCTGTGCCTAAGGACATCAAATAGTCTGAGTACAGGTAAATACTAATGAAGGCATATTGGTTAATGGGCTGTGGAAGAAGTCTGGTCATAAGGATCTGGAAATGTTGTTTGAGGAGAAGTACCTCCTCAGCTAAACTGAATAGATGTCAAAGGTCCGACCCTTCATCAAAAACAAGGCAATAAGCAATCATGCTGATAAGGATAAACATTAGATAGGGATAAGACAAAAGAGAGTAGGAAAATATCTAAAAAGAAAGCTGCTACCATCGCATTAAATACTTTGCAGCTAACCTCCTGGCCGTATCAATGTGGAGGTGATACCTGAACAGTAACATTTAGCCTTACAACTACCCACAAAAATTTCAGGAAGGTGCTGATGGGACAAGTATCAAACCTAACAATTTGATCTATATGTAGAGGGCTGAGATAAAGGAAGGAAAGGGAATATAAAGGAGAAAACCCCCATTACAAGGGGGGGGGGGGGGGGTTAGAAATTCTAAGGAGAATCATTGTATACTCAGGAACTGTAATTTTGAACAAGTCTAAGAGAAATATATAAGAACAAACCTTTCTTGGACTTAATCGAGGAGAACTTTTCTTGTTCAAAACTGTTTGTGAAAAAAGAAATGCTACATCTACAATATTTTTCACAATACTTTCATAAGAAAAGTGTGAATGCGTAAAACTATAGTAGTAGCTATAGTTTTTTTTTTTTTTTTTTTTTGGTAGTTTGTTCAATTTGTACTGTTTACTGGCATTATTTTCAGTAATATCGCTTGGTCAACTCTTTTTATATTTTTTATTTTTTTTATATACAACTATTAGTTAACACAACAAATTGTCATAATACTTTCACAATTGTTAAAGTGTTAATTCTTTATAAGTCAAAATAAAATATTATACTGGAAAAAACCACAACTAAAAATAAAGGTATTCTAAAAGAAGAACTGCTACATTCACAACATTTGCATAACAAATCATAGGTGATAAATTGTTATTGGTTTTAATTTAAACTTTCCAACGAAATTACTTTTTTACCCACCAATAACAACTTGTAACAATCTACTACATATAATTTGTTATGAAAATATTGTAGACATAACATTCCTCTTGTGAAAATGTTAAAACACTTTCTTGTTGTCATAATATTTTCAAAATTATTGGAATGTCATTTTAGTGTGCCAAAATTCATTGTTTCTTAGGTCGATTTTTTGTTTTTGTTTTTTTTTTTGGTATTTTTATCTTTATGCACCATTTATCTAATAGAAAATTAATATTTCCTAGAGAATATTAATTTTTTAGGTTTAAATTTTCGAAACTTATAATTTATCTAATAGAAAATTAGATAACACATACCTTTTATTATCTTATTTATTTATTTATTTATTTTCTTACCTAAAATTGGTGTTTATTAAAAACTATGTAAACTAAACATTGCACCTAGACTCATATAGAATAATAGAGAAGAAAGTATGAATGACAAAATTGTTATTGTGTATGGTTGAAGGTATTTGATGAAGAGCTTCAATTGTAGCATATGACAACATTCATTATGAAAATTTAAATATTGTGACATGTCTTAGTAAAAATCAATTGCTTATTGTTAGAAGATGATGATATTCATTAACATTCTTAAAAGTTATTAGTGAGTGAATATTGTCTTTAGCAAATAAGTACTAAAAAAAAATTATAGTAAAATAAATATTCATATGTTAAATAGCTACTATAACTTTGTGTGTGATAAAAATTTTTATACGAATGACTAACTTTGTATGACATATATTTTTTATTTATATAATTTCATTCTTCTTCAAATAAAAATTTTATGTTAATTTTTTTCTCTCAAAAGATAGTATGTGCAAGAAGCGTGACACCCTAACTAGTTGTACCCTAAAAGGTTACATGTTTTTTACCTTTTTTTTTTTTTTTTTTTTTTTTTTAATGGGAAAAACTTTATTGAAGACCAAAACAAAATATCAACAGAGCTGCCTACAAATTTACTGACATGCCTCCTTCAAGATTACATTTACAACAGCTGAAGGGTTAAGGTTACATGTTTTTTATTCACTGCAATTCTTTTTTTCTTTTTCTTTTTTTATTCACTGCAATTCATTTTTACAACATAACCTCTCATTCTCCCATAACAACTAACAAGTCTCCACCGTCCCTGTACCGATTCTCGCTCTATTCATTACAGCTTTCTTCATTCTTGAAATCAAACACAAGGACAGGTAGGTAAAATACTACTTTTGTCCCTAAATTTTACAAATAATTTTTTTTTAGTCTTTAAATTTTAAAAAGTTCTATATCTAATTGAATTAATTTAGTTAATTTTTTAGTTTATACTAATTTAACAAATTTATTTATATTTAAATAATTATTATTATTAAATTAATTATGACGTCATTACGATTCAATCACGATTTAACAATCTTGATTTAACCTTGGTCTGATCTCAAACCTCAAAAACTTTGCTTCTTTTTCCTCTGTTACACACCCACACCCACAAACCAATAAACAGAGATAGGGCACTTACACAAACACCCACACGGACATACCAACACAAAAAAAGAGAGCACTGTTGCGAACTTGTGGGTGATAGATGCTTGTGAGTCGACGGAAAGGGTCTCAATGCTTGTGAAACGCTCAAAGACGCACTACTTGTTTCATACTCCCCAAAAAATGTTAAAATACCTATGGCTTGTTAAGCACAATTAAAAGCTAACCCATATTTGGTTGCTTGAAAAAAATAATAATAATAAATAAATAAAATAAAATAAAGCCTAAAAGGCCCGTTTGGTTTGTGTTTTCAAACAACCATTTTTAGTTCTTAAACAACATTTTACGCATTCTAACAAACTTTTTCATCCACACGTATTTCTACAAATATTTTTAAACAACAATTTTTCGTTTTTAAATATATATACCAAACGGGCATATTTCTCTTACTTCCAGGAGTGGAAAAGAAGTTTTCTCTTGAGCCAAGTAGTACTATAGAGCTCAAATAATGGAAAAATAAAAGTTTCCAGCGACCAAACAGATCAAAATTTACATAGCATAGCACAGAAAATCACCACCAACGTCCACCCTCAAAAACCCCATTGTGTAAGACACGAGCCATGGATCAGCAAATCATTTTTCTTGTGTTGGTTCCACTAAATGTAAGTAACGAGAACGAACTAGACTTTTAAGGATATTGGTTAAACACAAAATTATACCCAAGACACGAACTGTTTCAATTTCTCCGCTGGATATTGAAAAGGTAAATAAACCCGAGCTGTCAAAATTTCTTCAATGTTAACAAACCACAATAGTAGCAAAACTTTTGAAATAGCTAGGAAAGCAGGATCCCTGTGGAAAAATAATTCTTTGATTACATCAAAGAAGCTATTCAACGGAATTCAATGTCTCCATCTCAGGGCAAGAGCAGGACAGGTAGAAACCACAATAGTAGTACTACTTTTGAAATCAGCTAGGAAAGCAGGAACAGAAGTCCCTATGGAAAATCATTCTTGATTACATCAAAGCAGCTATTTTATGGAATTCCATGTCTCCATTTCAAGGCATGAGCAGGACAAGTAGAAACAAACATATGAGGACCAGGGCTGTCCAGCAACCCGGCTGACCTGGCCCACCCGTCCGACCCGAAGACCCACGGACTGATTCAAATGTCCATATGGGTTGGGTGCGGGTCAATTAATTTTGAAATTCGGTTTTTTGGGTCGGTTTCGGGTCCCTTGACTTCTAACCCGTGTAAACCGACCCGCCCGACCCAAATTTTTAAAAAGAAAAAACACGGTGATGGCTTGATGGGTCTGTTGAGTTTCAGAAAAATGTCTCACTTTCTCTCATCTCTCACTCTCTCTTTCTCTAATCTATCACTCAAATCCCTAACCTAGCCTCCTTGCTACCGCCATCACCAAGGTGGGCCTTGTTGCCGCCCCTAACCCTAGCCTCCTTGCCGACGTTGCCCAGTCCACCGGCGCTGATTCAAGTTCCACAAGCCTATCGCCGACGTTGCCCCTTCGTCGTTGCACTCCGTCCTTGGTCGAGGCTCAAACTCCTCAAGCCTCCTCTGACCAACTTGAAGTCTACCTCTTGATACTCTGATCTGTGCATTTTGATGGTGGGTCGGTAAAAAAGGTTCTATTTTTCTTTAAAAAAATTTGTGCTGATCTTGTGATGGATGTGTTGGTTGGTGGTGAGGGAGGGAGTGGTGGTGGTGCTGTTGGTTTAATCTTTCCTTTTCATTTTATCATAGATCTGAGGTTTTTGGTTTGGATTTTAATTTCTTTGTTCAGGGTTTTTTTTTTTAAAGATTGTTCTACATTTTGATTTTGTTTTAGTCTCATAGATCTAGGGTTTTTGGTTTGGATTTTGAGAAGATTGTTCTGGGATTTTTATTTTTGAATATTGTTCTTTTTTATTTATTATTTTTTTTTTTTTTTGAGAAGATTTTTCTGGGTTTTGAAATGTTGTGCTCGAGACCCAAAATCACCTGAGGCGCCGACTTGCTCAACCGATGACCCGCTCTGTCGGGCTCGACCCGAAAGTCCGATCGGCCGCAGGTCTATTTTCCGTTCACCCGATTTAATCGGGTCGGGTGCAGGTCAGACCCAAATCCGACCCGACCCGTGGACAGCCCTAATGAGGACTAAGCAGGCAACAAACTAACTTCTCTAGATTGTAAGCCCTATGATCCTTTATCTAAAAGAATCATAAGTCTTAGAACTATAGAACACAAAATTAATGTTGAAAGTGGCAGACTTTAAATTCTGTACCAACAAAGAGTGTAAGGGCTACAAAATCTCCTACATGATCACACATTTTAAAGCAGGGTGTTTATTGACATGTTTAGACCTGCTTAGGGCTCATCTATAATCCTGGTAAACAGAACCATCTATCTTACATAATTTAAGAGATCCTGCGTCAGAGACGTGATGTCAATTGAGATAATAATATTCATTCTATTTCAATTTCTCTTCTAGATGTATTTTACCTGATAATGAAATCAACCATCAGCCAGAGTGGATAGAGAAAACGGATACAAGAATCATAGAGTAGAAGATGAAAAAAAAAGGCAGATATCTAGGACAAAGCTGACAAACAATGGAAGGTCATCCCCACACATTATTTATGTTGAAACAAAATCTTTAGCAGAACATCTGAGAGAATGTAATTCATTCAGTCACGAGTCTAGTTCATCTCCACTATGATGAAAATTTTAATCCAACCCCACTTCTATTCATCCAGGGGAAAAAATCACCTTCTCTTTAACCCAGAAGGACAAAAAGGCATAGTGAGCAACCTATCTTCTAAGCACAAAAATGAAATCTGTAGAACAGGCTTCAATCTGTTTACCTTAGTGAAATTACATAAACTAGATGATCAAAGTGATCCATATAATGCCCATCAACTTGACACAGCTTAATCAAACTTCTAGTTCCCCCATAAAGAAGGCATAACCTTCTTGAAAGTCCCTTTGCACCCCCTTCCTAGAGAGCGAGGGCGGAGGGGGGGAGATGGGGAAAAGGATACTTGTGGTAAAGACTTGAACCAGCAGGACCATGGTCAGTGATATAACATCCAAAGTACCTCCCTAAGACCAAATTAGCATCACTGTAGCAATTGAAGTCATTAACAATCTCCTCATCCAATAAGCAAATATAAATATTCTCATACCAGCTTTAAAATTTAAGTAGAATATGCAGCACAACATCAACCGAATTTCTATCAAAATATATTCCAAAGACCAACAAAATAAAACCATAAACCCCATAAGTAAATTAACTTTACTCATATCATAAGCAAATAATTCCATGTATGCAAATTTATACCAAAATTTAGAAACCCCAATGAATTTAACACGGGTTTCAACCAAAATCAGTTCCTTTAACAAAAAAAAAATTAAAAAGCATATCATACTTACCAAAACAAAATAAATCAAACAAAACCGAGCTCCTCAAGCCCTATTTTTGAATGCCTCCAACATCAGCTTAGCTTGCTCGTGCACCAACTCCACCCTCTTCACATACACCTCCAACTCAGCCTCCCTTACCTTCTTCCACTTGGTCTCCAACTCCGCTGCCTTGGCACTCCCAATGCCCGTGAACAATTCCATCTTAAACCTTTTCCCTAACCTCGAAAAACCCTCCTCCCCTGACTCCAACACGGAGTTTAAACACGGATAACTTGCCACAAACTCTTCTTCCTTCTCGTCCTTCACTTCCCCATTATCCAAACAAGCCTCCTTCTCCTTCTCCTTATCCTTCTCCTTCTCTTTTTCCTTCTTTCTCGCAGGCAATGCTATTGCAATCGAATTGTTATTGCTATTAATATTGTTATTAGCAATGCCCCTTGTAGGAGGCTTCGCCTTTCTAGTGCTACCAGCTTCAATACCCCAAATCTTTTTAGATAATTCAAAACACCTCTGCTCATGAGGCTTAGAGAAAACAGGGTTCTCACCATTATCGCCGGCTCTTTCGACATTGACTTGGTACTTCTTCTTCATCCTTCGAATCTTATCGACCACCTGATTCTTAGACACTTCAACACTGATGTTTTTCTTGATGAACTCATGGAAATCACCCATGTCCGAAATGGGGTCCAACCCTTTCTTGGATTTGTATTCGATCATGCCCTTCAGGACTGCCAGCTCATTCTCATCGCTCCACAGCCGTGAAACGCCTCCAGTGTGCTTCTTCGAGTCCTCATCGTCACCGTTGGTTATTGCTGACGATGATGCAACAACTTTCCTCTTCTTAGAGTTAATGGGCTTGGCGGCGGTGGCGGCGGAGGACTTCTTGGGCTCCATGGGCTTGGAAGCGATCGGCTTGATGGTGTAGGCGGAGAGAGATGGGGAAGGCGGGGAGGACTTGTCGTTGAAAGAATCAGATTCGGATTCAGAGTCCGACCCAGACCCGGATTCGTTGTCGGAGCCTTTGTTCGATGAAGGGATTACAGTGAGCTTCCCCGCAGGAGATTCTTCATCATCATCATCTTCATCTTCTTCCTCATCATCAGATTTTTCCTTTTCTTGAACAGCGTTGCTTACTTCATGTTCTTCTTCGTCGGAGGCGGCATCGTTCTCAGAGTCTTCTTCCTCTTCTCCAGAGGAAGCAGCAGCAGGAGGTGGATCTTCTTTTAGGCGCTTCGGAGCCATTGTTTTTGAACTTTGAGAGAGAGAGAGAGAGAGAGAGACGATGAGAAGGGTTTTGGGGAGTGAACGAAAGAAGGGATCTGGGATATTTTATATATGTGGGCAGTAGGGTTTTAACCAGGGACTACGCCCACGTGTCTCGGCCTTTTTTTTCTTTTTTTAATGCCAAAGCCAAACGTCACACTAATCACTAATATAATTTGAGAAAATCAAGAACCATGGAGGGTATGAATAAACTTGTTTGAACCCCTTTCATAAGCCCAAAAAGTGGGTCTTGCTAAGTGGGCTGGGGGCTACTTGCAAAACCCAAGGTTTATTATGAAGGAGATTTGTAGCTCTTGCTATATATTACTGACGTTTCAGATAGCCATTTTAGGTCCCTAGAGCACTCTAATTTGTTGGCTGACTTTTGATGCATTCTGCCACATTGAGCAACTTCCTTCGAGGGTGAATTAGCTAGGAATATGCAGCCAATTAGCTTAAGTCAATTAATTTCTTTATTCATGACTAAAGCAGCCCACTCCTTTACCTAAACAAAGGCAAATTTGAACCTTTCCACTAGTTTAAGTGTTTTTAACACCATAGAGGTCCATGACCTCATTCATTATCCATAGATCAGTCCATAAGGATGCCCCCAAACTTGCTAAAAGCACTCCATTAGATCTAACAGGACTAATCTTGGATTAAACATTGAAAATCTAGTTTCAAAATAAAAGTCCATTTAACAAGGAATAGCAATATTTTTGGAGGTCTTGGGATGAAAATAGTGGCATAGAAGAAGAGTCTTCCCTCTCTCCCTCTCCACCTCTCTCAACTTTTCATTCCTAATATGTGAAAAACAGTTTCAAACATGGGATATTGTACACATTTTCCCCATATTCTTCCGTCCCTCGTTGTTTAGCACTTGATTTCACTCTTGTGACGCATTAGAAATTTGGGCTTGACTCCGTTGGTTTCATTACATTTTAAAGAACCCAAGAGAAGTTTTTGGCTAGTTTCCCTATTTCTTGTCCCCGACATTGATTTGTAAAAATTAAAACCACAAGCCAATATGAAAAATTAATCATCATTGGCAATATGGCACATTTACAACTTTTTTTTTCCAAATAATTTATGTATTCAATTGTGTTGAATTTCTAATGATCTAATATTTTGGATTCCCTTTGGTAGTGAGAAAATAGTGTACAATTTTTTTTTTTTAAATCCACTTATTATCATAAAACTAGTGTGTAACATCGTGTATATGCATGAGTACATTTAAAAACAATCACAATTATATATATGTAGGGGCCTTGGGGCCTTGAGGCCTCGAATCCCATTATTTGGGTATATAATGGACCTAAGGCCCAAGTTGAGGACTAAAAGCATTTGAGAAGGGGTAAATGCTGTTAAAAGGGACCATGTTGACAAACGGAGAAGTCAACTTGGATCGTAACAACCTAAAGGGTTGTGCTAAGAATTAAAGTCACCTCGATTAACTGATGCCAAGGCCTATAAAGATGGTCTACTATTCGAAGAAACGTCACAGAAACACTTAGTCTATACGGATAAGTATTATGGAAACTCAAGACATGGAAGGATCCTAAAATATCTAAGGAGAAAGCTGCTACCTCCACATTAAATGTACTGCAGCTAACTTCCTGACCACATTAATATGGAGGTGATACCTGAATAGTAGATTTCAGCCTTACAGCTACTACATGAAGACTTATGGGAGGTGCTGATGGGACAAATATCAAGACCAACCATCTGGCATACACGTGAAAGATAGGGATGAAAAGAAAAAGGAGTATAAAGGGAGAGAAAGGGAGCAAGAAAATGAGATCGAGAATTCAAGAGTAAAACAATATAGCATTCAGGAACCAAATTTGTAATTGAATTTGAGAGTAATATATAAGAATAGATTTCCTCGAATCTTGCCAAGCACGATTTTTCTTCAATATAAACTTTTTTTTTTCATTCTCTTATCATCTGAACCCATTCTAGTGTTTGTTTGATTAACTAAAACCCAATTTTCCAACTCATTCTCTATAAATTTATTGTTTTAGGCTTTTTGGACCTAAGTCCATTCACGTAGTGGGTTAAGAGTTCAAATCTAGTCCTTACAATATATATATGATTTATAATTTAATTAGATTTAAACTCTTCGGTTTTTGCTTCAAATAATTCACTTGTCACAAAAATTAAAAATTTTAGATGAGACACATGATACAAAATTGAATTTCAATTAAAATTCAATTTAAAATCTAATTGAATTTAGACTCTTTGATTTTTTTCATCTAATAATTCACTTGACACACAAATTTAAAAATTAGATAAAACACCATGGTGCAAAACTAGACTCCAATTTAGAATTTAATTAGATTTTATCTCAACTTTAGCTATTAATTAATATAAATATATATATATATATATATATATATTTGGATCTTTTTTTATTTTATTTTATTTTTTATTTTTATAATGGGGGTGGGACTTTTTTGTAGAGAGAGTATGCCATTTTCGGCGGGCTAGGCCTAAATGGTCTGGGCCTTGAGTCGGCTTGTTTAATTGGTCAATATGTTGTGAGATTGAGGAATTGAGGGGAAGGTGTATGTCAACCATATGCAATGTAGCTCCTCAAAGTAGTAACAGCACAATTATAATGAAGACTCTCAACAGATTACATAATGACCAAGAAAATATATTATCCCCGGCATTTTTCCCCTTCTTTAAACAAGTTGGGGTGTTTGGGAAGATAAAATCATAATAGACGACGGACTAATATATGGTTCACAAGTGTAAATGTATAAGATGGCAACAATAATGGGTATTTATATACTTTCTTCTGTACAACCAAAATCTTTTTGCTATCAGTAGAAAGGTAGATGGTACAAGTCAATCCGTTCTCAGCCAATCCTATTTTCAAAAATTAAACTTTCATCAGCTGACATATAATCATTTACTGAAATACAAGAATGAAATTCAAGTTTCATATTCTGTTGTTGGATGGAATTTTGATGTGGGCTAGTTCTTCTAACCATGATGATCTGTTCATCTTGCCTCCGAGAATTCCAAGAACCTTGAATAAATGCCCAAGACAGAGAAAAAAAATTGTAAGCATAGTCACATGAATTATGGGGAAGCTCTTAATCTTCAACAAAATTTACAGTTTGTACATTTGGAGTTGTTTGAGATAAACTTCCAGCCATATTTCTATCTTGAAAACTTGTGTGTTATTAGATTGATGTGTCAGGAAAATTTTAACTAAACAACGAAGAAAGTTCAACACAATCAACCTAAAGGCGGTGGGAAGGGGATTAAGAAATCCTTGCCGCCTAGTTTTGGCCATTTGCATCTCATAGGACATACTATAAAGTTGATGTAACTTAGACTCATTGACTCCGACAGTGACGCAAATTTTTTTTGAGGATTTTAACATGTACGTTATACCTTTTTTTTTTTTTTTAAACAATAATCACAACTTGAAGTTACTTGCATGCAGCACACCAAGCATATGCAATATGCTAGAAGAAAGCTTCTTCCAATTAAAAAATCTTATGTACCTATTTGAAATGAAAGCTATGGAGATAGATTCTCGTCATCTGAACTAGAGTTGTTGTCCATTCGCCGCTCCATTATTGCAGGAAATAGCCGTGGACGTATATCTGTAGACTGCCGAGATGACACTGATAGAGCCTCTTTCTTGGTAATCCTCACTCTCTTCATTCCGGCATCTCTAACCTCTTTACATGCCTTATCTAGCATTCTCAAGAAATCACGTACAATTGCAAACAAGCGCAGGCCTTCATCCTTTCCTGCATTCCCATGGAAGTAATCTGCAGTACTTTTCACCAGAGCCATTATTTTCTTTTCTTCCTCCAAAAGCCCTGAAATATCAGCTTCCACAAACTCCACAAAGTTGGCTAGCACATGAGTGAATTCACTCTCTTCATCCAGACTCTTCATCTCAGCATTTAAGAAACCTTTATTTTTTATCAATGATTGGTTGAGTTTGGATACTGTAGATGTTAAAAGATCAGCATCTATGAATGCTGCCTTTTTAACATCTTCCAGCTCATTGCTTAAACCTGAAACCACCACAAGACCAAGCCTGCGATAGTGCTCTTCTGATTCTTCAGTGAAATCGTCTGTAAAATCATCTGTCTTCATGCTGGATAGGCTCTGGCTTTCTCTGGCTGTACGGACAGCTCGTATGCCTTCAGAACGGATAATCTCCTCAACAACGAAGTGCAGTAGTGTGGTCTTGCCATCCGTTCCCTTTACATCAGAAAGTTTCAAGAGAGTGTCAAGCTTAAATGCATGTGCACCACCTCGGTAGGTACCATCATTCATGCGGTTTCCAGTTTTGAGAACCGCTTCTAAGAGTTTTAGGAATAGCCTGCTATTTCTCAGTTTGTTACAAGCAACCTGCCATTTAAAATGAGGCATGGTTATATAATTATGAACATCTGAGACTGTTTTCTAAAGCAATAGAAGATCTGGCACATTAAAGCAACATTCCACATAACTTTTTAGCATATTAACTAAGAGAATGCCATAGTCCCCAATCCTGTACCTATGTATGTATACTAAATAGGAAATATTATATCAGAAATATAGCAATATAAAATTAAGTGTGAGACACAATTCCTATCTCTAGGGTCTCACCTCTAGAGTTGCCAAGGATTCTTTAATGTTAGAGACCTCCTCCCGAAGGGAACTCATGAATAGAAGTGACTCTAGTCGTTTAAATGCAAATGGGATGTCAACGAAGATTTTGAGGAATTGCTCTGCAGGGCCAAGTCGAGAAATATCACCACTATATAGCCTGAGCTTCAGTTCCTCTTCTGTTGACGGTGCCATCTTCAACAAAGTTTGGAGAAGCTCAACAGGAAGCTCATTACCTGATTCAATTAAATACTTATAAGTTTTTGATGACTTCAAACCCAACAGTTAAGCATTTACTAAACAACTTTGGCTAGGTGGATATGAAACAAGGCATTGACTGTCATATAGGAGAGCACACATAATAGCAAGTAAAACAAATAATTCATTGCTTCTTTGGGGTAGGTTTACACAAGTTTTAATTATGTACAGGCTGTTTATCCTTATTTTCTTTAACATATTATGCTCACTTGTCATTACACAAGCATAGAAATGAGGATGAATGGCCAGCAGACAACATGCTTGAATCACCCATGAAGGAGAACTTCGTCTGAATCCCCCTCACCCCAGTTGATGTCAGCAAAAAAATAAAATACTTGAATCATCCACAATAGTTTTCTTACAAAACTTGCTTCTTTCATCTGGCAGAATAATAACAATCAATGCTTTAATTTATACGCTGTTCCTTATGAATAATTTTTCACACTGCAAGCTAACAAGAATTATTAACTAATTACGAAAAAATGATGTTAAAAATATGATATAGGGTTATTAATAATTAGCTATGAAGAAAATTCAAACTCAACCTAGCAATTCTGTATCAACTTCTGGAGTTCCTAACTGGTCCAGCAGATAACACTCATCTCAATTGGTTCAAATCTAAACTTAGATGAAGTTTCAAGACTTAATTTTGTCTTTTTTTTCTTTTTCATTTTTTCTATCATTACAAATCTTGAAATTTCAGATGTAAATCCAACACGACATAATTATTTATTTGCTTCTCATAGCACACGTTTTATTACCAAGCAGCATCAACTATTTCCTTAAACACAGCAGTTTCTTGTGGGTCCAATTATGGGGAAGCTCTTCACTGATGAAGTTAGAATACCCTTGAGCTGAAGCACATAACATATAAAATGAAAAGGTTTGAATACAAAAAGATTGATTTGGAATTTAAGAGTGGATATTAAGGAAAAACTCTCCACGTGTAAGGAATAAAGAGCACACCATATAATTGAACTGTACTCAGTTGATATTTGATAGTTGAAGAAGTCTCTTAATGTATTTTTTCCCTACGCTGAGGAACTGAGAGAGAGAGAGAGAGAGAGGGAGGGAGAGAAACCTTCTTGAAGAGCGTCAATGACTTCTTCTGTTGTCACATTCAGGGCTCGTAGAAGAATTGATAAATTTTGTGCCTTCTTAGCATCAATAATCTGAACATACTGGATTGACGGTTCAAGGGACGTTAACTCTCTCTTGCGGTCAATTTTATTTTTATCCATGTTGTTATAACCAAATAGAGACTCTATCATCTCCTCATTGAACCTGAAAAATTGTAATGGATTCAGAGGTTAAAACGACTGATTTGATTTTTGCTTATTCATGGAATTTGAAGTTATATAGACAGAGGTATATCCTTACTGAAATGATCCAGAATTGATCTCATGCCAAACCATTGATTGATCAGGGTTGGCAAGAACCTTATCCCAGAAGAATGGCTTTAACTTGGTTTTTGGGGCTCCAGATTCACCATCAAGATCACCTCCCTCACTAGAATCATTACTTCCTCGATGATTTAGTCCAAAAGGTGAAGGTTGATATTTCCCAGGCATTGCTTTTGGTGGAGCAGGCGGGGGGCGAGCAACTTTAGGTGGTGGTGGGGGTTTAGGAGCAGAAGGAGCAATAGGAGGAGGAAGAGGAGGAGGAGGAGGAGGAAGTGGTGGTGGTGGTGATGGTGGACTTGGTGGAGCAAGAAACATAGTAACTGATCTTCCAGGAGGAGGCTTTAATTGAAGAAATGGAACTGACCCTGTACCTTCTGATGATAATGCCCCAGCCAGTGTGGAATCATTGGTTCCATGCTTCATGGACATGTTGGTAAGGAAAGAAGGATTCACTCCACTATTAATACTGAAATCTTTGTTACTTGAATTTCCTATACTAACAGACTTTTGAGAAGAACCTGAAAGATTAAACTCATACACATCATCAGAACATGCACTACTATAATGGAAGATAATAATGAGTCAATGATAAATAAAAACTGACAAAAGAATACCAGCTGAGAAATCACTCATTCTTAAGTTGAGAAGTGGCCTCTCATCTCTTTGTCCCTCTTTAGGTCCAATTTTGTTGCTTCCACCCTTAAGACAGCAAATGAGGAGCAGTGCAAGAAGGGCAAGGACTCCTACTGCAATTGCAGCAGCAACCACAATTGTTTTCATCTGATAGCTATCCTTTTTTGGTGAATTTTGTGGAACAACAGAGTGATGTGGTGGCAAATGTTTAGGACGTGGAGGAGGTGAGCTGATCACATCAAGTGAAGGAGCTGGCGCTTCAGGGACCTGAACAGGGGGATTTGGATTTGGAGATGAAGAACTGGAAGGTGCTAGATTAGATGGTGCTGGACCATAATTAGGTAATTCTGCTTCTGTTGTGCTAGGAGCTGGAGCTGGGCTTGTTGCTATCTGTCCAGGTGACTGACTAACCAGATGTCTTCTGGGGGCATTTGGCAAACTGAAAAGCAACTCAGCACACTTGATGAACCTATTCTTTAAGCAATCTTCATCAGGATGAAACAGAAAACTTTTCCTTCTTAAGCAATCCAAAACAAGTTGTCTCATATGGGGAGGTAGAACCCTTATGGCTTTGTCTATTTTTCTTTTTGGCAGCAATCTTGATTTTGTATTCCTGATTGCTTCCTGTAGGATGTTCAAGTCAAAATCTTCAAGAAGATCCTTCCTGTCTATCAATTCTTTCCTGCAATGGATCCATACCTGCTCCACCTGTAGTCAGAATATTGCATCAAATATCTCTGTAAATCATTCAAACCTAATTCTAAAAAATTGATATTTTCTGAGTTCAGTGTGAGAACTATTAAATTTCCATTACTTCCCTTAATTGCTGTTGCATACCTCGAATAACGAGAACCCTTACTTGTATCAAGGAAGCTATCCAAGAAAAGATGATGCAACATGTGAGGTTTTATAGTACATACACGTACATTAAGAAGAATGCACTTGTGTAAAGATTATGGAAAGTAAAATCATTTATCTACATAGCTAAATCAGTTTGAAAACTGTAGTTACTATAGATCTGCCATTCTAGATGACTAGATCTAGTATTCAGTCTTTTGGATTGGCATCTATTCTCTATTGCTGTATCTCAACTATCACAAGTGCTTAGATGAGATTGAACCTGTTTCATACACTTTAACTGCTTTTTAAAACATCAGAACAAGTAAAACGGCTAGCAAAGAGCAGGTCCTTGAACTTGTTGTAAGGTCAACCTATAAATACAGCCTAAAAGCCAAAAACATTTGAAGCTCCAATGTGCTGTTACTTGCAAATTGATTTTCCCAGGTATTTGCAAACAGAATATCTAAAAATATTCTTAGTTTTGGTCATCATAACATATGCTTCCAATGTCACATGTAGAAGGAAGAGACAAATTAACTGTTAGTACAATTGGTGAGCTAGCTAATCTTCCAAATATGAAAGAGTGTTTATTGCTTTCAGCAGAAAATAATGGCAAAAAAAAAGTGCAAAAAGTTGCATAGTTTCATTTGAAGGAGCAAGAATGTATCATTCACAGACATACCCTCATTTCTCTCTCACCTGCTCATTTGACTAAATAGTATATCCATTCAAAATAATGAAAAACGAGACAGAAAGCAAGACATTTGTGTGGACCTAATTTTAGAAAATCAGTCTTCCTCTCTACCACTGCCAAAGGATATCTTTGTGATGAACAAAAATCCATTGTCGCATTAGGAGTTTTCCACTTTATACTTTACAAACTACAAACTACAGTATCCCATTGGGACAGAGGATTTTTTTTTTTTTTTTTTTTCTCTTTGTGACATCATTTCTTAGTCATTAAGCTGGAAATATTTTTGAAAGCTCAAATACTCTATTAAGTATATTTATCTAAATCCCTCTTTCACTATTGAGAATTCAAAAGGTTGGATTAGAGTTCTCCAAAGTTGTCATAGGATGGAAGGCCAGAACTGACATGGCCTTATGCTAAACTGAATTCAATTAAATATTTTCTCTTGAACTTTTTGTCACCTTTGATTTAATTTAGACCCAATTTGATCCAATAATATTACAAACTTAATATTTACAGACTCAACTAAATTCTTAAGAAAGTGAGCATCAAGAATCAACAAGCATTATAGTCAAATTCTCTTCATATCAGAAACCATAAAACTCAGGAAACTGGCATTATTACTTCTTTGACAATTCCCACAAACCGAAGCAGAGTCATAAGGCAACCAATTGCAAACTACCATCCTAATACCAGAACTGCAAAATGGGTTTAAATCTGAAAAACCATAATTGCTACTAATAATTCAAACACAGCAAAAATAAACCAAAAAAAAAATACATTAATGCATGAATTTTCATACCATTTCATCTTGTTCATGCATTTTCGAGGAATCTCCATTTCTAAAAAATGTGTCCATGGTCCTCCTCTTCGCGTCTGATCCCCCTATCGCCAATGTGCAAAGCAAACTCATGAAGACAACCGCATAACCAGCCCTTCTCAATTCCATGTCTTCCCAAATCACTCAAACCGCATATTTTCCTTCTCATTTCATCGGAATTTGAATGAAAATCCTTCAAAACCACTCTAACCAAACCAAACAAAACAAATATTTATAATCTTTCCTTCTCAAAAAGCCTTTAGCTTCCAATACTGCTACGTATAATTCAACATTATGAATTGGAATTCGAACGTGACCATGATACATGTACACCAAACATGTGTATCAAACATTGATATAATGCTCAAAAGTGATCATGTTAAGGCAATATCTTTGCAAGAACCAATGCCACCATCGTAAAAGAATCAAAGAAACCAAATCATGCAAAGCACTAAGCCAACCCAGAAGCTGAAAACTTTGTTTGAATCCGAATTTTTGGGTGGTACGGATCAAATTTTTTTCTTCCTTTCTTTTTTTTTTTTTTTTTTCCAAAAATAGTTTTTGAATGTATTTCAGTGGAAGAATTTTCTGTTGGGATTTTTGTTCATGCGAAAGATTTGATCTTTTAGAGAGAGAGAGAGAGAGAATGACGCGTAGAGACTCAAAAAGACGTGAAGAGAACAATGTGGGACACCCATGAAATATTTATAGTCTCTCCTCAAAATTAATTTTTGCTATCTTTTCCTTCTTTCTTTTCCCATATTTTTTGTGCCTTCGTTTTTTTTCTTTTTCTTTTTCTTTTTTTTTTCCCCTTCAAAGTAAATCTAATTGCTTAATACTAATTTATCTGTTTACAATGATCAATGTCTACTAGAGCATGTTACACTTACAATCATCTACAAACAAAATTGTGTATACAATTTTTTTAACTGAAATCGTGACTTCTAACTATTTTCTTTGTAAAATTATCATTTTATATAATATATATATATATATATATATATATAAAAAACAGGTAAATCACATGTTGTAACTCATATTTTCCACATTCATCTTTTTCTCCCCACCCCCCCCCCCCCCCCCCCGCCCCCTCTCTCTCTCTCTCTCTCATAAATGGCTTCCCAATTCCTTATACTATTACACATATTACCAAGACCTTACGGAATCTACCAAGCAGCAAATTGTGAAAGCAGATTTTTCTTAATTCCTTACTATATATTTATATATATATATATATATATATATTTTCCCCTTTTTCTTTTGTCTCATCTTTCGTTTTGTCAAATGGTGAAAGATTACTTTGAAAAAAAAAAGGTTCAACAGAGTTATATTTTTAAAGTATGCTAACATGTGGAGTAATTTGAGTTATTAAAAAAATAAATAAATAAATAAGAGAGGAAAGGAGATAAACATGGTGCATTTAAAAAAAAAAAAAAAAAACCAGAAATCATAATAATAAATAAAATTAGAGCTAGAATAGATGGGTTCAGCCGCTTCAGTGTGAATAGGACCAAAACTTTTTTTTTTTTCTTTTTTTTTTTTTTTCTCTTTTGAGAATCATATTGGACCAAAACTTAACCTCAATTTTAGAGCAAATCCAATAATGTAAGTCAACGTTTCTCCTACGTAGCACCTGGAATTTTGGGAAATAAAAAAGTTTTATGACGGGGTTATTTCTATTTTTACCATTATATCTAAGTAAGTTCAAAGTTTGACTTATTTCTAGTATTTAATGAGACATGTTTTTTTGTTTTATGTATACAATAACATATAGTAGTGGATTTTAATCTCCATATTTATTTAATTAGTGGATGATGTGGTAATTTCTCATTAAAACCAAAAGAAATTCCAGTTAAAAAAGTACTTGAAAGTAAACCAAACTCTTAAATCCAATAGTGTAAAAAATGTGTTACTTTTCATCTCATATATATTAGTACATATTTTGTAAGTCTAAATATATTAATTTACATAAATATTTGTTTCTCAAAAAAAAAAAAGTTTACATAAATATTTAACTTTTTTTTTTTTTGGGTGAAAAAGTATAACTATCAAATATTAAAAAAGAAAACATGTTTTAGCATACTAAGTTACTATCCAAAATATCAATACCAAATACCCAAAAAAAAAAAAAAAAACCTTTAAACAATTGAAGCCGGCCAACAGAGGCAATATGTTAATATATATATATATATATATATATCAATGATATGTTAATATATATATATATATATATATTTATCTTTGATAGGGCAAATATGTTAATTGATTTCAGAGGATATTTATACCAGTTTAACGGCCTCCCAACCCTATTCTAGACCAATGCAAAGAAAATATTAAAAAGATGGCATGTCATTGTTAGCTTAAAAATGAGTCCACTTATAAACTTTTTAGACATTCTCAAAAAAAAAAAAAATATAAACTTTTTAGAAATAAATTATAATATAGATGAGACTTCTTTATTATTTTCTTATTTATTTATTTTTGGGTCATGCTACACACATGTTTATATCTCTATGCCGCTTTGGAAAAAGTGAGTAAGTGACCACATAATTGATATTCTTTTTCTTTTTTTGACAGAAATGTAGTTGTGAGTTGTGACTACACAAAGGATTGTTTACAACTTTTTATTTTTTAAGAAGATGTCTAAGGAACAGTTGACTTGAAACAAACAAGCGTTTTTATTAGCATATTTGCAGACCCAATATAATGTTAGCGTCATACGGACCCATTTTGTTTATTAATATAAATCAAATTTCGTTTAACATGCCAGCTCGATGACAGTATGTGTCTGTTGAGATAAAATACGAACTTTCAATTTATTTTCACAGTTCTGTAAGATTGTTACAAATGTTCCAATTAATCTTCCCTTTCTCTTTCATTAATTGGGGTCAAATTAAAGTCATTTATTATTAACATTATTATTTTTTATTTGAGATAAAACTATTCTAGCCTAATTTAATGTATGCATATGAAATTCTTTCCTAGAGACTTCAGAACTCTAGCCTTTGCCCCTTCACACCTCTAACCCTACAAGCACTTGTGAAGTAATCATCAAGTCAATGACGTGTGGTAATATTATTTTTTATATTTTTTTTTAAAGGACAAATTCATTTTTTTTATTGCTTTGCTTGTGAGTTGTGAGGCTTCTTGAGTTTTTCTTTCTGTCGATTAATTTATAAGTTTATGTTTTAATCAATTCCCAAGAGGCATTAATATGCTTTCTAGAATATGAATTAGCAAGTTGTAGGTGTCTTTCAAGATTGAAGTGAGTGGTTAACAATATAACACATTTTGAAACTTAAGTTGATGGGTAAAGTTTCAAAATAAGTTATATTGTTAACCACTCAGCTTAAGTTCCAAAATATGTTATATTGTTAACCATTCACTCTTGTTTCTTCAATCTTGAAAGATACCTACAATTTGTGTAAATATGGCCTTGAAACCACAACGACTAGGTTGGCAAACCATGACTTTGTGTAATCAAAAATAGGAATCTTAGGTTATGTTTGGTAACAGTTTTTATTTTCTATTTTCAAAAACTTGCTTTTAGGAATATAAAGAAAAAAAAAATTCTTATATTTTTGAAATAAAAAACATGTTTGGTTAATTGAAATTAAAAAAAAAAAAAAGTTTTTTGAAGAAAAAAAAAATAGAAAATACTAAAATATGTTGTAACTAGGATTTGAACTCTGATGCTAACTCATTAAATGAGACAAATTTATTAAATCAAATGCGTGTTTTCATTGACTTTTGAAAACTAAAAACTGAAAACAGCATTTTGCATATTTTTAGTTTCTTTCACAAATTGAGTTTTGAGAATAATTTTTGTTTTCTGTCTATTTTGAGTTGCCAAACAAGTTTTTTAGTCTCAAAAATAGAAAATTGTTGTTGAAAACAAGAAATAAGGGGAAAAATCAATTACCAAACATACCCTTAGTGTGTTTGAAGCCAAGTTCAAGTTCAAGACAAGCCAAGGTTCAAGCAACAAAAGACCTAAAGTTTCTAAAATCTCAACTCCAACTTGATTCGATCCCGACTAGGGTGTGCATGGGTTGGATTGGGTGGGTGAAAGGTAATATTTTTAACTAACCCACCAATGGCAAGTTAGGAAAATTCCAATCTACCACCAACCCACTAATCTATAAATCTAATGAATCGGTTGAAAAAATTAATAGTTTCAACTTGTTGGATTGAGTAGGTTGATTGGATTGACAAATGCAATTAGCTAAATGAAATTATTTCAAATAAATTGGATTATAGTTTCTTCCCTCAAATAAAAAAAATGAAATAAATAATTGAAATTTTTATTAAAAATAATCACAAATACTACATTATTTTTATTAGAATGACTAAAATTTTATCACAGTAAAAATAAAAATATCTCAGAATCTTAAATTAGACATGTACATAGAGTAAAAATAATATTAAAATCTTAAATAGAGTGGTTGGATTTTATTAGGAAGAGAAATATGAAAATGAAAAAATAAAAAGAAAGAGAAAGAGATGAGAGAAATAAAGTGGGTGTGTATGTGAGGTAGAATTTTGCAACATATCTATATATAGATGGACAGGTCAGGTTATGGCGGGTTAGAAATATCTCAACCCATTATTCAAGCCAACCCACTAAATTATCTATTTAACCCACCCAACCCCACATGTCTCACTTAATAGACCAGCATGGATTGGGTTGGGCGGGTTAGCAGGTTAGGTGTTTTGTTTTTTCACAATTCTCAACCAATCAAGTCTAAATCTTGATCAATCAAGATTCGTGCAGGTTTTGTTTCATCGTTATGTTTCTTTCAAAAGTTTGATAAAGGTTTCTATGGTTTTCAACTCAAATATAAAAGCAATCCTAGAGCATGTTTTTCAAGACTTTTGGAGAGGCATGTTTTGTACACAAGCATTGGAGATCTTCCAAGATCATCTTAAGGCGTCAACCGAAGATCTAACTCAAGTTCTAAAGATCTAGTGATTGAAGTGAAGTTGCTACAAACTAGTTACACCGAAATTGTTGGTACAAACCTTCAAGTTGGTACTTGAAGTCATGAGCAGTAGGTTCATGTTCACTAAAGTCTATAATAGAAGTGTTTGTGGATTTGTGACTACGTGGAGAGCATGAGGTACTAGTAGATTTAGGGTAAAGTATATTTTAAAGCTTTCATTCTATTCTAGTGGATTATGTTTTACCTTAGGGTTGAGAGGTTAAACTCTCCCAATGGTTTTTATTGTGGGACAAGTTGTTCCATTGGTTTTCCTTGAGTCACCATTGGTTTTTGAGCATAATTGGATTAAAACTCATCTTGATTGTAAAACTTGGTAACTTGCCACAATCAAGGCCTAAATCCCTAACAGATTCAACAATTGTTTTCTTCTCTTCTACATCTTCATATCTTGAATCTTTGTCTTTCTCTAAACGTTGAACTTTGTTATCGATCCCTCAAAGAGTAACCAACATTGTTTCTCTAAATCTTCCCACTATCTCTAATCCTTTCCTTATTCCACCATAGCAATATAATGTGTAATCGTAAACGAATCTCTAATCCTTTTTCATTGTTCTTTTGGTGAGCGAGCGATTTTTTTTTTTTTCTTGTGGAGAGTTACGGGCAATGGGATGGTAGCAATTGGGCCTAAAACTGACAAAATAGCTTGTCACATTAATTAAAGGGCCCGATTAATGGGTACCAAAAATCATTTTAGGAAAATTTTAATACAACTTTTATGAGGAAAAAATGTGTCAAAAAAATCAATTGTTTTTTCTTTTCCCCTAAAAAAGTTTCTAAAATATTTTCTTAATGAATGCCCTTAGGGCATCCTTTAGAAAAATCCTTTAATGAAATTGATTGTGAGATTTACTATTTATGTGAGATAAAGGAGTGCTCATTTATAGCACTTTTAAAGTATTCTATAATTTTTTATTTGTTTGAGTACCAACATGAAAAGAGTTAAAGATCTTAATACAAAAACATAAAAGTTTTAGAGGTCTTATTGCAATTCCCCCAAATATAGGTTTCATTCTCATGGTATATGTAAGCTTGTTGGTGTTGAAAATTTGGCCCAAAGATGCAATTCATGGTGCAAGAATTCAAATCAAAATCTAATATGAACTTATTTGTGTTTTTAAGTATTTTTTATGAGGAAAGAAGTTTTTTATGGTACTTATTAATGCAAATTCTCTTTTTCTCTCTCCTCACTTATTTCTACCTTCTCTCATTTATCACTCATTAATGCAAATTATTAATCATGATTGATTCCCTCTTACACTCTCTCTATTTGTTACCAGTAGCCGTCATCAATTGCATTCATAAATCATAACATGACATGAGTAGCGGACTTGACTTACCAACACGAATCGGGGTTTAAGAACACATCAATCACAACCCGATGCACGTGTATCAAGTCAACAATAACGACCCGACAATATCATTTTGGAATCATTTATGATTAGAGCCATTAACCACAAGGAAAATTTTTCTTATAATGACACCATTTTAGGGCTTGCTATTATTTTTCATGACAGCTTCCATTGCCATTGGCCCGGAAAACCAAAATGATTGTCACAAGAAAGATGCATTAAACAGATCACTACAATTCTCAAAACCTCTAGACACCTCTTTTGTTTTGGGGATTTATATAGTAAATCATGTTCCACATTCAACATATTTAGAGAAACGGGGCTACAAAACCACAACAGTACTCAGTAACAGATACTAATCCTACTGCTTGTCATGTAAAACCATGAAAGCTGCCATAATGTCAACCTTGGGATGTGCTACCACATTGAAGGTTCCAGTTACTTTGGGTTTTCAGGTAGTCAATACTAAGGTGCGGCCCCCCAAGTGAGCATGTCTTTTGCTGGTGATGATCTTCCATCACTGGATTCCTATAGAACAGAATAGCAAAAGCTCAATTACCAAATCTGAGATGCCTTGAACCTCACTTTCTAACAGTTGGTGACTTATGGCTATATATGCATATTTACAATGCTAAAATGTGCCGATAAACCAGAAGTACAAATGTTGATAATCTATTAAAAAATTAGACTAAATTCCAGAAATAAAATCTCAATACCTCCTTCCATTAAAATCTACAGACTCTTCAGCCATAAAATTTGAATCCTTTATATCAAGAACAGGTACCTACGGGTAAAATACATTGAAATGATTAACACATTTTACACAAAACAGCTACATTAATTGAGAATATTGGTGTAGAAGTTTATAGTAGCTTTTGTTTATTTATCTCTCTCTTACTTCACTTGATTGACTTTCCTTTTCCTTCCCTACTTCAATGCTGTCAGGTTCCAGTGGAACAATTTGTTTACCAAGCAGCTTTGCCTGCTAAAAGGGAGAAGAAAAATTGTTAATTCCAACTTTGACACCAAGAAATAAGTGAGCCGTGCTGAATATACTCACTTTCATCTCTTCAATACGTTGAATAGCATTAGTAAGAAACTTCTGGTGCACTAGAGCATCATAAATCGAGGTGATTTTCTCTACATCTGGATTGTAGTACCTTTTTTTTTTTTTTCCATGTTCACACAAATAAACTCAATTAATGTCAGAATTCTTAAACCTATGATAAATCACATTCACATATTTATGTGAATTCTACAAAGTAAATTTGAAAATATTAAGGTAAATGAAAATTTGACCTCATTTTTTGCTGCATTTCATCTTCTAGCTGATTGAGATCATGGAGTTCTTTTCCAAGAGTCTATAAAGCCAAACAGAGAAAAATTATGTACTTATGTGTAATTTTTTTGGTTAGTCATGAAAAGCACACTCTTGTAAGGCTAAAACTGTAAATAATTCAAATGCTACCTTAAGTCTGAGCTTGTCATGCCATTACCAGTTTGTGAATCATTTTGATGGAGAAATAAGAGAGAATAAGAGAAGAAAAAAAAAGTCAGAAGAGAAGACACGCATAAATTGCTAAAGGTCAGTGCTACTGTGTATGTGTGTGGGAGAAAGAAAAGGTCATACTTTGCTATCTTTTCCAGGATTTCTCCTTCATACTTAGAATTCTTGAGGCTTCGATATAAACACTACAAGTAGAAATTATAACACAGCAAGGTAAGTCTGCCCATATAGAGAGAGGGGAAAAAAAAAGTGTGGTAATTACCTCTTCATTCTCAATAGGCCTGCACAATCAAACAACAGTATTATGTTATTCAAAGAAAAAAAAATAATTAAACAAACTTAGCTTAAAAATAAGGTATTCAGGTTAAACCAAACCACAAATAAAATCAGAAACATTTTCAAAACACACCCTCCTCGTAATTCGTTGGGCCGGTCAATATAACGAAGAAAGATATCCTCAATCCTACAAAAAGCAAGACAAAAATCATCTCAAAAAAAGAATTTGAGAAACAATAGCACATTACAGGAAGAAAGAGATATAAACCAAGTATTCAAAAATTAATATTGATAATCAACCTTCCATTGCTTGCAAAGCTATTCAATCGACCAGTAGGAGAGAACATCACAAGACCAACATCTGTATCACATAAAACTGCTAATTCAGAAGCCTTCTTAATAATTCCATCCCTACGCTTGCAATATGTTACTTGAAGCGAGCTAGGATTCTCAATTTTCTTCACAATGACCTTCTTGCGAACCATTGTCAATCACAAGAAGAAAAGATGGAAAACAATTTGTTCTTGAGTACATTGAGTAAATAAAGGGAGTTTATAGGATAAGGAAAGGACGGTGCATTAATTTGTTCAAGCCATGCAAAAGAGAATATTGTTAGGGTAATTTGACAATTGTCAAAGATTCCTCAATTCATAATTTTTCTGAAGTCATTTGTAGTAAGATTTTCTGGGAAAGTTGTTGATTATCTAGAAAAGCTAAAACGTAAAATTTTTCTAGAGTCTAGCTTACAGTTACAGGATTTGAAAGTTTGTAGAAAAGTTTTATTTTACCAAGATTTATATATCACAAAATTTCTCTGGCTGATTCCTTCTAGTAAAACAAGAGGATTTATATACATATAATTTAGATATTTAAATAGGTTTTGCGGGAACTACTCAAACCTCAAAACTTTATTATTGAATCATCAAAATGACTTCAATATTCCTTTTTAAGTTTTTATTCACATAATTTTTGTGAATCCATATGAGCATTAGAGACACTCATAATTTTGTACCTGATGATACTTTTATAATTAGGGATAATAATGACATTTATTACATATGTTCTGATATTGAAAATAAAATTTTTGAGAGAATTATCGGTGTTTTATCAAATGAAAAAAAAAAAAAATTTGTTGAAAAAAATATAGCTTTTCCCGAAAAGAAAAGAAAAAAAAAAAGTCATCAAAGTCATTATATTTCTATGAAAAAAAAAAACTCAAAAATAAATCTAATATTATTATTATTATTTGGATTAGGAAAAAAAGAAAAAGAAAAAGAAATATATGAGTTGAGCGGATCCATGGGTTCACATATTTGTCTATATAGATCTTGTTCATGGATTAACGAAAATGTGCAAAAGCTCTATTGTGTGTAATGTGTAGGATATGAATTTCTTAGTTACTAGCAGTTATCCTATACGATGCATGAGATCGCTATAAACTTATTTTGAATTATTTTTTAAAAATTTAATAGCCCATTTATTATATAAATTTTAGAAAAATAACAATATTTTCCTCACAAAAAAAAAAAAAACTATATAAATTCATTTTAAATAAATACATTAAAAAATGCATTTACCTCATTAAAAAATGCATTTACATAGAAAAATTTGCATTTGCCAGTATGGAATCTTGCTTATATATGTATTACCTTACATGTCACTAAAAGAACTTAGAAAAATAAATTGTTACGATTAATATAATTAAGAATATCAATGTATTTTTTGAGTAACTTTACAAATATTTAATTATTTCTACTATCTTATGTGCAAAATTAATTTTTATATATTTTATTAAAGGTTTTATTGAATTTTCTTTTACCTCTTGATGATTTTGTTTTCAATAGTTTTCAAAGCAACTGAATGTGGGCAAACTGCTATATTCCAAAATCAATTTAAAAATCAATTAAAATCAATTGTTTCTAATATAAATTTGAGAAAATTAACCATATAATTTCCTTTAACAAAGCATGGCCACAAAAAAAAAAAAAAAAAAAAAAAAAAAAAAAAAAAAACAAAGAAAACAAAAAACAAAACACAATTTCCCTATCTTCCACATGGACCCACCACAATTTCTACTTAATTTGTTAAAAAAATAAGAAAGTTTATTTTCACTTCTAAAAAGATGTCATGTGATATGATCATAATTCATTAGTATAATTTGAATTTTTTTTTTTTTGAGAATAAAATAAAATTTGAATTTGAGTCTGGTTTTAACTTTTATTTATGAGCATTAATTTTGAATTTGTCATTTTCCAATCAATTTTTCTAGCCATTAATTTTCTAGCAGCTATTTAAGTATTTTTCTGAAAATGCATTAATTTACTGCTATGTGTATAATGACCATTAAAACTTAAAAATGACTTGTGTATTTTTTTTTTTTTTTGGGATAATTTGATAGTTGCAACAGAGAAGCGGTGATTTGAATCATTTTAGCAACTTCTATTTTAATACATTATATTTGTTGAAAAAGGTAAAAAATATGATATAAAAGCATTAATTTTGTATTTTTTGATTGCTTTTGTTGTATCTGTATTTCCTTTGTGTCATAATTTTTAATCTCATTTATTTGATTTGAAGATCAGAACTCGGAAGTAGCAAATGAGGCAAGAGTTTTTTTTTAATCATTATGGAGCATATTATGTTGTTCAAGTGCATGAAAATCATTCATAGGATCTAAATCAAGCTAACAGTGTTGTTCAAAACCTTGAAGTTCAAGGCCAGCTCAAGGCATTGTGGGGTCTAAGGCAACCGACTACCTTAATTGGGCCTATTAATTCTTATATTTTGAATACTAATCAAAGATTTATTTAACTTTGGATTTTTTTTTTCATTTTAAATCTATTTTTTAAATGAAAAATTATAAATTAAAACGAATCCATCGTATTACTTAATGACTATACTACTAAAATAAACACTATTTAATGAGTGAAGCAACCATATACTAAAAAATATGGTTGAAAATTTAATAAAATTTGAGAATATATTTGATATCTATAAATAAAATTTGAGTATAGATTAATTTATTAGTAAGAGATTAATGAGCTTTTTCATCATTTTTGTGTGTGAGATTAAAAGAATTATACATTTTAAAACTGAGAAAAATGAACCATCATTACCTCATACCATGAAAAGATTTTTATTTAATTGGTTTTTCTTTGATTAAAAAATAAACTACTTTTTATTTACTGGTGAATATTTGGAACTTAATTAATATTTCCATTAATATTTCCAATTGTAATATATCTCTATTGGTAAAATTTTGGGGGCATTTTTTCATTGGGTGCCTTAGGCGATTGCTTTTTGCCTCACCCATGGAACCAACACTTGAGTATAGAAAAGACCGTATTACCTTTCTAATTTTAAAAATTGTAATAAATTATTGGAAATACATTTCTACTAAAGTTCCTAGATAGTTTTGGAGTAAAAAAATTGTATTTTTATTCTAAATTGTATAATGATGATAAGGTAGTTTTACCTAGTATTTATTATTATTGTGGTATCATGGTTTTCATCCTAAATTTTGTGAATTTATCATTTGACACAAAAACTAAAATGGAAACTTGATATTAAATTTTACTACAAGTATAAATTAATTTGGATTTGATTTGGATTCTCATTGTACTTCTACTTTAATATATTATATACAAAAATTCATATATTTTATTTTGTGATACTAAAATTACTCTATTATATATGGTTTCATTTTTAAACAGATGCCACATGCCATGATGAGTAGGATAATTTGAATTTAGATATTAAAAAAAAATTGTATTTATGTTTTAGGTTTAATTCTTACTTATAAGCATTAATTTTTGAATTTATCATTTTCCAATCAATTTTTCAAAATGTTGTAATTGATTATCACATGTATGTGGATTCCAATTAGTTTAACTGATAAAGTCTCTAATAGTTGTATAAGAGATCTGTAATTCAATCCCCATAAAAACTGATTGGTGCTTTGTAGGGATGGCAATTTTGCCCCACCCCGCTTTGACCCACCCCTCCCTGCTTTACCCCTTGCAGGTTTTCCTCGCCCCACAAAGGTGGTGGGACGGGGATGAGGCGAGATTTTAGACCCACACCCTGGGGTGGGACAGGGATGGGTTTACACTTTTTAGACTCACCCTGCCCCGCTCCATTCCCAACCCGCCCCGCATTAATAAAGGTTAAAATGTAATTTTTTTCATACTCTAAAACCCTACTATTTAAACAAAAATATCATCAGCTTATTTTATTCTATCTAACGTGGCTATCTACCTCTTTTTTCTTTCTAGCAAAGTTGGAAATAATGTACCAATTTTAACGTTTTCTTTTGTCTTTATTAGAAACAAATTTATATACTATTGAATTACTAATTTCATTCATGATTCATACGTCTTTCTCAACTTACTTTTCATTGTCAACATAATTTTTTTTTTAATGCAGTACAGGTCTGGGCCTGAGTCTGAGACTCTAAATATTTGTGTCTGTGTCATTGTGTGTGTGTGGACATTTGGCTGTTATAACTTATAAAGTACAGTTTTGAGACTTTGTCACATTCTTTATGAAATAGTCACAAAATGGGAGGACTTGAGTGTGCTAGTTTTTAAACATACGTAGGAAAAAAAGACAACCAATACTTCTTATAGTTTTTCTTTATTTGGAAAAAATTTGTTACTTTATTTTATTTTATTTTATTTTTTGGAGGGTTGCTGTCTGCTAGTATTCTCGCTTTTTGCAAGTTTTTGGGATTCAGTCGCTTTTTTCAATATAATTCTATCTTTGAAGTAAAAAAAAAAAAAAAATGCACACTACTTAGTAATTTATAACATTTACTGGGTTCAAGTATATTTTTATTATTAAAGCATATCATTTTATTTGAAAAAATGGTAATAGTTGTAAGGAAAATTAACAACAAATAAAGTTTTACGGGGTAGGGCGGGTCTTCGCAGGGCCTTAAGGGGCGGGGATGGGGCAAGAAATTTTTCCCGTCATACGAGGCGAGGTGGGGATGGGGCAAGAAAAATCCATGCGGGGCGGGGCGAAGACCCCATCCTTCGGCCCAGCCCCGCCCAACCCCATTACCATCCCTAGTACCTTGGTCTAATGATAAAGAATTATTATTAGGAACTGACGCCATAGGTTGAAATTTTATCAAAAAAAAAAAAAAAAAGGACTATCACATGTATAATGACCATAAAAACTTCAAAACATAAAAGAAAATAATTCAACCAAAATTAAAAAAAAAAAAAAAAAAAAAAAAAAAAAAAAAAAAAAAAAAAAAAGAGAGAGAAGAAATCAAAATTTCAATTAAATTTTAATTGCGCTCCAATTAAAACAAAAAACAAAAATAAATCTATACATTTGAATTGGTAATGTAACCTCTATTTACCAAAAAGAAAAAACTCGATAGAAACAAGAAGAAATTCAAAAAGGTCCCTAATGCAGAAAAGTACAACCTAATTCGACCATCAGATCCATCAAACAAAAAATTTTAAGACCATCAGATTCCTTTGGACTCTGAGAGACAACAAAATGTCCCGTTTTCAAAATTTAATTATTAAAGTCGATGTAAATTAGCGCATGGGGATGTAGCTCAGATGGTAGAGCGCTCGCTTAGCATGCGAGAGGTACGGGGATCGATACCCCGCATCTCCACTTTCCTTTTTCTTCTTTCCCTTTGTCGGGTTTTCCGACTAAAACGGCGTCGTCTTGTCTCAGTAGCAGAAGGAACAAACTGAAATACCCACCAAGCTCTCTCTCTCACTCTCACACAGAGCCACACTGCCCATTCCATCATAGTCCATTGCTCTTTACTTCTCAGTCTCTCACTTTCTCTCTCTCTCTCTCTCTCGTCCGACTCTCCTTCATGAATGGTTCTTTCACTCACAAACTCCTCAAGCACTCTCTATACACCGCTACCACTACCACTACCACTACCACCACCCATTTCCCACTCACCTCTCTGCAATGCGGAACCATCTTACAGTCCCTCACCAACGCCAAATCCTTCACTAAAGGCCACCAACTCCATGCCCACATCACTATTTCTGGCACTCTTCAAAACAACACTTATCTCAGCACCAAACTGGCTGCCTTCTATGCCAGTTGTGGCCGTATGCCCCAAGCCCAGTTCATTTTTGATGGGATTTATTTCAAAAATTTATTCTTGTGGAATGCCATGATCAGGGGTTATGCTTGTAATGGCGGCTCTTCTTCTTTCAAGTCTATTGTTTTGTACCGTGAAATGTTGGCTTTTGGTTGGAAGGCGGATAAGTTCACCTACCCTTTTGTTCTTAAGGCCTGTGGTTATTTGTTGCTTGTGGAAATTGGGAGGAGGGTTCATGGTGAGGCCGTGGTTAGTGGGGTGGACTCAGATATTTATGTGGGTAATTCTCTGCTTGCCATGTACATGAAGTTTGGGGATATGGGGATGGCGAGGATGTTGTTTGATAGAATGCCTGAGAGAGATTTAACTTCTTGGAATACTATGATCTCGGGCTATGTGAAAAATGAGAGCCCGAAAGAGGCTTTGGTGGTTTTTGATATGATGGAAAAAGCTCGAATGACTGTAGATGGGACTACTTTGCTTGGTCTCCTCTCTGCTTGTACTGGCCTGATGGCCTTGGAGCTAGGGAAAGGCGTTCATGGGTATGGTGTCCGACACAATGCTGAAATGTCAAACAAATTTTTGAGAAATGCTCTTATTGAAATGTATTGTAGTTGTAACTCTATAGCTTACGCAAGGCGACTATTTGATGAGGTGAAGTTGAAAGATACAGTTTCATGGAATTCTATGATTTCAGGTCATGAGCAGAGTGGAGATGCTTTTGAGTGCTTAAGACTTTTCTGCAAAATGGTTACAGAAGGGGCACTGCCTGATGAAGTGACTATTGTAACTGTTCTTGGAGCTTGTGATCAGATCATGGCCTTACAATTTGGCACATCTATTCATTCATATCTTGTTAAGAAAGGGTTTGGTGTGAATACCATAGTGGGAACTTCCCTTCTAGACATGTATTCTAAATGTGGAAGCTTGGCTTCTTCGCGTTGTGTTTTTGATGAGATGCCCGAAAAGAATTTGGTTTCTTGGACTGCTATGGTTACAGGATATGGGGTTCATGGGAGGGGAAGAGAGGCTATCACCATTTTTCAAGCCATGATAGCAGACAATGTTTGTCCAGATGAGGGTGTTCTTACTTCAGTTTTGTCAGCATGTAGTCATGCAGGACTAGTAAATGAGGGCAGAAAAATATTCCATGGAATGACCACCAAGTACAATGTTAAGCCTACTCCTGCTCACTATTCATGTGTGGTGGATCTTCTCGGTAGAGCAGGGCACTTAAATGAAGCATACGAGCTTATCAAAAGTATGGAAGTTGTTCCTACTGATGATATATGGGCTGCACTACTTTCTGCCTGCAGGCTGCAACGTAATATGAATTTAGCGGAAATCCTGGAACAGAAAGTTTTTGAAATGAACCCTAAAGGTGTGGGTAGCTATGTTTGCCTTTCCAATATTTATGCTGCAGAGAAACGGTGGGGTGATGTTGAAAGGATAAGAGCCATGGTGAGAAAGAAAGGACTGAAAAAACCACCAGGCTGCAGCTTTGTCGAGGTAGATAAGAAGGTTCATCGGTTCTTAGTTGGAGATAGGTCACACCAACAGACAGAGTATATATATGCCAAGTTAGAGGACTTAAAACAGCAACTGAAGGAGGCTGGATACAAGCCTGATACAAATTCAGTGTTTTATGATGTTGACAAAGAAGTAAAGGAGAAGATGCTTTGGGATCACAGTGAACGACTGGCTATTGCTTTTGCTCTTATTAACACAGGTCCAGGGACCATAATCAGGATAACTAAGAATCTTCGCACATGTGGAGATTGCCACACAGTGACAAAACTAATTTCTAAGCTCACGTGTCGAGAGATTATCATGAGAGATATCCGTAGGTTTCACCATTTTAAAGATGGATCTTGCTCTTGCTCTGATTATTGGTGAGTTAGACTAAGTGCAATAATTGTACATTTGATACAGAAATGAAAATACAGATCTTTTATTTGAAAAGCAGATACCCAACACTTGTTTCAACATTGCCACTATGGATGTTTATTTTTTCCCCAGAACCAACTCTTTTATTTTATTCTTTAACTGCTGCTTCTCTTCACATTTGGCCATGTTCTCACTTAAATATAGAAAAGATCTTGTCTATCAAATTAGAAAGTGCACCACCGACACTCATATCTGTTTCTTTGTCCCATGGGAATGGCTCCATTGGCTCAATTGCTTCTAGCAGATATTCAATTGGCATTTTTGGTTTTGATCGCTCCAATTGACCTATGTGATGGTTGTACTTTTCTGGATCTGGACAGTAATCCTATAAGAGAGAGTGAGAGAGAGAGAGCATTTGATCATTTCAATTTTGAAGGAGCATATACTTTTTGAAGTATGTAATTATGATAATTACTCACCTGATTGGCATGCATCCTCTTCACAAATGTCTTAAATATGTCGAAATTATTTTTCTGCAATAGATCATCTGATAAGCGAAGATATGTCACCCCATACATCCGTAGTTTTGGTGGGCCCTCTTTGTTGACACCATTAGGTCTAGCATTTAGGAGGATTTGATTATAAGCATCACGATCATATCTTGAAAGTGCATTCTCTCCTGCAACTTCTAGGTTCTCTCTCCAGCCTCCACTCAAAACCTGAAAATGCATGTGCAACATTGTGCCAATGTGATTTTTTTATTTATTCAACATTTATTGAAGGTCTTTCTATAAATTTCATTAATAAAAAAATGTCTTTTCTTTACAAAATATACTTCAATTAAAGACTAGAACTTGGTGAGAAGCATCTTGAGATGCTAGGCATGGTGCTGTGTGTGTGTGTGTGTGTGTAACTTCATATTTCCCATAGTATTTAACAGTCAACAAAGGAATATATATATATATATATATATATGAAAAAGAATTTTGCAACATGAAAAAATCTAAAACAACTCATAACACCAAACAATATATCTCATCAGAAAATAATAAACATGAGAAGGGAAGTCTTAAAAGTTTTTACCTGCTGAACAAGTTCCTGAGGTCCACTTTTGGCGTCAGAACTTTGTTCAGAGTCCCTCATCTCAAGACATGTGAAATTCAAAATGGCATAATGCCTGGATAGCATCCTTGCTACGGGTCGGTACCCATCTCTATCTTTCAAGTTGTAGTATCCTGCTGTAAGCTCTGCAGCATGATTATCAGCTTTATACCACCAGTGGATTCCGGAGACCTGTTCACGATGAAGTGTGAATCATTTCATTGATTAAAGATGGTGGATGGTAATATACGAAGGCTACATTATGTTGAGGTATACTTTGGCTGCTAACTTGACTTTACAGCCTAGGAAAGCTTTGTTTGCTTCATCCAGGATCTGGTCACCATGGCTCAGTAACTTGTTAGAATACCAAGTCAAGAAGAACTTCCCTTTCTCAGTAAGGTATGTACCACTTGGTCCAAAGAACTCTGTAGATGTGGGTGTGTCATTATATGTCCCTGCATTATCTGGCAATTCCCACTCTGGATGGCCTACACTTGTTGCAGCCTCTTTGAACTCTGCCTTGAGATATTTGTCATAGCACTGCAACATTTAATTAGTATGTGGCTAAGTGCTAGAAACATCAAAGATCACATGGTTGTACTGCTAGTTGGACTAGATTGATATTTATTACGCTTTTTTTTTTCTAGGATTTAATTGTTATTTTCCTTTCTGTAACTGGTCCATTATTATTTACTTTCATACTTGGTTTGGAATTTATTTTCATTTCCTAACTTGTTCAGAAAGTTAGATCATTTCTTTCACTAATGTAACTTGGAACCCTATTTAAAGACCCCAAAGTTCAGTATTGCTCTGCTTGATTAAGTAAATAAATTCTCTATTGAATTCCTCCTATAGCATGGTGATGATTTAGGCAATCGTAGGTGTTGATTCTTAAGTTCTGTTTTCCTTTTCCCATATTCCAAAAAACCCCAAATGTTGATTTCTAAGCGGATCTTTTTTTTTTTCTTCCTCTCAAATACTCTCAGAATTTTGTGCTTCATCATCTTTGGTATTAGAGCCCTTTTTCCTGCCTCACGTGTGCACTTACATAAAAGCGAAAACCTACTCCTTAAATATTTGCTCAAGGACTTCCAAGCAACAAAAAACAATCTCACCTGAAATTCTCCAATGCCTGGGAAAACCCATCCTTGATTTTGTGGATAAGAGGGATACCTTAGCTCCCCCGCAGGGCCAAGCCCCACTTCAATGTCTATTATGAGTCCATCTTCAAAAAAATCTGACATACTCTCTCTGAAGCTCTTCATATAGTCTCCATATATCTGTATGGTTCAATAATCAATTTTAACATGGCGTCAGTATATAACAGACATTCATGTAATTAGATGGATTTCAAATCTAATATATAGCAAGTCCAAATTTTTATTATAGAAAATATATTTAACAGTTTCAAAAACCCCGAGGAGACTACAGTAATAGAAGGCTATGGATGCAAGTAGTCTAGTCCAATAGTGTGAAGTAGGATTACCTCAACAGCAGTTCGTCCATCGAAGAGAGGCTCGTTATCCACACCAAGACTGAGGTACTCCTTATTCCTGTTACCTGAGCGATTGGTGTAAAAGACATCAGGGTCTGATTCTCCGATGTCCAGTACCCATTGTGGCAGTGGGATGTTAACTACGTCTCCTACATTACCCCCACACTGGTGGAATGACATTATAGCTTGTAACTTCAATCCACATTCTTGGACTATTTGAAACAAGCTCCTATAAGCACTCCAATCATACTTCTTAGGTCCTTGGGATTCAGTGATCCCCCACCAGACATCTACCATTACCCCATCCACTCCAGCTGCTCTTAGCTCCTTGAGCTGTTTCTCAATCCCGGCTTTGTCTTCCAGGACATTATTAATTGTAACAACTCCCAACTGATGCGCAAAGAAAGAGTAAATATTATATAAATATATATTAGCACATATTAGTTTTTAATATCATCTTAGAATACATAGATCAAACGTTATTGTATCTAGCGATTGTCATGGAACGGATGCTATAAATTAAAATTATATTGTATCTGTAAAAAAGAAAAATAATAATGTTTAGTGTATAGGATTTGGTTGAGACTTACCGGGAGCATTACATAGACTGGGACATAGTTTGCCAGCATCTTTTCATTGTAGGTGAGAGAAGAAGCCTGCATTTTTTGATTAAGAGAAAAGTTATAGGAACTCTACAAGATAAGGGAAATGGAGATTCCACAATTCGTTTTCTTTATTGGTTGCTGATGTGAGATGTCAGTGTCACAACTTACTACACAGTCTTGCATCCTTTGATATTTATACATATATAGTATATCATTTTCTACTGATATGGCACCTTATCTTGCGATAAATGGATAGTTATGCGGAGTCTGAGGCTTAAGTGGTGAACTAAAAACCAAAAATGGAAGATGGCAACCCACAATGTTGCCACTGGGCCGGGCTGATTCTTTTAACACAGAGAGGGGACCATCCCCATCTCAAATCTGACACACTCTGCCTTGATAGCCGAGATGGAAGATGGGCCCTTCACTTCATTGCTTTCGGCGCAAAAAAACATTATTTTCTCACCAAAAATAAAAATTTTGAAAAAAAAAAAAAAAAAAAAAAACAGATGATCATCTTTTTCATGCATTTGGAGCTTGGACCGCTCCACTTGTACGTTCAATATATTCCACTTGTAGTTGGAGTTGAATATATTCTTTTTCACAATTGAATGAAGTTATACAATTAAATGAAGTTATATTCTTGTAGGTTTTAATTAGTTTAATTTGTAAAGTTTATTGTCATGAAACTATCTTTGTAAAGAAAATCATATTTTTTTTGTTACTTTCTCAATTGAACATGTGTTTCATTGTTTTGTATCACTTCTATTAATGTTTTTTTATATCAAAAATAATTTAAGAGCTGAACAATTATTTCATACCAAAATTTTTAAAGGTAAACTTCATATTTGGTCTCTATTTTTTATAACATATTTCAATTTGGTTTATAACCTTTTAATTGTGTTAATTTGGTTAATAACCTTTCAATATTATGTCAATTTAGTCCTTATTGTTATTTCTTAAATGAAAATTTATGACATGTCAAACGGTCAAAATAAAATTTTAATGTATTGTCATATCAATAAAAGCTAATATTTTATTTTGACCATCTAACGTGTTATTAATTTTCATCTAAAAAATAATAATAAAGACTAAATTGACATAATACTAAAATATTAGAGATTAAATTGACACAAATGAAAGTTTAAAAACCAAATACATAGTTTACCTAATTTTTAATCATTAAACCCTTAAGTTACAGTATATAAATATGAAATCAATATTCAAACAAAATGCCTATATGACAAGACATAAAAGAAGAACGACTTTAACTTATTATTATTAAAGAAAGAGAAATGTGTATATCTAATATTTTCACAACACGTTTTTTTTTTAAAAGATTTTTTACAACAAATCTTAAGTGGTAGGTTGTTATTGACGAATTCTAGTGAGCAAAAATGTAATTTCAAATGTGAGTTCAAATTAGAACCAATAATAACTTACTTTCTACAATGTGTTGTGAAAGTATTGTAAAAATTTAATGAACATAAACATTTCTCTTTCTTTATGAAGAATAATAAAGAGGTGCACTTCTATTATAAGAGTTAGTTCCCACATTACAATAGATAAAATTATGAAAAAAATAAAATAGAAGGTCAGCACAAATAAAAGTAGAAATAATTCAATCATTAACGGCAATTTTTATGGAAAATTCAAAATTTGAAAAGAAATTTTTTTTTAACCATTTTAAAATTTTATAACTTTCTTCCAAATAACTATACATAAGTTCAGCCGTTAAGGTACAACGGAAGATATTGTATTCGTTAATTTTTTTTTTTTTTTTTTTTTTCAAAAGACCAAAATGCTAAACTAGTTATGAAATGACATTTTTGGCTTGGATAGATAAGTGACTTGAAGTCTTGAAGTACAAGAAAATACCAAACGATTTCAAGGAACCAGTTCGGGCTGAAAGGATTTTATAAAGAATTTATTGAATTTGACCAGATTTAATCGGGTGATATGCTTGAACAATCTAATTAAAGAGTCTAAATACGTATTTGGTGGGGACAACAATTTTGCCCTACTCCGCTTGACTTACCCTTCTCTACTTCGCCCATGCAGGTTTTCTCCATCCCACAAAGGTGGTAGGGCAGGGATGAGGTTAGATTTTAGCTCCGTACCACGGGGTGAGGTTAGATTTTACCCCTCTCTACTTCATCCCATGCAAGTTTTCTCTGCCCCACAAAAGTGGTGGGGCAGGGATGAGGTTAGATTTTAGCCCCGTACCACGAGGTAAGGTAGGGCGAGAATAAGTTTAGACTTTTTAGATCCAACCTGCCCCACCCCACATCACATTAATAAGGGTTAAATTGTAAATTTTTCATACCCTAAAATTCTACTATTTAAACAAACATATTATCCGTTTATTTTATTCTACCCAACAACATTTTTTGCCTCTCTTTCTTTCTTTCTTTCTTTCTTTTTTTCTCTCTCTCTCTCTCTGGCAAGGTTGGAAATAAAATACTAATTTTAACATTTTTTTTTGTCTTTATTATTAACAAATTTATATATCATTGAATAATGGATTTTGTATTATGATTTTGTTTTCGTTATGATATTGTCATGTTAAACACTTTAATAATATTATTCAATTTTTGCTAAAAATTAGTTTGATTTGATGAGATAAATTTATTTGTAATTTCAAGTATATTTTTATTAACGAAACATGTTTTATTAAAAAAAAATTATAATAGTTGTGAGCAAATTAACAAGAAGTAGAGTTTTACTAGTAGTGGGGCTTCGCAGAGCCCTAAAGAGGGAGGATGGGCAATAAAATTTTTCCCATCATGCAGGGTAGGACGGGAATGAAATAAGACAAATTCATGTGAAGTGGGGGCAAAAATTTCATCATTCGGACTCACCCCGCCTCATTGCCATTCCATTTGGGTCATTAGTTCACCGGTGCCATGCACAGATGAAATTGGCTGGGGTATGATAACATTGTGAGTTTTTAGTTTCTAGGGTCATGTTAGTCTCTTTGAGCTACATTACATTTGTTGCCAAATGACAAGGATAACCGGTCCCCCAAGATAGACTAAAACAATACAGTTTTTGAACACACGTGGGAGGCTAATGAATTCACTTCACACACTCACTGAGTTGTCCTGACCACAGCTTATTGTGATATCTAGATATAGCAGAAATTGATATCCAAGAAGTACGTTACCTCTTGTTGTTGTTCTCTGGTCGAAACCTCAGGCACTACAGCTTGGAGACTCTTCACTATACCACCACCAGCATTGAATGTAGTAAGAGCATGACTAAGTCCTACCCTCTTTATTACTTGCAATTCTCCTGCTGGTGCACCTTTAACTTGATTCGCGGATGGAATTTCCCAGTGAATATGCCTATGGTGAAGCCCCAGTACTCTCCTTCCCATCTCACCTTGTGTTGAATATAGAATGCTTTCCATGGTCGCTATATATGTATGGTTATTAATGTGTTTCAACTACTGATGATATTATATATATGTGCTAGTCAAGTAGCAGAAGAGGAAGTCGAAGATTAATGAATGAAACTATATATTCTATAGTGGAATTATGGAAGACTCCTTATTTTTCTTGCTAAAGAATTCTGGTTTATCGGTTCTTATATATGTTTTGTGGTTGGAGTATTTCTAGAAGGCTTTATGAGCCTGTAAAAAATTATGTATGCTTGTCGGCTTTTAATGGAGTCCTCACGTTTGCATGCACCTTAATTAAAGTACAATCGTATACTTCCTTTTTCTTTTCTTTTTTCTCTTTTTTCTTTTTATTCTTATTTATGTCATTGTCCTCTGTTTGTTCGTTTCTTTAACCAGAAATAGTGAAAATATGTAAATAAACCCAAGTCTGTTGTAGACTAACTGCTAGGATTTTTTATCATACAAGCTCTATGATGATATGTGGTCGGGTTACAATCAAACCCTAATTTCAGTTAGGTTTAGGGTTTTAGTTTTGTAAAGGTTTCTCATTTTCAAGAAATCTTGCTCATTTTATACTTGATATCAACAACCTGCCTATAGTTTTAAAGGAAATTGATTATCATGGCATTGGGACAAGAATTGATTTGATTGGATAGTCGGATATTTTTTCTTTTGTTGTCAAAGTTGGTCAAACTTCACATTTTTAACTTAGAACCTCTGGACTGACTTAATTAAGCCAAGTGAAGGTGTTTGAGTGAGCTTGTATATTGGATCAAATCAAGTTTTTTTTTTTTTTCCAATTTGTGTGTGTGTGTGTGTGTTTTTTTTTAAGGTTTTTTAGGATTTCATAGGGCAAAATGGGGTAGCAACTATTGAGTTCAGCCCCATGATGGGAGTGTTTAGAGAATTCCTCATTGGTTTTTAGAAGCCCACATCGGCTAGAGCCTAGAAGAATGACAAGGAGATGCACTTTTATTATAAGAGTTAGGTCTCACATTGAAAAGAGAAGTAGTAAGGAAGTATGACATCCTTGTAAAAAGAGTGGCAGAGTAGCTTTGTTATATGTGTGAATTAAGTGCAAAGCTTTGTCTCGTGAGAAACTAGAGGATAGCTTTGCCTAGTAAGGGAACACATTTGAGTGTATTGAGTTGGTTTATTGAATGTTGAGAGGGTTTTTTTTTTTTTTTTTTGGTATTTGTATTTGTATTTGTAATTCCTATTATTAATAGTGAATGTTGTTGGTGTTGATCATGGAGGTAGCTAGGCTTGGAGTTAGCCTAGCCACATTAATTTTTTAAATCTTGTAGTGCTTGCTATTTATTATTTTGTGTGTATTTTAACAACAGCGACAATTATTATATGACCTTGAGGTAGTCTCCCATGCAGCGGTACAAGTATTTGACACGTATATTCTTGGTAACACATAGACACATTGTGAGTATGACTACTGCATTTATTTTTAAGTTTTTGCTAATAATTTCTACATATTTCTTGCTTTATATGTCGATGAATATTCTATTTCCTATGAAGAGTAAGAGAGAAGTTAATCTGACGTCTTTGTTGAGTAAGAATTTGACATGAAGGCATCTTCGAGCTACCAAGATGATCCTAGGAATGGAAATTTACCATTAGAGGGTTTGCAAATAAATTGCGTTATCTTAATTAGAAGAACTATCTGCTTCTGATTTGGAAAGACTATCTGCTTCTGATTGCTACAGATTTCAAATTATCCACTGTCACAAATTCAAATAAGAAGTGAAAGCATGCTAACGCAATTGAGTGTCTCATGTATTTGATGATGTGCACTAGACCTGATATCTCTCATGTAAAGGTGGTCCATAGGATAATGGTAGATCCTGGAAAAGAGCATTTTGGAGTGCATCAAAATGGATCTTCATACGTATTCTAGGCACTTGTGACTGTGATATCCTATTTTCTAAGAGAGCTTGTACATATGCTATCGTATTTTTTTTTTTTTTTAAATGACAACTATATTGGGGATCTTGATTTTAGAAGGTCCATGACATGTTATATGTTTATTTTATTAGTGAACTAATCAATTGAGAGTCTACTCTACAAGTTACTTTATCCGACGTTTAGGCAGAATATACGACAGTAAAAGAGGTAGCAAAAAAGTTATTTGGCTTAAAGAACTGGATAACAAGTTTGATATCAAGAAAAAGATCATCACTGCTACTAAAAAAGCCGGTCTAAGCAGGCCACTATACGCGAGCTATTGCAGCGTTTTTGATAAATGCCGCTACAAACCCTGACCTATAGATTATGACAGTAGTGCAAAACATTTGATTTATACTAGCGTTTTAAGGGCCTTTAGTGGCACTTTCTTTGTATAGGACCTTTTACAGCGGATCAAAATAGGTCCACAATATATATATATATATATATATATAGATTAGTTTCAAGTTACACCTAGTGTAACTCTAAATAATGATACACCAATCAATATTTTTTAATTGGATGTAAATTTTGACAAATCGACTATTGGATTACATTATCTTTGTATATTATTCATGCTTGTAAAATTTTAAGGTGATCAAAGATCTACAGTCATGTCATCTATCAATTGTATAAATTTAGGTTTTTATAATTTAAAATAATACATAAAAGATAAGTTTATAAATCGAGTGGTAAATAATATCCGATTGATATGAAAATTAGCATGAATGTTTATAACATATAGAACATATAATTCAACAGTAGAATTTTCAAAATATAAATTTATTAATAAGTTATTAGGTGGTCTAATATTACTTAGAGTTATATCAGGTGTAACTTGAACTTAACACATATATATATTTCTACATAATGAGCAAAACCTGTTATTGCCTTCTCAACTCTTCGGGGTAGCAAATTTCTGCCACCCTAATTTGAACATACATACTAATTGAGTTGTTAAAAGCTTGTTTGCTACGTGATTTTAAATAACGGTTTTTAGTGTTTAAACATTGAAAATAGTTGTTATAAAAAAAATGACATGTTTGGTAAGAGTGTTTTTAAATGGGTGTTTAAATTACGTTTGCTTATTTTAAAGTGTTTAAATATTGAATTTAAAAAACTTCTCGTACTAGTTTTCAAATTTCAAACAACGCTGCTTAATGACACTTTTGTAAATATTTTGAAAAATATAGGGCTCACTTGATTAGACAACACATAAAACTTCTTTCTTTAATTCCAACTAGAGGCCCACTTGTCAGCTTTTTTAAAAAAAAAAAGGCACACACACATGCATACCACATACATTGTTATGTTTTTTCACTCATTGAAACATGTTATTTAAAACATAATACCAAACACATTTGGTATAACTTGAATCAGGTGTAACTTGAACTCAACCCATATATATATGCACAATGAGTAGTAATGAGTAGTAATGAGCAAAACCTGTTATTGCCTTCTCAACTCTTCGGGGTAGCAAATTTCTGCCACCCTAAATTGAACATACATACTAATTGAGTTGTTAAAAGCTTGTTTGCTACGTGATTTTAAATAACAGTTTTTAGTGTTTAAACACTAAAAACAGTTGTTCTAAAAAAAAAAATGACATATTTGGTAAAAGTATTTTTAAAGAAGTTGTTAAATTACGTTGCTCATTTTAGAGTGTTTAAATACTGAATTTAAAAAATTTCTCTTACTAGTTTTCAGATTTCAAAGAACGCTGCTTAATAACAATTTTATAAATATTTTGAAAAATATAGGACTCACTTGATTAGACAACATATAAAACTTCTTTTTTTAATTCCAACTAGAGGCCCACTTGTCAGCTTAAAAAAAAAAAAAAAAGCACACACACATATCAAATACATAGTTATGTTTTTTTACTCGGTGAAACATATTATTTGAAACATAGTACTAAACACATTTTTTGCTTTATAAATACTGTAAACACGTATTTTCACAATACTTTTTAAATCACAATTTTCACATCATTTTAAACAACGATACTAAAAATCTCTAGCCAAACGGCTCTAACTTGTTATGAGCCTTTTTTTTTTTTTTTTTTTTTTGGTTGACGAGTTATTTTGAGATTGAGCTCAACTTGTTTAGAAAATAAAATTAGATAAATTAATTCTAAATTATTAATACTTGATTAAATCTAGCTATATTCGTTTATAGCCCAATTTACTGCCTGATCAATTCAGAGACTAACAACTAATGGTATAACTAAAAGTGCCCGCAAGTGAGCAAGTAAAAGGCAGTAAATTCTAAATTCTAAATGACATGTCTATTTTATTTTCATAATATTTTTATAATAAATTTTAAGTAATAAGTTGTTACTGGTTATTATTGTTAAAGTAAAAAAATAATCTTGATATTAGGTTGAAATTTGAACCAATAACAACTAATCACTTATAATTTATTATAAAAATATTGTCTATGAAGTATTTCTCTTTTCTCATTCTAAATAGTAACTCTTGAACCTAAAAATAAAAAATAAAAAGGCCGAAAAAAGGTAAACTGCCATTCTTATCACTTCAAGACAATCCCAATGCCACTGCAGGCTAGTAGCTCTCCTGTGGAAGACACCTGGGCTGTAGCACATGATAGCTCTTGGGTCGGGCCCGTTTGTTTAACAAAAGGCCAAGGAAAAACAAATTCATGAAATAGTAAAGAATATGAAATACCTGGAATAACCACCTTAAAAAGAAAAAATATATAAGTCCTGGAATTCAATCAGCCATGAGTCCATGACATTGACAATTGCATTGAAAATGAGCACCCTTTTTTTTTGTTGGGATCAAAAGAAAAATGGGAAACGCCAGAGTATTGGAAAATGCTGCCTCAGCCATTGTTGGGTCAAAAGAAAAATGGGAAGCATCTGCATTGCCAAATTTGTTTTAACATTTAAAATTGCTGCTTCAGCCACTGTTGAAAATGAAATTGCCGAGTTTTGACAGTGGTGGATATTACTTACTTATTTACACTAATTACTCGCATCAGCAAGTCTCACTTCAAAGTAAACAACAAGACATCCTAGTCAACTAATGTGACAACCAACATCGAAAGTTAACAGTACAAGGTATTATTGTAAACAGCAACAGTTGTCAGTGATGATAACTCTGTAAATTCACTTATTGTAACCAAATATTCTACCAAGTAACAGAAAAATGGTTCAACTCAATAGTCCATACCCAAGGAAAAAAAAAAAAAAAACCACCATTACAAAACCCAGAACCAGAAACAACCACCAAAATTAACCCACATTGTCCTATACAACAACCTCATCTAAGACTTATGAATAATTTTAAAATGAAATAGCTAAAAAAAAAAAATGGCATAAGAAATTTCTAGGATTCTTACTAAATGAACAATGCTGCTAGGCATGCGCAGGGCCAGGTGTGACCGGCACCGGACTAGGCTGATTCATTGGCGGCGGAACCACCATTGTTGGCGGCGGAGGTGGACTTGGATTTGGGTTAGTTGGAGGTGGGCTTAGGATTGGGTTGGAGTTAGGCGGAGGTGGGCTTAGACTTGGGTTGGGGTTAGGTGGGCTGGGCTGGTTGGAGCTGGGATCAGGGCTTGGATTTGGATTTGGATTTGGATTAGGTGGGCCGAAACCAGGGTTGGGGAAGACCACCGGAGCCGGAGGAGAAGAAAAGGAAGAAGAAGATTGGCAGGAGTCACCGAAGCATTTGTGGGTCTTCTGAAGGCCATGGCGGAGAAGCCCAAATCCCAATACAAGTCCAAGAACCACCAGCACTGTCACTATGAAGATGAAGATCTTTGTAGCTTTACCCACATAACACATTTCTTCTTTTTCTTTCTTTCTGTTTCTGGGGTTTGCTTCAAGGATTTGAGCTTAGGAATTCTGAATCTGATAGGGTTTGTTTTGGTTCTGTAGATTTTAGCAAAGATGGGTTTGAGTTTGGGTTCTTTTTCGTCTTCTTTTCATGGTGGGTAAGAGAAAACGAAGAGAGAGAGAGAGAGAGAGCCTAGAAAGGCTAGAATAGTGTTTGGTTGGTTCACTGGTTGGCTGGTCACTTGCTTGGTTTGGTTTTTGTGATTTTAAGGATTGGGAAAGACCAAAGAGTTAACGTGGCACTTGAAGGCCAATTATGAGAGTGAAAGGCAAGCAAAATGGATTATATTTGCCAAAAGTTTTAGCTGTTGCTTTCTGCAACTACCTATATAGTAGTAGTATTAGACCTTCCTCAAACCAAAAACAAAACCTATATAGTATTAGTCTATTAGACTCTTCTCAAAAAAAAAAATATATATATATATATATATATATGTATGTAGTATTAGACTATAGTTGCACTCTTTCTTGACTACCAGCTTACAAAATAGTGAAAATACCTCTTATTTTAGGGAAAATAAATTTACGCCCTAAACTATCTTCACATTTATAACGTCCTCTTTTTTCTTTTCTATTTTTGTGGCTGAATTGACACTGAAGATAATTGTATTGATGCGTCTCAGACCCTCAGCCATCTAAATTGGACATTAAAATTTTAAAATGAGACGGAGAGGGGCACACGTGAGCCGCATGTGTTACCCAAGGTACCCAACATTCTCATCATGTCATATTGTCATCCATTCGTAAAGACAAACTTATCCTTGCTAATAGCAACTAAAAACCATCATTTCGAGTCCTTCAACTTATGTGTTTAGTTCTATTCTGAAAATGTTATTTTCCTACAATTTTTCACATTTTCTCAGCATCCAAACAAATTTTGTTACAAAAAATTTCAAAATCATAGCCAATTCATCAACAAATTCCGGCAGCAAATTCCGGCAATCAAAAGCTACAGCCACCAAAACATCACCACCACACCACCACAACAACAACAACAATCAGTTCATCAAAAAAAAAAAAACTAAGAGATCGAGGAAGAGGGAGCGATGGGTTTGGGTCGACGACGAACAAAATCCGGCAATCAAAAGCAGAAACAAAACCAAAAAAAAATAAAATAAAATAAAATCCGGTCAGAGGCGATGGGTTCTAGGTTCGAAGGAGATCGACGATCGACAGTACGACTTGCCGGTGCGAAGAGCGCTGGGTTCTGGGTTCGAAGGAGATCGACGATCAACGGTGCGACTCGCCAGTGCGACTTGTTGGGTCTGGATCAAAGGTGCGACTGGGTCTGCTCATTGCAGTGAGGCAATGGGGACTGGGTTTGTGGGTTCGTGGTCGCAGGCAATGGGCTCTGGGCTTGGATCGGCGGTTCGTGGGTTCGTGGTCGCCAGCGATGGGCGCTGGGCTTGGATCGCCGATGGGCACTGGGCTCTCTCTCTCTCTCTCTCTCTCTCTCTTCGTGCTCTTTGTTTCTCAGTTTTCTGGAAAATAGAATTTGAAGTGCAAATAGAAAGTGAATTGATTTTCCCCTTTGACCACTAGTCAACTGAAATCAATTTCCGAAAAATTGATTTTCCGTGCGCAACTAAACACCTGTAATTACAGAAAAGCATTTCCGGAAATAATTTTCACCCAAAACAAACGCAACCTTAATATTGCAAAAAATCAAGTTTATTTGTGATTGAGTGCCGTTTAAAATTATTTGGCAAAATAAGGAGAAAAGCAAATTTCGACAACGATGTTGCCAAAATTCTAAGAAAACGTATGAGAGAGGAGAGAGAAATGATGTGGGTTTACTATAATTTTCTCTTTAAAATATATAGGAGTATTTTAGGAGTTTTAGTAAAAAAAATAATTAAATCTAACTTCATTCCTTTCAATTCCTCCCAATTTTTGGGAGGAATGAAATTTTCAAATTTTTAGAAAATAGAGATGAATGAGTGTTCCCTTCTACTCATTTCATACATTTCCACTTAAATTCTTAAATAAGGGAATGAACTTTCCATTCATTCCAATAAAACTCCCAAACAACGGAATGAAAAAATACTAGGACTTTTTAGCATGAACCAAAAGTTGATTTTTCAAAATATTTTTTGAAATCTAACATATAAATAAAAAATTTCTAAGAGTATTGAAACAAAATAAAATGATATAATTTTAAAAATATTTTTCTAAATGCAAATAAAATTAAAGAAGCAGGCTTATATATTGCTATTTCTAAATTTATAGATTACTAGCAAATAACAAGTACATTGTACAAAAGAGTTTAATAACATATGATTTTTCTCTCTTTATTTTTTGTGTTATATGAAATTTGATAATGATATTAGTTATTAATAGGCATTTATAATGATTATTTTTAAAAAAAAATAATTCACTAGTATAATGAGGAAATAGGGATTTGAACTTTAGATATCTTCGATGGAACTATTAGAATGTGCCATTTTTTTTTTTTTTAGAAACAATGTGCCAACCAATTGAGTTACAAGTCTCTTAGCTAGGATAGTTATGTTTAAATATAAAACAATTTATTCTACCATTTAAAAAAAATGATATGACACAATTCTAAAAAATGTTTAAATATAGAATAAATTCCAAACTAAATTAAAATATATATTAGAATAATGATATATAAAATTTTCAAGCCTCACAAACTATAGTTAGTACAATATTATGAAGTTAACAAAAAGTTAAACACACATATCAATTAATAACACTTAATAAGGTGACAATATGCACCTTTGGAGTTTGGAACTTTGGAGACCTCACATAGTCACATTCACTACCTTATAGCCCAATATGACGTGTCAATAGCACTTCCTCGGTTAAAATCAATAATAGTAAAATAAAACTACATCATCAAACACAAACAAAAAGAACACCATAATTTAGCAAAAAAGAACACCATAATTTATTTGATTTGATGATATAGCTATTTACATCAGTGATGACATATGAAAATTTCATTATAAGATAGTGAGATTATATTCTCTAAAAAAACTAAAAAATTACCACAAAGATTTACATCAGTGATGACATGTGAAAAACTCTCATTCTCTCACTCTCTCTCACACAAACATAGAGGCAGCAAGAATACCATTTTCCCCTTTTATATGGTGGCTTCCATATACTTGTGAAAATATATCTAGTTTTATGCATGTTGCACGGTTTAATTAGGAATCACTAAACTGTATGAATATTAAAATAATTAATTAAGTTGAATGATAAAATTGAAAGTAAACGACGAATGCACATGTAAGCTTAAGTTTATTACATATATAAAATAATTATTTGATTATTGTAGGGACTCAATTTTTGATTGGACCCAGAGCATAAATGGGTTTTCAGTCCATCAAGCCCAAACAATAAATTTGTAGAGAATGGGAAGAAGGATTAGGTGCTGACCGTCGTCCCCCATGCAAGAATTTCTTTTCTCTTATAAAATTTGATTATAACTTGTTTACAACTGGGGAATGCTCCTCGGCCTATGGCCGAGGAGCCCTTTTTCTTTTTAGCTTTCTTTTTTCTTTTTTTTTGCTTTACTCGCTTTTCTTATATAGTCCTCACCATCCTCTCTTGCTCTTACATCTGTTGATCATCTATTTGCCTTTCTTCTGGTTACCCATCCCATCAGAGGTCTTATCAGTACTCAAGTGGTTCAATCTTATCAACGTTGCCCTGTCAAAGGGTTATATCACCATTAATGCGGCCATAGGGGTTAGGTGAATGCATTAAGTGAGGAGGTGACAGCTTGCCCCGGGCTTGTTCCTTCTAAGATTCATCTTCGGCATGCCAAGGACAAAGAGATTCTCGGCTTGCAACCGAAGAGAGGCTTTCTCTATCTTAGCCTCGGATGATCAGTCTTCCTCGGCATGGGCCTTGGGCCTACTAGGCGATGGGCTGAGGCTACCAGGCCCATAGACCCCACAATAGCCCCTCAAAACCCTGCTGCACGTTCCCTCGAATGGGTAGGAGGGTTTTGATACCTACGGGCCCTCCTAGGCGAACCGCTCCACTTTGGTTTGTGCTAATGTTGGCGACTTTTCGACTACTCGATGTGCGTTTTTTGCGTTTCAAGATTTAATGTGTGTCCACATTAAATTTTGGCGGCACCACGTTTCCCACTTTCAATGGTGTGATGGTAATCGTTCGGTGGGGATCTCCTACTTTTATGGGTAGGCGGTTACATTTGGGGGACCTAAAGGGGGAATATAAGCACCTGCATAAACCGCCTGGTTCTCTCATTTTCGCGCTTACAATCACTGATGCGTATGACTTGAGTCTAGTTCAACTTGCACTCTTCCTAAAGAGAATCACCATACTTCTGTAAGTCTTCTCCTTCTAGCGACCCTAAACTTTCTTGATTTTACTTCTCCTTCTGTTCTTTTAGAACTTTTAGTCGTCCTTGGGGAATGGGTAAGTTTAAGAAGTTGGTTGAGTCCGACGAGATGATGAACAAATTTATTGTCGACTATGGGATACCCAATAATGTGAGTCTGAAGTACTGTGAAGAAGAGGAATGGTACCTTAAGAGGAGAGAGAGTGAAGTCGTGATCCCTATAGTCGCATTCATAGAGGGAGGGATGAGAATCCCTATGAGGCCAGTGACCCTCAATTACCTTAGGCATTTTCGCCTTTCTCCCACCCAGTGTGCCGTGAATGTATTTAGGATATTAGGGTGTGTAGACATCTTGAATGAGAAAATGGGGCTGAGACTGACTCACCACGATGTGAACTGGTGCTACAGCCTTCATCACTTGAAGGGTAAGACGTACTATATGAAGACAAGGGACGATAGGATTCGTCTCATCCAGTGTCTTCCTGATTCCAATAAGGGGTTGACTCAAGATTTTCTTATAGTGTCGGAGGAGTGGTATAATGGCTTTCATTGCCCAATGGTAGAGGGGGAGCCAGGTAGGGTACTCGAAGCAGGGGTTTCAGTATCTTTATTTTTCATAACTGTACATTCGCCTTGGTTGACTAACCACAGGAGTTTCACTTTTCTTTTTGTAGATCCGCACGCTTTTGCACGTCATTTCCACCTGGTTAACAAAGCGAATTTGGAAACCGTTCTTAGGTCGGACCTTTTCCTGAACGAACCTGATAACCAGGTCAGAGCCGCTCATCAAATCCTTGGATGTGACCCAGCTCAGAAATCATCTTCAATCCCGAAGCACGTAATTAGAGCTCGTGACCCTCGGCTTACGCAGATCACCGTGGTGGAGGACGGTTTTGCATTTTCTGAAGGGTCTTACGTTCCCGAAGGCATACCACTAGCAGGTCCCTCCTCATCCCAACAAGTAACGGTGGCCGAGGAAGGATTATTTAAGGAGGTAAGGGAGGTAGTTGAACTGAGTTCCTCTGAGGACGAATATAGGGTGTTCGACCTAGCTGATCAGTCCAAGGATCCCCCTGGTGACCTAGGAGATCCTCATTTGTCCGAAGTCGATCTTCGATCCTTAAGAGCTGGTACTCAGGCTGAGATGGGTTTAAAAAGACAGCCCCAAACCAGCCTTCTCGACCTGCTCGAAGGTGGTTCAAAGAAGAGTGCACCGGAAGAGTCGCAGCCGAAGCCCCCAACACCTCCGCCCCAGATACTAACTGTGCAAACTAGGTCATCTTCCGTCTCCGTAGCACCAGACCCTCAAACAAAGTCTTTCGATCCGAAAAGGAAAAGACTTGACAAGGGTAAGGAGCCAATGGATAAGAGTAAGTCCTACTCCCCGCCCGAGAAGGATAAATCTCGCAGGCCTCCAAAACAACTAAAACTCGGTGGTCCACAGAAAAGTAAGAAGATCGTCCAACCGTCTGAGGCTCAAGCCTGGCTGTCCGCTGCCATGCTTCATGATCAGCCCCTGACAGATGATGCATCTATACGGGAATCTCAAGGGGTTGAGGGGGCCCTCGTAGCCGATGCCCTGGAGAAGTCTCTACTTCTTCCCACTGACATGGCCGAGCTTGAAATAATGAGTGGGTCCGAGGTTGTCCTTGACCTTAAGAAGTATCTGGGCATGGTGAGTCCTTTTGTACTTATTTACTTTACTCAACTTTTGTCGCCTAGTATCTTCATTTCCCATTACGGAATTACTTATTTTCATTGGCAGGCTATCCAGGCTCTATTTAGATTGGACGACGAGGTTGATGGTTAAAGCAGTGCCTTGGCACAAGAGCGTGACAAGTTCTTAATAGCTGCTAGTACCCTCAAAAAGTCTGAGACTGACCTGAAAAAGGTGACCGAGGACCTAGAGGAGATGAGAAGAGCCAGAGACACTACTGCATCTGACCTGGCCATGGCCAGGAAGCAAGCTGAGGACCAAACCACCCGCTTGCAAGACATTGAGGGCCAGCTACAGAAGGCCAAGGAAGGCAATGAATACCTGAAGCAAGAGTTGACTAAGGCAATTCACGAGAAAGGTATTGCCGAGTATGCCAGGGATGAGGCTGTGAGAGCCAAAGATGAGGCAATATTTGCAAAAATAGACGCTGAGCGCTCTGTAGAACAGGCAGAGGAAGAGGCCTTTGCAAGCGAGGTAGCCAAGACTGAAGCCATTCTTCGGGCGCAGGTTCCTGCAATATGCAGGCATTACTGCTCTCAGACCTGGCATGAAGCTCTTAACCAAGCAGAGATTGATGCTTCATCCGACCTTAGGAGGGAGGACAGGGTATATTACCCTATAGCAATTCGCGAGACTGCCATCGATGCTCCCGAGGAGGGGTCTTCCTTACCCGCGACTGAGAGTCACGATAGGACCGCCGAGGATATATCTTTGACTGACCAACCATCCGAAGAGATTGAACCCCCGAGGACGTTGGGGGGAGCTAGAGCCAAGAGTCAGGAAATACCACCAGATGTGGCGAGGCTCCCTGCAGACCCTTTGAAGCACAGCCCCTAGGCCTTGGCTGAAGCCTTCAATTTGCTGATCGAACTAATTTGCCTACTGAGTTGAGGGAACTGGTATACGACATAGAATAATTTTGTTTATTTTCTCTTTCATTTTATTTTGTTTCTTGCCTTAGTGGCGTTGTAAGGAAATTGTATACTTTTTGTTTAAGCTGAATGCATAGTACTTTGCTTCCAACTACAGATATTTTCTTTCATTTGCCTTACTATAATCTTCTGCTCAATATTTGTATTCTATTTTAGAGTTAGTCTCATGAAATTGCCGATTATCCTTCAAATATAAATATAAAGACCGTATCATAGTTTAACTCTAGGTAACGCTTTGGTTTTTCTCCAAATATTTATTTTCTCCATAGGTTCGAGTCCGAGGACCATGCGATACCTTGGTTCTGTTTACCGCTTCTATTTTTCTGTAAGTATCTAGTTTCCCCATAGGTTTGAGTCCGAGGACCATGCAATACCTTGGTTCTGTCTAGAACCCAAGTATAATGGTGTGTATAGTTTTACCATAGGCTTGGGTCCGAGGACCATGCAAGACCTTGGCTCTGTCTACCACTTCTATTTTTCTGTAAGTATCTAGTTTCCCCATAGGTTTGAGTCCGAGGACCATGCAATACCTTGGTTCTGTCTAGTACCCAGGTATAATGGTGTGTATAGTTTTACCATAGGCTTGGGTCCGAGGACCATGCAACACCTTGGCTCTGTCTACCACTTCTATTTTTCTGTAAGTATCTAGTTTCCCCATAGGTTTGAGTCCGAGGACCATGCAATACCTTGGTTCTGTCTAGTACCCAGGTATAATGGTGTGTATAGTTTTACCATAGGCTTGGGTCCGAGGACCATGCAATACCTTGGCTCTGTCTACCACTTCTATTTTTCTGGCAGCAGGGATTTGTCCTCGAACCGCTTTGTTGGAGGTGATTCCTCCTTGGATCGAATTATGATTTTTACACGTGGCGTTGATCTTGCCTCCAGCTCGAGGCCTTATCCTTTTCATTTACGAGGCGTCCTTTGGCGTTTCGTTTTCCGCGCTCAACATTTCGGTGCGCAAGACGCGCCCTCATTAATATCCTCGTGAATTAACACGATTCCAACAGTCTATGGCCTCGTTGGAAATTGGTGGCTTCATTATTAGCCCAACTGATAATTCTCTTTTCGAACTCTGCATGAATTAATTCTTACCAACCCCCATCCCCTATATAAGGTGAGGAGATGGTTTCTCCACAATCCATGGACCTCTTAACACAAACAGAAAAAAAAGAAAACACATTCCTCCAGCTCCCCAAGCCCTTTTAACAATCCCGCCGGAATTGTGACCGGAATTGGCAAAAGCCGGTATGGCCGTAGCCCCCACTGGGCTTCCAGTGCGGCAGAATCTTGACATAACCCCGATGGTGCCCTACAAGGTGGCCCAGAGGGATGTTGTTAGAGTACCTAACGTCTCTCCTCGGAGCGCACCCCCGACGAAGAAGACGTACGAATTCATCTCATGGGCGGTGCCCGAGTGTTGCCGTCTCCAACGGCCAACACTCATGAGGATCGGAGAGAATCAGGGGAACATCATGGGGGAAGGTATCCCGGAGCCCCTACATTTGCTTCTCTCTTTGTTCCAGCTCCGCCCCGCCGAGAAGGGAGTTGTCGGTGGCCTGGAAACATGATGGCCCTCTCCCTTCTTTGCCTTTTGTGTCAAGCTCTCCCATTCTCTTTATGCCAATAAAGGGACGGCTTGACATTTCCCACCGGTTAGCTTTTCTAGGACGGCTTCACCTGGGCCTCTGATTGTAGAAATAGCTGGTGGGATTAGCTTGTAAATTTGTGTGAAACACACCTGCCTGAGCCTCTGATTGTAATTTGTACTGTTTCTATTTATGAAATAATAAAATCAGAATTTCTCTCTTCACTGTCAAATCTTCTATATGTTTTTTTTTTTTTTTTTTTTTTGCCTATTGTAAAATGGCCACTTAGAACAATCGCTTGGTGCGCCGGCCAACACCCTAATCCTTTCCCACAGACGGCGCCAATTGTAGGGACTCAATTTTTGATTGGATCCAGAGCATAAATGGGTTTTCAGTCCATCAAGCCCAAACAATAAATTTGTAGAGAATGGGAAGAAGGATTAGGTGCTGACCGTCGTCCCCCATGCAAGAATTTCTTTTCTCTTATAAAATCTGATTATAACTTGTTTACAACTGGGGAATGCTCCTCGGCCATAGGCCGAGGAGCCCTTTTTCTTTTTAGCTTTCTTTTTTCTTTTCTTTTTTTCTTTACTCGCTTTTCTTATATAGTCCTCACCATCCTCTCTTGCTCTTACATCTGTTGATCATCTATTTGCCTTTCTTCTGGTTGTCCATCCCATCAGAGGTCTTATCAGTACTCAAGTGGTTTAATCTGATCAACGTTGCCCTGTCAAAGGGTTATATCACCATTAATGCAGCCAGAGGGGTTAGGTGAATGCATTAAGTGAGGAGGTGACAGCTTGCCTCGGGCTTGTCCCTTCTAAGATTCATCTTCGGCATGCCGAGGACAAAGAGATTCTCGGCTTGCAACCGAAGAGAGGCTTTCTCTATCTTAGCCTCGGATGATCAGTCTTCCTCGGCATGGGCCTTGGGCCTACTAGGCGATGGGCTGAGGCTACCAGGCCTATAGACCCCACAATTATAAAATAATTTAAAAAATATAATGAAATTTTTGAAACTTTTGATGATTGAATTTTAATTTGATTGATATTTCATATTTTTATTTTTATTAAAAACTTTAGTAATAGAGTTTAATTAAAGTAAATTATTTTAATAATCTTCAGGTACATCTACTAAGTCACAGTACGAAATTATGTTGTACAACATATAACGCTCACATTGAGTCACATGATGCAAACACATGTAGTGTGATATAACTTTTATTAATATAAAAAATAATGTTTGAGTGTTAAAGTAATAATAAAAAATAATAATGAACTTTCTTTTAAATTTTTAGAAACTCTGGCTAGTAGTAGTAATTATACTAGAGTAGTATTTTTTTAAAAGAAAAAAAACTTATAAAATTTTAGCAATTGAGAACAACTATTTTAATTACTTGAATGAACTTATAGTTCATCATATAAAAAAAAGAAAAAAATTAATTAGAAAAAGGAGATGGCTTATAGTTTCACATGAAATGATTTAATATATATATATATATATATATATATATATATATATATATATATATATATCATTCTTATTAATTTTACGATCCTCATATACTATCCTAGAGGTCTTATAGTCACGTGAAAGGATATTTTATTTGAGGTCTTTAGAATATTTTTTCATTTCCTTGTTTAAGAGTTTTAATGGAGGAAATAGAAAGTTCATTAATTCGTTTGAGAGTTTAAGTAGAAGGAAATGGAATTGGTAGGACTTAGGGTGAGTTTGGTTGAGCTTTTTGTAAAAGTGCATAATGAAAAAGTAGAGTTTTCAAAAAGTGCATAATGAAAAAGTGGAGTTTCAAAAAGCTGAGTATTTGAGAAAAACTATTAAAAAATACTTTTTAAAAAAACTGAGTGTTTGGCTAGCACTTATAAAAGTGGCAGTTTGAGGGGTAAATTACCAAAAAGAACAATGTATATATAAGGGAGTTTATTTCATACTTAAATCAACTATTTCATATACTTACTAAATAATAATAATAATAATAAATATATATTATTGGTATTATTTTAATAATTTTTGGGCAATTTTTCTTTTTTAGTGTCATAATTATTTTTTATTACCATTAATTACTTCTTATCAATATTAATTAAATCTAAATAATTTTCATCATCATGAAGCACAAAATGAAAATGTAAAAAGATGATAAAATACACACCAATAATCCTAGTTTAAATTGTACTACATAAAAATGTAAAAAGATAATAAAATACATACAAATAACTCAAGTTTAAATTGTACTAGATGATATTATAATATATATATATATATATATATATAAGACAACTACTAATTATTATTCCCCTGAGTGGAATTAGTAATGAAATCACGAAGAACTACCATCGCAGGTTCTGTTAAAGATCCTGAGTTCTACTCATAACTACTACTTGCTTCACTATTAATGTTCTCTTCTAGAAATTGAATATCAATTCTGTCAGCTACTCCAGTTGCTGCAACATCCCTAAGCATTCTATCAAGTTGTTCTAGATTTTGTGGACCTTTTTGTCAAAATTTTGTAGCTTTGGGTATTTCCTACAAAATGTAATTGTCATTTAACTCATATTACAATAATATTAAAAAAAAAAAAAAAAAAAAAACTATCCCCAACTAACTACATATTAATAAAATACTCAACTCACCTTCAACTTCCGGTCCCACCAATCATCACTAGCATCAGTTGTTCCCTTCACTGCATCCCAACCTAAATTTGTGTCATGACTCTTCAATTGTTCCCACACTCTCCAATCAAATTTTAATACATCCCACCTACTTTTTTATTGGTCCTTATCATAGTTTAGACCAGCCTCATCACAAAATTTGGTCACCAAAATGGTCCAACCTTTGGAACTAAAGGCAACACTTTTTGTTCTATTCTCGGCTTTAATCTGTTCCACACAAAGGTTACAAAAAGTAGTTGTCCAACTTGGATCTCCCCATAATGCTCTAGCCTTTTTTGCCTCAAATTTGGAAGTTGTGTTTTTATCCATCTATAGAGTTAAGCAACCATAAGAAATGCAAAAAATAGAATTCATAATATTTCAATCTAGTGAACTAGTTACAAACATGATCTAATGTTAGGAGTGTGTAGGTGTATATGTGTGTGGGGTACTGATGGGGAGTGTGTGTGTTGCTGCATGGTGAGGTGCTGCAGGGGTGCATCTACTACTGATGTGGGGTGTGTCTACTGCTGATGAGGCATGCGTGTGCAGCTGCCCCATCAGCTGCACATGCATGCCTCATCAGCAGCAGACGCACCCCACATCAGCAGCCCACGCACACCCTGCAACAACACACGCACTCCCCATCAGCACCCCACACACATATACACCTATACACTCCTAACATTAAGATGTGACACACTAACATGTATTTGCATCCTCAATATAAAACATAGAGCGTATGTACAAGTCATACATCCCCAAAATGAAAAACTACTCTATTGTATTTAAACATTAAAACAAAAATACCCAAATTCAATCTTAAACTTCCCTTATCATAACAATGGCAATATCAGTAGGACAAAAAGCCCCTCTGTATTAGCAAGTGAACCAAAGAGGAAGAAGTAATACATTAAGGAACATAAACTAAAGCATTTATCACTTATTACATCAACAGAGACCCCCACATCAATACTTAGCTTTGCCATCAACAATAATCCTCATATTTAAATTTATACGGTAAAAATCTTTTTAAGCCGATTTTTCTTCAATGCCATCAACAGATCAAATCAAACACTACATTCCTCGATACATTTCAATCGTCAGTTCCAGAAACAAATCTCAACATTTTTAATTCAATCAAATCACTATTAATAAAAACCCCATGATCACCCTTGACAACAACTACATATTTTCCTTTTTTTTTCTCTGATTTTCAAACCCCAAACCCAAACTTTTGTCTTTTTTCTATTAGAATTATGAGCTACAAGTCTACAAACCATTCATAACAAGATTCAAACCACTGCAAATTCCAATAAACAAAAACAAATAACTAAACAAGTAAAGGAACAATACCCATTAATTTATAACAATAACTCTCTTCTGGGTTGCCGAGAAAACATGTACCCACAAATTTTTTTCAATACCCGGCAAGAGAACAAATAGATCTTTAGCAAGAACAAAGCATGCAAGATCTGAAATTTTTTTTTTTTTGATAGGTAAAAAAAAAAAAAAAAATTCAGATTAGTGTTGGTACCTGGTGGTTTTTGGTAGCAGATCGGTGTTACTTGGTGTTTTGTTGATCAAAACTCTACCTTCAAAACGTATTTCTCAGATCAGATTAGACAAATAAAATTAAAAAAAAAAAAAATTACAGAGGAAGGCCTGCTGAAGAAGATGAAGAAAGAAGAAGAAGATTTTCAATGGGTGATAGCTGAAAAGAGAGACTTACGCGCAAGGAGACGCTAAGAGGGTAGAGCTGAGAGGAGATGAGAGGCGTGAGAGCTGGCTTGCGTAGAGCAGAGAGATGAGATGAATTTGCTGAGGCTATGCATGATTTGAAGAAGACACCTTGCCCTTTATTGAAGGGCAATTTTGGTAATTGAAGTCACCCCAACAGATATATATATATAAACGCCCACACCAGCTTTTACAATTATGGACCGAAACAAGCCAATTTAAGAACGCGCGTTTCTTCGCAAATATAAAACGCAACTTTTGTCAAAAAGTTGCGTTTTATACTCACCAAACACTGAATTTGGGCTGGCTTTTTTAAAAAGCAAACTTTTGGGCTCAAAACGCCCAAACAAATGGGCACTTAGGAGGAAACCGTCATTCTTCTCTATTCCCTTAAAATCTCAAATTTTCATTCCCTCAAATTTGAAAGAAATTGGAAATAATGAAATTAGATTTAATGAATTTTTTACTAAAACTCCCAAAATACCCATATATATTCAGTCATTTATTTTAAAATAGAGGTCCAATAGTAATATTGTCAAAAAAAATTATTCCATTCATTTCCCTCTATGTTACTCTCAAACAAAATTATTTACATTCCATTCATTTGTATTCCTTTCTATTCCTTTATCTTAAAACATCCAAACAAGATTGCTTGATTTCATTTCATTCCATTCTTTTCTATTCCTTTCTCTTACTTAAATAAATTCCATTCATTTACATTTGCTTAAATATATATGATTGATTTTTTGACAAGTGAATTGCACTTATCGTAGCGCTTTCAATATTTTCAATTTTAGACCTATTGTGGTGCTTCTAAACCGCCGTAATAAATTTTTATTTTGTAATTCCCTATTACAGTGGTTTAAAAGTGCTGTAATAGGTCTTTAAAAAAAGAACAAAATCAATTTCATTTTCGTACCTATTGTGGCACTTTCAAACTACCATGAAAGGTTTTTATTTTGTAATTACCTACTGTGGCAATTTAAAAGTGCTATAATAGGTCTTTAAGAAAAAAAAAAAATCATTTCCCAATTTGGGATCTATTGCGGCACTTTCCAACTACCCTAATAGGCCTTTCATCGTTGATTACCATTGCCGATGTTTTGGAAGCACTGTAATAGCTCCACACACACACACACACAGAGGGTTAAGTTCAAGTTATACATGATATAACTCTAAGTAATGTTACATTATCTAATAACTTATTAATGAATTTATATTTTGAAAATTCCACTGTTGGATTACATGTTCTATATGTTATAAACATTCATGCCAATTTTCATACCAATCGGATGTTATTTACCATTCAATCCATAAACTCATCTTTTATGTATTATTTTAAATTAAAAAAACCTGAATTTATACAATTGATAGATGACATGACTACTAATCTTTGATCATCTTAAAATTTTACAAGCATGGAGAATATACAAAGATAATGTAATCCAACGGTCGATTTGTCAAAATTCACATCCAATTAAAAATATTGATCCGTATAACATTGCTTAGAGTTACACACTAGGTGTAACTTAAACCCAACCCTATATATGAGATGAGTTCAAGTTACACTTAGTATAACTCTAAGTAATGTTACACCACCTAATAACTTATTAATGAATTTATATTTTGAAAATTCTACCGTTGGATTACATGTTCTATATGTTATAAACATTCACGCCAATTTTCATACAAATCGGTTGTTATTTACCATTTGATCCATAATCTCATCTTATATATATGTATGTGTGTAAATTATTATTTTTTATGTTATACATATTCCATTACTACTCTCAAACCACTTGTTTTCTCTTCTTTTTAGTATTCTCACAACTTCTAATTCGTTTTCTCTTTCATCCTATGTTATTAATGAGATGACAAATACCCCCAACCCAATCCAACTTGCTTGTTTCTCAAAAAAAAAAAAAAAAACAAAATCCACCTTGCCTCTGTCGGTCCAACTGTTGCCCCATTGCTATCCTAGTTCAAACTTTGTTTACTTTCTTATTGAACAAACTCAAAATTTTCAAGAGTTTGTTGATTAACTTTATTCCTTCTCCATACAAGAATTACCAAAAAGTCCACAACTGAGATTTTTTTACCCCTTATGTCAATAGTTAAAAAAAAAAAAAAAAAATTTAGTTAAAATTATGTTATTTCAATTAATTATATGGAATTTTTTTTGAACGTATAAAAATAAGATTCACAAAATTTGTATTATAAGATATTGTTTTTTTTTTTCTTTTTTTATTGTATAGAACTATATAGGTAATATTTATATTATTAATAAAACACAAATAGTAAGTTGATATGTTATGAATTTATTTACAAATTTACACAATTTAATCTCAAGTCTATATAAGTATATTTATGTTATAAATTTGTTATAAATTTAATATTGTATATGCTTAAATTGACCCTCATACTCATGGGTTTGTTTATGAATACATTATAATATTTGACTTTCACTCAATTAACAATTGAGTATATTTTGAGTTTGAGTTTAGCTCTCTTGTTCAATAAATGAACATAAACAATCTTTTTCTTGAGCCAAATTTGAGCTAGTTGAAAATAGCTCGATTCCATTTATACCTCTAACAATTGGGTTATTTTTATTTCTTGCTTTTATGTAGTTATTTCAAACCTTTTGCTACATGACAATTGAGAAAAATACAAACCTAGCAAGAAAAAAGAAGAAGTAAACTCATCCTATTAATAGATAGAGCCCAAGAATATATAGGGTTTATTTGGTTAACAATTTCAACATATTTGTTTTATAGTTTTTTCCAACCCAAAAAAAAAAAAAAAAGGTAAACTCATCCTATTATTAAAATCACTCAAAACTTATTTTGAGAATTAATTCTAAAAATTGATTATCTAGTGTTTTCCCACTCCAAAAAAGTGATGGAATTCGTTTGGCAATGTGTTTCAATTCCAATCACAACTAGCAACACCTAAACCCACCACTATTGTAACCACCAACCCAAATCGAATAAAAACCAATTACACGTCAACCACACACAAGTCATTACACTACCATCATGAACGCAACAAAACTTGGATAGCTTCAAAACAAGAAAAAAAGAAATAGTTTAAATAACAATTATCAATCCAAAATCATTTATGACATAGAACACAAAGCGTAATAAGGGTTAGATATAAGCGTGATCCATGGCTACTACTACTGGGGCTTGTGATTTTTGTTGGTCACAATAGTCTAATTGAAGCTTATCCCACACTAATTCACTAGCCAATTTTGAGAATCTAGTTCCCATGATTCTTGCTAAGACTTTTCCAAGGGTTGGATGCTTCATCCAAGAAAGAAACTCACTTGTTTCGTGGTAGTTCACTATTGCTCTTCGTATGGCTACTTGATCATCTATCTTTGCTTCCAAGACCTAGCATGTTTGAACACTGCAATAGAGATAGGAATCCACCAGGAATTTTTTAAAATTTTTTTAGAAAAGCCTCTTTAAAATTTAATTAATGAAATTATGAACTTCAACTGACCTTTAATTGAGTTTCAATATCAATTAACAACATATTGAAGAAAATATCAAAGTTTTCTACTCCCAAAAAATTAATAGATTTTGATGCACTGTCAACGGGATTCTGAGACTTAAGGGTTAAGGACTCTCCTTCATATTTAACTTCAATTAAATCCTCTTCAAAAGCTCCATATTTCCCCCCTTTAGCCTCTTCAACAACTTCTTGCAAAACATTATCATGGTCTTCAATCTTGACTTGTGGCAAGATTTCATGAAATTCAACGTTTTCAATATTTTCTTCTTCAAAAATTGGCTCGACACTTTTGAACTCTAAACGTAGCTCTTCACTTGATAATTGGACATCAAATTTCTTGTTATTATCCATACTATATGAATTTATTACCATATAATTTTGACTTGTACAAAACAAGTTTTCATCAAAATCATAGGGAAAGAAAATGTTTACCATCATCTTCTTCATTCTTAACCATGAGGAAATTCTAAGTTTTACTCTTTGCATTCATTAAATATTGTACATCATTTCACCAAGCTTTTGCATCACTCTCGAGTTTCTTTGATACAAGCAGCACCTTGAAATCTTCAAGAATTTTTAAATGAGAATTTGAAATGAATGACCACCCAAATTTGTGGCTTGAGTCACAAGTTTGGGGGAAGTCTTTGAGAAAGAGATAAAAAATTTTGTTAAGACCACCTAAAAGATGTTTTCAATTTTGGTGTTTGCATTGTGATTTTGACAACAAAATTTTGAAGTTGTGTTTTTCAAATTACCTTTCCAAACAAGATTTCTTTTTTAGTGGGACTTGCGACCTTTTGTTTTGAAAACATAAAACTTGTTTTTAAAATGGACAACCCAGTAGGCTTGCTTCAAAATCTAAAATTTCAATGCTAAAGATTTTTCTTTTTAGGTTTGACCAAAACTACTCAACTAGTTTCATTGCGTAGTTGAGTCTTAAGACACTTATATTGACTTCGTTGAAATTGTAATTATTATGGCTACTTTGAAATACTTCATTCGAGATTATGTGAAAAATTTAGAAATCTTGGTATTAGTAAAGCTTTTATCCAAAGCACAAGAGAATTATGTGGAACACAGAATCAAAACGTAATTATATTAGAACACGTATTGCTCTACGTAAAAACTCTAGAAACAAGCCAAATCTTATTGGTATTGGTGTTTCTGTTTTCATTTTTGTTTCTTTTTAATTTTTTTTACTGTATTTGAGAATCAACCCCGTTGGTATTGAATTTATTCTCATTTAACCACAAAAAAAAAAAAAAAAAAAAAAAAAAAAAAAAAAAAGAATCCATTCTTAAAAAAAGAAAAAAAAAATTGTGTAGTATGCTCTCTAGGGATAGTTGAAGAATTTAAATTACGATCGCATATCCAATCATTCCTAAAGAACGTGGACAGCATGGCCCCGGGGAAGTAAATGATTTGATGGAAAATGAATCATTGCTTGTAACATGAGTGGAAATTATAAGGTGAATGATAATTTTGTAATTTGAATAGAGTAGGTGTCCTATAAGGTCAAAAGTTATCTGAAAATGAAAAGACGAGAATCCGAGACAGACAGTATCGCCTTCTTTCTTTATTTTTCTATTGTTTTTGCTCAATCAGTATTGTCTTCTTTTAGAGTTCAGACAAGGAAAGTTCTTCTGTGACTGAAGGTCTCCTGGTTTTTATCAACATCCCCTAGCTAGTCACAACTCACAGGTCAGTACTGGGAATCTGCAATTGACAGTTTCCAGGGTGTACATGCATATACAAAAGGGCCTATATCATTTTAAAAAGACAGTAAATGACGAAACATAGTTACATAATGCCATGCTACCAATACCATAGCCAGTGCCTTCAAAAAGTTACTGTGCCTCATTTGTTGAGCATGCTGGCTTTGTTTTATGTGTATGTATTTCCTTATTGTTTATTCCGCCTAGTCTGCTGCATCTGAGTGTCCAAAACCTAAACTCAAGGCCAATATTTAATAACGTTTAACATTTTTCCATTAAAAAAATTGCAGATAGGAACTCTTGAGAGATTGATAGAGAAACAGAAATGTGTGAAAGAAACAAGTTTGTGCTGCTGGAAAGTTTACCCATCATTTTTTTTTAATCTTCACATTTTGACAAGTTCGATAAAATTAATTAAATGATTGAATAATGTATCATGGGTACAAGAATAAACCGTCTTTAATTTGAATATCATTTTCATTTTACATCTTTATCAAGACAAGTCTAACTGTCTAACACCCATTAAAAAAAAAGTGTTAGAAAAATAGTTAAATGTTCAAAATCAATTCCTAATGGCTTAAGACTATAGGCAAAAATAGAAATTTATAGACCTTAACTAGTTCTATCGTCTATTTTGCCCATCCAGAAGTTCTAGCCTATTTGAATTTCTCGTGATAGCATATATACAGGCTCTTTCCAATTATTTTGGCAGTATATTTTGATCAATGGTTTGGGTGCAAATTTTTTATACCACTTTTTGTAATTTATTTTGTATATTTATTCCGCCTATCCTGTTGCATCTGAGTGTCCGAAACAAACCCGAGGCTAATATTCAATAATGCTAATGTTAATGTATATTATGTTATGGGCTTTAGGCCCAGCTAGGTTACTTGTACTTGTACTACACTTTACTTGTACAGCACACATATGTCTACTTGTACCGCACACATATGCCTCCTATATAAAGGCATCACATGTATATTTCTCATGCATGAAATACAATACTACAATTCAGTATTTCTAACATGGTATCAGAGCCACTACTCTGACCTTTCTTTTAGCAGTCTTGTCTCTCTTGGTGTTACTCCACCCTTATCGCTTCCGCCGTCACAACAGCCACTGCAGCCACTCACCGTTGAACCTACGACGTCTCTCAGCCGTTGTCCTCAGGTTCCGGAACTGCAGCCGCCGTCGTTGAGGAGTCCCGCACCACATAGACCACTGCAACCACCGTCTCCGCCGTGTATCTTCCTCCGATTAAGTTTTTGCACATACCACCGTGATCGTCCTGCCTCGATCTACGCATTCGTGGAAGTCTCGCAAGCATCGGAGTCTGCACGCGTTCTCACGCGCCGCCTGAAGAAGCCGCTCCTTAGTCACGCGCCCCACGCGCCGTCACGCGCCGTCAAGCCTCAGTCACGCGCTCTCACGCGCCCACGCGCCCCACGCGCCTCACGCGCCCTGACAGCCTCAGTCACGCGCCTCACGCGCCCTCACTCATTCTGCTGACGTCATCAGTGACGTCATCTTGCCACGTCATCTAGGGCTGACGTCATCATCCACTCATCCGCTGACGTCATCATTGACTGACCGTTGACCGGGCCGTTGACTTGACCGTTGACCAGCGTTGACTTTGACCGTTGACCAGCGTTGACTTTGACCGTTGACTTTTTTACAGTCCATGTTCTCCTTACCCAGTTTTTCGCGTAGATTTCATTTTTGCAGTCTGTTTTTGCATATTGTGTTTCTAAATGGATAAAAATGATGTTTTTCTTCCTCGCCCCATCAATACTGTATTGGAGGGGAACAAGAATTACTTATCTTGGTCTCAAGCTATGCGCAGTTTTCTTAAGGGTCGCATGCTCTGGCAATACTGTACTGGTGCAATTACCATTCCTGTTAAGGGAGCAAGTGAAGAAGATGCTGCCTTCCTTGGTCGCATGATTGAATGGGATAGTCATAACCACATGATCCTCACATGGATTCGGAACACTTCCATTCCCTCTATCTCCAATATGTTGGGCAGCTTTGATGATGCAAAATCAGCTTGGGATATGTTGGCCAAAAGGTACTCCACTACTCACGGATCCATGAAATATCAGTTGGTAGTGGAATTGCATCAACTTCGACAAGAACCAGGGCAATCTATCAATGACTACTATGATCAGCTTCGCTTCATTTGGGACCAAATTGACCTTTCTGATCCGATTTGGGCATGCTCAAAGGATGCTCAGCAATATGCTACAGTTAGAGATGAATTTTGTCTCTATGAGTTCCTGATGTCACTTCACAAGGACTTTGAGCCCATCCGAGGTCAGCTTCTTAATCGCAGTCCTCCTCCCTCTCTTGACACTGCTGTAAACGAGTTGGTTAGAGAAGAAGCTCGGCTTGCAACCCTTCAAGCCCAAAATAAGTTCAATGTTTTGGCTATTACTCCCTCTGCTCCGTCCATTGAGCAACCTCAGCAATCAGGTGATTCTTCTGGCTCTAGCAATCGTCGCAAGCAGACCAACAAGAAGTTCTGCAATTATTGCAAACGTCCTGGCCACACCATTGAGACTTGTTTCCGTCGCAACAAATCTACTGCTACTGTTGCTAATACTGAGCCTACTCCGCCGATGCCTTCCATTTCAGCTGAGTCCCAGTCTTCTGGATCCACTATCAACCTCTCTCCCACTGAACTACAGGAGATCATAGCTCAGGCTGTTCGTATGGCTGGTAATGCATCTCTTTCCACTGCTCTCTCAGTTCTACCCGGTAAGTCTCAAACTTGGCTTTTTGATTCTGTCTGTTGCAATCACATGACACCTCACTTATCCTTATTCTCCAAACTTGACCCTGCACCACATCCTCTTAATATTCATATAGCTAATGGTTCCACCATGCATGGGAATAGTCTAGGTTTTGTTTCAACCTCTAACCTCTCTGTTCCTGGGGTCTTCCATGTACCTGACCTATCCTATAATTTGTGCTCTGTGGGACAATTAGCTGAACTAGGATATCGCCTTATTTTTTACTACTCTGGGTGTATTGTACAGGATCCGAGGACATGACAAGAGCTTGGGACCGGTCCTAGGGTTGGGCGTATGTTTCCTGTGGACAATCTTCATCTTCCACCTGTTGCTCCTGTTTCTGTTGCTGCTGCAGCTGCTGCAGTCTCTTCCTTACCTTCTCTTGCACTTTGGCATTCTCGTCTTGGTCATGCCTCATCTACTCGGGTACAACAGTTAGCTTCTAAGGGTCTGTTGGGTTCTGTGTCCAAAAACAATTTTGATTGTACTTCTTGCCAGTTAGGAAAACAGCCAGCTTTACCTTTCAATAATAGTGAATCTATCTCAAATAGTATTTTTGAGTTAATTCATTCTGATGTTTGGGGACCTTCTCCTGTAACTAGTATTGGTGGATCTCGTTATTTTGTTGTTTTTATTGATGATTATTCTCGTTATAGTTGGATCTTTCCTATGAAATCTCGTTCTGAAATCTTACCAATATACAGTAACTTTGCAAAAATGGTTGAAACACAATTCTCCAAACATATCAAAACTTTTCGTTCCGATAATGCCCTTGAATATACTCAATATGCTTTTCAAGCTCTGTTGCATTCCTATGGCACTGTACACCATCTAACCTGTCCAGGCACCTCTCAACAAAATGGTCGAGCCGAAAGAAAACTTCGTCATATTCTTGACACTGTCCGTGCTCTTCTTCTTTCTGCCAAAGTTCCTGCCCCATTTTGGGGTGAAGCTGCTCTTCATGCTGTTTATGCCATTAATCGCATTCCAAGCACTGTCATCCATAATCAGACTCCGTATGAGCGCCTTTTTGGGTCACCCCCTGATTATCATTACCTTCGCTCTTTTGGATCTGCTTGTTTCGTTCTTCTTCAGCCTCATGAGCACAACAAACTTGAGCCTCGATTTAGACTTTGTTGTTTCCTTGGTTATGGTGAAACTCAAAAAGGGTATCGGTGCTATGATCCTGTCTCTCATCGTCTTCGTGTTTCTCGTAATGTTGTCTTTTGGGAACACCGCTTATTTGTTGAACTCTCTCATTTTCGTTCTTCCCTAACTAACTCTTCTGTTTTAGAAATCTTTCCAGATGAGTCTCCTGTTCCTTCTACAGATACTCTTGATCCTCCTTTGGACTTCTCTATTCCATCTCCAGATATTTTTGATGATGAACAGGTTGTTGACGAGCTACCCCACCTTGAGCCTAGGTCCCCTGCTCCTGCTCCGCCTGAAGATCCTCCACAAGACATTCCACCTCGCCACTCAACCCGGGTAAGATCCATTCCTGCACATTTACTTGATTATCATTGTTACACTGCCCTTGCCACACTCCATGAGCCTCAAACCTATCGTGAGGCCTCTACTGACCCTTTATGGCAGATTGCAATGAAAGAGGAAATTGATGCATTAACCAAAAACCATACTTGGGATCTAGTTACTCTCCCTCCTAGTCAGTCTGTGGTTGGTTGTAAGTGGATCTATAAGATCAAGACTCGCTCTGATGGGTCCATCGAGCGCTACAAGGCTCGTCTTGTTGCAAAAGGTTTTACACAGGAGTATGGAATTGATTATGAAGAGACTTTTGCTCCAGTTGCCCGTATTTCCTCTGTTCGTGCCCTCTTAGCTGTTGCTGCTGCTAGTAAATGGGACCTTTTTCAGATGGATGTTAAAAATGCCTTCCTTAATGGGGATCTGCATGAAGAAGTCTATATGCAACCTCCTCCTGGTCTTTCTGTTGAAACAAACAAGGTTTGTCGCCTTCGACGTGCACTTTATGGCCTTAAACAAGCTCCACGAGCTTGGTTTGCCAAGTTCAGCTCCACCATCTTTCGCTTGGGTTACACTGCCAGTCCTTATGATTCTGCCTTATTTCTTCGTCGCAATGATAAAGGCACCATTTTGCTTCTCCTATATGTGGATGATATGATCATAACTGGTGATGACCTCAGTGGCATTCAAGAACTCAAGGATTTTCTTAGTCAGCAGTTCGAGATGAAAGACCTTGGACATCTCAGCTATTTCTTGGGTCTTGAGATCACTCGTTCCACAGATGGTCTGTATATTACTCAAGCCAAGTATGCCTCTGACCTTTTATCTCGAGCTGGACTCACTGACAGCAAGACTGTTGACACTCCAGTTGAACTTAATGAGCATCTGACACCCTCAGGGGGGGGGGGGGAAACCATTGTCTAATCCCTCTCTTTACAGACGATTGGTTGGCAGCCTAGTTTATCTCACAGTTACTCGTCCAGACATTTCTTATGCTGTTCATCAGGTGAGCCAGTATCTGTCTGCTCCACGATCGACTCACTATGCTGCTGTTTTGCGCATTCTACGATACCTGAAAGGCACTCTCTTCCATGGCCTTTTCTACTCAGCTCAGTCTCCTCTTATACTCCGTGCATTCTCTGATGCTGATTGGGCAGGAGATCCCACTGATCGCAGGTCCACTACAGGTTATTGCTTTCTCCTTGGTTCTTCTTTGATTTCTTGGCGAAGTAAGAAACAAACTTTCGTGGCCCGCTCCAGTACTGAAGCAGAATATCGTGCTCTTGCTGACACCACATCTGAGCTCCTTTGGTTACGATGGCTTCTTAAGGATTTGGGTGTGTCCACATCCTCTGCTACTCCCCTTTATTGTGACAACCAGAGTGCCATTCATATTGCTCACAATGACGTCTTCCATGAACGGACTAAACACATCGAGATTGATTGTCATTTTATCCGTTATCATTTTGTCCATGGTGCTCTCAAGCTTTTCTCCGTCTCCTCCAAAGATCAACTTGCAGATATCTTCACCAAGGCACTTCCTAAGGGACGCACTCGTGATTTGGTTGACAACCTCAAGCTGGTCTCACATCCACCTTGAGTTTGAGGGGGGCTGTTAATGTATATTATGTTATAAGCTTTAGGCCCAGCTAGGTTACTTGTACTTGTACTACACTTTACTTGTACAGCACACATATGTCTACTTGTACCGCACACATATGCCTCCTATATAAAGGCATCACATGTATATTTCTCATGCATGAAATACAATACTACAATTCAGTATTTCTAACAGTTAACATTTTCCCATTAAAAATTAGGCAGATGGTAACTCTTGAGAGATTGGTAGACCAGACGAAGTGGGTGAAAGAAAGTAGTTTGTGTTGTAGTAAAGTTTACCTATCAGTTTTTTCATTTCACATTTTGATAAGTTCGATAAAATTGTTAAATTTTAAGAACAAGCTATAATGTATCATGGTACGAGAATAAATAGTCTTTAATTTGAATCTTATGTGAAATGACGTGTTAGAAAATAAGCGTAAGTACTTTCAGGTTTTGTCTTTTAATCAAACAAAACTAGGCTATTATCATTGTTGAGGAGGGAGAAAAGAATAACGTAAATGGTTTGAGTGATTCGACCTGAGCTTTGAATTCGATTCAGCCGTGTGTGTGTGTGTGTTGTGTTGCATTTTGTAGAGTTTCTACTTAATAGAAATTTGAGAGAGAGAGAGAGAGTACCTTTGGTATTGATTCACTTAATGAACCTGTAGGCTGGAGACTTGTTTTGGGCTGTAGTTAATGAAGTGTGGGTTTGGATTGCGCTCGATGTTGCGGCGCGTTTTCTCCTTTGCGTTTTCTTTTTCTTTTGGTCCGCTTTTGCTGACTTTGTGAGACAAAAAATACTATTCATGACAGTGTGTGTACTGTTCACGTACTGTTAATGCACTGTTTGCGCAATATTTAATATTAAAAGTGGGTCCCACAGTACTATTCACACATTTAAAAATTATTTTGCTACAGTGTTTTTAGCATCAATCAGTTTTTAGTAATTTTCAGCAACAATAAATTGTATCCAAACGGACCCAAAGTGTAAATAATTACGGGTGAAGCCATGATAAGAATCTTTTCAATAGATATAACTATAAGTAAGTTTTTTTCATCAATATAGTTATACTTTTGTTTTAGTTTAATTTATTTTTTAAGTCCAATAAAATAATGATAATAATTTTTCAACAATTTAATTTGTGATCGAAATAATATCTCATAAAATAGTATCATAAGATTATCATCTGGGTGTGATTTATGATGATATTTGTTGTCTAGCAGCAGGACTTCACTATGTGTCTTTTAGTTGTATTCGGCATAGTGCCAATTTTGTAACCCGTTCCTTAGCACGTTATGCTAATGTTTTAAATGATAAAGTTGTATGGTTGAAAGATTCAATTTTGTAGCCCGTTCTTTAGCACGTTATGCTAATGTTTTAGATGAGAAAGTTGTGTGGTTGAAAGATTCGCCACTGCCGGTCGTAATGCATTGTATTTTGATTCTACTTTTTTAAATGAACTAAGTTTGATTGGGTTTTCAAAAAATATAAATAAAGTAGAGACAAGAATTGATGGGCTACGACCAATAGTGGTCGAATATTTAACACTAAACACAGCAGAGTTATTGGGGGAATTTTGAGTAGGGACCAATATAGGAAATAACTACTCGTGCACCCCAACTTCAGTTAAAACTTAGAATCAAAGTCAAACATCTTTCCTCCGATCTTTTCTTCAATCTATGTTTGTAAATCTTAGGCGTGATTTTAGGCATCATCCGGCCGAATTCTAATTCACGCAAACATAATTCAGCCAAAAAAAAAAAAATCATGAAATCATAAAAACATAAAATATACATTCAACCTTTTCTTTTTTGAATTTAACGCTAAAAACATGCAAACATACACATGAATCTATCCGGACCCTCACAGTTATTTCTATTTATAGGTTTTAACTAGTTCAATTAATAAATTTATTTATAGTCAAATAAAGGACCTGTATTCGAATTCTTGTAATATGAAAATTTAGTCAATATAATATATTGTTAAATAATATGAGCAATTTTCACAAAGTTATTTACGTAGATTAAAAAAAAAAAAAAAACCGTCTACCTAACCCAAAAAATATATATTTATTTAAAAAGTTAATATATATACATTTTTTTTTTGAAATAATTAAAATGAGAACTTTAAATCACGATCCTAAACTTAAAAAAGTGATAGTTGCAATTTCAGTTAATTTCAAACAGTGCGGAATAGCGTTGACTATTTGAAGGTGGCGTGGGATACAGCGTCTCAGACGATGCCGAGTGCTGACATAACTTTCTCGCATTTTCTTCCATAGTCCTTGTCTTTCCATCCAATCAAACGGCGCTTCCTCATTAATTTTCCCACTCAACTAATAGTACTAGTACCAAATTGGGGTACTTGCTGTGCTCGTCGGCAATCTAAAATTTTCCCACTCACAAAAAAATGGAAATTGACTCCTCAGAAAGCTCCAATTGGCTCTTTGACTATGGCTTTGTAGAACAAATCTCAGTTCCCGGCGACCCATTTCCGTCTTCCATCTCCGGTAGTTTCAGCTGGGCCCCACAACCCCTCGATTGTTCCTTCAATACCAGGTTGGGGTCTGTTTTGCTTAACTTAACTTCCCTGTTTGGTTACCGTGAAAGTGAAGGAAAACAGAAGGAGAAAGTAGGAACATTGAAGTTTTGTTATGTCTTCCTTTTTCCTAGGTTGTATGCAATAAAGTCCAAACACGTGCTCTTTGCTGTTTTAAGACTAATATTTTTTTGGCAATAGTTTGTTTTGGGAAACAAATTATATTTACTTTTAGTCAGCCTTGTTAGAATTGTGCTTGTTGAAATAATTATCTCATATGTGTCTGTTTTAAGTGTTCATGAGTAATAAGTACATTAGTTGGACTGAAAACCAGTACAGTTTACAACTTATGTTTAATTAATTTTCGCAAATTATGGTTTTAAGCTGTAAAAAAAAAAAAAAAAAAAAAAAAATTCCTGACTTTCCACAAGTGATGTGTACAAAAGTTGGAGAATTCTAGGAAGGTGCTGTTCTAGAATCTAGGTTATGGCTTCTCTAGAAAGATGTACATCAATACGGTTGTGTTCTGATCAACTCTCAAAGGAACAATGATAGAGAATCTATAATATACTAGGATATGTACAATGAGAAATCCATGTCCACAATACTTTTATAACAAATCTTAAGTGATAGGTCGTTACTAGCTGGAAAAAAAAAATTCAATGGTAATTTCAAATTAAAATTAGTAACAATTTATTATTTAGGATTTGTTGCGTAATTGTTGTGAAAATTTTGTGGCTGTAGTACTTCTCTATGAACTATTACCCTACCAAGGAAAGTGTCTTTAAACAAATATTGTAGAATTATTGAACTCTTGGGCGCTTTTGTTAATCTGATTGATTACCTAATTAGTTGACTGAATATTGTGTAATTACCATGTCATACCACTAATTTTAACTATGCAAGTCTTTTGCGATATTCCTTAACCATTCCCCAAGTCAAATTGAGTGCACTGGTAGCTCTTGTGCAAGTTGCAGAACAAATCATGTTGGGGGTTCTATTGCTCCCCATTTTCTGTGGTTTTTGTTTTCTGCTGCTGGTAGTAATAGATTGATGTTACTTCTGTAGCTTGACAGTTTGCTCAAGGTTTTAGATTTCTCCTCAAATTGGCAATATAAGATATTTCTTGATCAAGATGTAAAGCAATGTTTCCTCTGCTGTAGTCCTTTATGTTCAAAAGTTCTCTTTCTATTTGTTTGGGTGGATTGGCAAAAGCAATTCTTATCTTAAATGTAATACATGTTTTCATTTTGAAGCCAAAAAAACAAAAGCACTCAAATGTCAGCTGTAGAAAAAAAAGAAAGTTATATTATGTAATTCAGAATAGGAGCAATAGATCTTATACATATGTGTAGTAATGTTATTATGTTTCTCAGTTTTTCTTGATGTCCTGATCACATGCTATTTGTTCCCAGTGCGGAAGTGGATTGCTCATTTAGAGATTCAGATAGCCTCAAGGAAGTTGGTCATCGGAAACGGTAAATTTTTCTTCCCTTTTCTTGTGCAAGAAAGATAACGACATGTTTCCATGTATAAGGTATATGTATAAAATGATAGATTGTAATCTGGTGTTTTTACCACTCATAATGGATAGATAGATCTGTAACATTGTAAACTTACTTGTGTGTTAATTTTTGGCATCTAGTTCTGTCTTTTCTAATCCTAAATAGGTGAGATGACCAGTCTAGGATTCTTATGGTCAAAGCACTATTACTGGTTTGTTGTAGATCTTGAAGGGGGAATGGGAATCTGTTGGGAGTGGTTCATTCATATGCAAAATTGCTATGCTTTATTATACAGGCAAGTTTTGCTCTGTATGAAGTTGAAGTGGAAATAGATCAATTGAATTCTCTTGAGAAAACCTACTGCCAACATTTCAACACTCAATCAACAAGAGGTTCTCTCAATTGAGTAACTTATCAAACATGAGAAAAATAGGAAAGGTGTGAAAAGTACAGAGATGGGTGTCATCTTTAGTCTCAACTTTGTGTGTGTGGGTCATACTATGACAACAACATACCAAAAACCAATAACATCGCAGCCATAATTTTCTGTCATATTATAGATCTAGTGGGAATACAATCAAAGGCATGTTGATGATAATTCCACTCCCCCACCCCCTCAACCACACAAAAGTTGTGGGTTCTAGTTGTACAGATGGGCTCTATGGTGTGTTTCATGCATCCCTGATAAATTAACTTATTCAGTTTGGTTGGGTTCCCTCCAATAATATGAAACTTAATTAGTTGGTCCAGATTTATGGGAATAGTTATTGGCTGCACTTGAGACTTCGTAGTTGCTACTTCATCTACTGACAGACGGCTTGCTCTTATTTGATTATCGGGCTGACTTATTTTAATATGCAATGCACACTGATATATACTTCCCCCCCCCCCCCCCCCCCAAAAAAAAAAAAAAAGGGAAAAAGGAAAAGGAACATGATACAAGTTGTGTTAATTTTCAATCTTGAATTGGCAACCATGCCTTATATTTTAAATAGGTAGAGATGATCTTCTAGTGGATACTCAAACCAATGGATCAGAGGAATCATAATGACAAAAGGTTTGGGAAATGATATTCCTTTGGAATTCAAACACCAGCAAATGCAAATTGAGTTGCTCATATTCTATTATCCTAAACAATTTCTACAATTTTTTCCCCTTGAAAAATAAACTGCAATGCTGCTTCAACAAATGAAAGGCAATCCCAAATGTAAGCTTTGTATTATACACACACACACAAGTATATATTCATTAAGTTGAGCTATGATGTGATTGCAAATAGTTGTGATTGAGACTGTTATTTTCTTTAAATAAATAATTTTTTTTAACGGTGACTCTCTCTCTCTCTCACACACACATATTATGTTTCCTAAATTTTTCTGCAAATTTTCTTATAGGTTGAGGCCTGAATCATGTATTGCATCTGCCTCAAAAGCATGCCGGGAGAAATTGCGAAGAGATTGGTTGAATGAGAGGCATGCTATTGTTCGTTATATTTTCTTATTGAGTGTTCTCTGCATTCTAATTCTCACATTAAATTTGGTGTGATTTCAAGGTTTCTAGAATTGGGTTCTATCCTGGAGCCTGGAAGGCCGCCCAAAACAGACAAGGCTGCCATTTTGGCTGATGCTATTCGAATGGTGACCCAGTTAAGAAGTAAAGCTCAGAAGCTGAAGGAATCAAATGAGGATTTGCAAGTGAAGATTAAAGAATTGAAGGTTGGATTATTTTGGAATGGGATCTTTTTTTATCTTTTTGGAGGATTTACTTCATTTAAAAATTGCTCTGTCATCTGCATTTCATTTTATCAATTATCCTCCCTAGCTGCATACTCGTCACATATGTATGGGTAACTGGTTGCATTATGCATAGACATAACTTTTGCTTGCCCTTTTTCTGTGCAGGCTGAGAAGAATGAGCTTCGTGATGAGAAGCAGAGGCTCAAGGCAGACAAAGAGAAGTTGGAGCAGCAAGTCAAAGCAACGATTACACCACAAGGCCTCCTGGCTCATCCCACTGCAATGTCAACTGCATTTGCTGCCCAAGGGCAAGTTTCTAGCAACAAGTTGATACCTTTCGTTGGTTACCCCAGTATTGCCATGTGGCAATTCATGCCACCTACTGCAGTTGATACATCATTGGATCATGTACTACGCCCTCCAGTTGCTTAAAATAGAAGGCCTTCCATGGTTTGGCCCATAATACCATTTACCTGTAATGCTAGGATGCTTTTTTTGTTTTTTTGGGTTGTTGATTTCAATTGCTTGTGTGTTTTTAGTTTCATGTACTGTAAAGAAATATAATTTATCAGGAAGCAATCCCATTTTATTGCTTAGAGGAAAAGACATTTCATGTCATGAGTTAATCATATGGAACTCTTTGAGTGATCTCACATGTCCTAGTATCGTGCCATGTTGTATATACCATATTGGTATAGATTGGACATAGGAATGATATATTTTGGTTCCGATATTTATCATTTTAGGATTATTGTATATATTCACAATATGGAGTCAGTTCTTTTGCATCACCTATTGGTATTTTACTAATCTAGTGCCTAAACTTGCAGCAGTTGAGCTTGTTGAGTAGCAGGTTATTAGTCAATCCATGGCAGTATAGTTGTTTATCTTTTTGCCTTTTGGTTCGGGTTTGGTGTAGGCTGGTTTAAACTTTAAACTTGGAGTTAGAGCATCATATAAAATATATTGTAATTCTTCCAGTAGTGTGGGATATATTAATGAATCAGATAAAAACCTGCAACTACAGCTGTATTATTTGCCCGTATTTAATGTTAAAGAAAATTTAGTCATGTCAAATTCTTCAAAGATAAGTGTAGTTAGAGAGGGTTTTGCAGAAGGAGGATTTGTAGAAATTTTTTGTTTCCCTTTCTCTTTGATAAACGAACAAGAAATCCCAACATTAAATTGCTAGATAGAGAATTAAAGGAGGCTCAACATTGATCGTGAGATAACATTATGCTTGTGCTATGAACTTGTTTCCAAAATGCGTCCACAGGTAAATTAATATTTGGCCACTATAAATATTCCTCACCAAGAAATAATCCAATGCTTAGTATGCCTGAAGCATTGTCATTACAAAGATGATCCCCATTGTGATGTTGACAAGAAAACCGCCTTTGTGAGCTGATGAGGAAGGTGGTTTTGCTGAAGTTGCAGATGGTGTTGGAGATGGTACAGTGGGGGTGGATTTTGGCGTTTGTGCTGGTGAGGGAGAATGACTTTCTGAAGCTGGAGTAGGAACCAATGGAGTCACCGATGAAGTTGGTGGTTTGCTTGAAGGAGATGCGGGTGGTGGGGCTGATGTTGCAAGAGTGTCTATTTGAACTTTCATTCCTTGGCTACAATGTCCACTTGTTCCACAGATGAAGTATCTCTTGCCTTGTGAAGAGAGTGGGATGTTGGTGGTGCCACCACTGTAAGATTGAATTGGGTTACTTGCCTGGCAAGAGTCAAAGTCTGACTTTGAAACCTCAAGCACATCATGGTTTGGTGTGTACTGAAAAACTGTGAATACATTTAGTCAGCTCTAACTCTCCTCTCCATGAAGCTTAATCAAATTATTACAGGCTGGATAATGTGGTTTTGATAACATACACAATTATGAAAACCACAGCATAAATAGATCTCTAGTATATTGAAAGTGGCTCATTTATAAATACGTGTTACTTACTCAGGTTATCTCCAACTAAAAATGATTGAGATGAAGCCCATGTTTGCAAGTCGGTGCTTGTATCCCACCCACTGTTTGCGCCTCCGACTGTGTAATTTGCCCCCATAGCTAAATTGATGAGCATGGCTAATATCGCCAAGCTCATTAATGTTGATCTCAGCATTGCCATTTCCGGGGATTAGAAGTAAAAAATTGGAGAAGATGGCAAAATGATGAAAGTTAATCACAGAGAAACAGTTGTATGGAATTCAGTTTGAGCTAGGAATTCTATATATAGAGGTGATAGGACGAGGAAGAGAGCCCTTTCACATTGAAGACATTGTTATTTTTTGGTCTACGTAGTTAGGAAGTCATGGAGAATAATTGGAAACGTCGAAAGTCAGAACTTCATGTAAAAGGGGATTTAATTATTCTTGCAAGTTGCAATCCTCTCACCATGGACAGGTCAGGGTTCGAGTATGTACAGCCACATAGGCGAAAAGCTATTCATGTAGTGGTTATGGTAGCCATGTGATAGACATAGACCTGGCGTACCTAATCCCTGTATCCAACTCAGGATTGCAGGATATATATATATAAAGAACTAAAGAAGACTATTGTGAAGCTCTAATGAAAATGGAGGCATGAATGGATCTCCATTTGCAATAAAAATGATTGTTTAAAGTACTATGATTAACTTCAAGGTCAATGATTTCTTCCAGTTCAGATGGCATATTTTTCCTTGTAAAAGTTAACGGCAAGGGTGTTATCTGAAAAAGCTTATTTAGACCCAAATTATTCAGTGGATTAAACAAGTTAAGCCAATTGACCAATTATGTAAATAAGATTACCACAGGTTAATATTGAAATCTTGTATTCTTTAAGATGCATTTTGAACATTACAACTTAAAACCTTTTTTTTTTTTTTTTTGGAGTAGGATTGCAACTTAAACTTCGATACATATTATGTACTCAATCAAGATTACATTGTCATGAAATTTGTTAGTCTGAATTCTAATAATATCAATATTTCAATACCAACCATATATGCATACGAAATTACAAATTAAATAATAATAATAATAATTGTAACCAACTTAAGGTCAAATTGCAAATTACAAAATGGATCTTCTACTTTGGCCAACAGCTTACACTTTTGGCACTAGTGATTCTACATGGAAACTTTACTAGCAATTTTACATTGCAAGTCATTCGAAAATATTTTATTTGCTACTCATGAGTCATGACTCATATTTTAACGTTGAAAAGGTCAATAGTCTGTCGTTGTTACATATGCTTTGGATTTTAGTGAGCTTAAGGAAAGGCCCGGCACCCAGAGCTAACCACCACATGCATGCCATTTTATATCTCAAATGCATTAAGGATATTATTAAAATTAAAGATCTTGACATACTTAGAAATGTGTTTTAGTGCTAAGTACACATCCACAATTAAGTAAATCAATATTTCGGGCACACATTAGCACATGCGGGTAGGTTTGCAATGAGGATGATTTTCACTCAAGTATTGCAAAATGTATATGTATGTTTTCCACATTATAACACCTGAAACTATGTCACATGGCCCAGTCCAGACCCTATTATGTATATATGATTTATCCATGCCGAGTTTAACCAAACCGAGACAACATCCTCTTTAATATTAGTTGTCTTGCCTATTCAGCAAACAGGGCAGGTTCAATTTCTCCAATAGAGAAATAAAAAAGGGAAAATTTTTGGGTATTTCTGGAATATGCATATATAATGCTTTCTCCTTTCATATTCATGGTAAGCTCCACTATAAATTTAATGAGTAGACCTCACTATGAATGTGAAAGGAAAAAAAATCACTCAATTTCTCCAATAGACAAATAAAAAAGGGAAAATTCTTAAATACTTCCGAAATATAGATAAATGGTGCTTACTCCTCTTATATTTATGGTAGACCCAACCATAAATTTAATAAGTAAACTCTACCATAAACGTGAGAAAATAGAGTTATACTTCGGAAATACCTAAGAATTACTCATAAAAAAGTAACAAACTAACACCTGTTATAAATGAAGCAAATTAAAATTCAAACAGATCATAAACAAACTTAATGCTAAGCTACTGTCTCATTGGATTAGGTAAAGGCCATGTGTGAGTCTACAAATAACACCTCCAAGCTAAAATTATGCAGCCCTGGATCAGCAAAAAAAAATATATATCTTGCTACCACACACATGCCACAACCTAATGTAAATAATAAGTTATAATAACCCATAATACTATATATATATATATAACTGGAATAACAAAAGAACACATAGAAATAGCAAGAAGGGGAAGTGAAAAGTGAACTCGTTAATGATGGACTAGAACGTTGAAAATAAATAAGCAAGCTTTAGGATCAAAATTGACATGGAAATGTATACCATAACACAAGCAAAATCACAATAGTTTCTGAACCAAGCAAATCAAATTAAGCTTTCATTTCATTCAAAATAGTTAAATAATTTTTTATCACAATTTTGACTCAAAAACGGAAGCCTTAAACCTTTACTCTGCTTTGAAACCTAGAAATTGATAGCAAGTTACCAATGTGACATAGGACTTCTGTGTCATTACTGAGCCCTGGAATCTGGATGTACCTTAACTCACCAGTCCTTGGATTATAGGAAAATAAACTTTCATTGTACTTCAATAGTATTTCACCAAGTTCCCATAGTCCTATAACTTCAATCAATGAATTATTTGACATCCCCACTGGTGCATTAATATCAATCTTGTATTCCTTGATCCATTCTTTCTTTTCATATTCCTTCATTACCCAAATTTCGATGTGGGTATCAGTTGACAAATCAACCACAGCCAAGTTTGCTCCTAGATCAAACAAATGACCAACCCAAATTTTTGGTAGAGAAATCAAGCCAAACTCCTCCTTCCCAACGTCAAAAGAAACAATCTTATCCTTTAAAACATCATGCGAGTTAACAAGCCAATGAAGAGCTCCACATGCAAATATAGGCTTTCCAATTAAAGGGAAAGAAGGACCTTTGCTAATAGTTCTCCATGAACTTGTACCAAGAGTGTATACTTCAGCACCCAAATTGTAGTCTGGATTTTCATAACCACCTTCCCGGAAGAAAACACTAACAATCTTGTACTTGTTGGTTAAACAATCAAACCCTAATCCATATTTTCTCTTGCCTAATGGAGAAGAGGATGTAGATGGCGGTAATGCTAGAACTTCTTGCCTAAGAGGATTAAACAAAACCAAAACACTATCATCACAACGTTTTGTAAAACAAAGCAAACCATTGCAACAACCCTCTAAGAAATATGCTTTTGAATTTGCAAACTTTGGGCCTAAATTCATGTTAGCCTTCAAGAAGACCCCAGCTTCTGTAAACGTTACATCTGGTGTGTGATGATGATCAAGAAGTAAGATTTTGGATTCTTGAACACATCGAGTTGGGTGCATGTAAGCAAGATATGGATCATCAATGATATTGGACCATAGTGGAGAGACACACTTGAATCGAAAAAGTGACTTGATTGGTAGTCGTGAAAAGATGTCAAAGAGGATATCTGAAGGGAATTGCACCATTCTTGTTTACTGAATCGGCTTGCTGGAGTACTTTTTATCCCTAATATCTCTTCAATGGCTTGAAAAACGCAGTCATGGTAAACTCGGTAAACCTTCACCAGAGGAGTAAAAAAATACTAACTATATTGCCACAAAAAAATTTCAATTCATTGTCCACACTCAATACGCAAGCCATGGAAACCTAGTAAGTCTTGGCCGGTAAGTTAATCCCTAGTAGAGTACTAGGGTCTAGGAAACATCTACAGAGACATGGGCGGAACTACCCTTGGACCAGGGGCAATGACCCCCTAATTTTTTTATAAAAAATATTATTATTATTATTATCTATATATATATATATATAAAACCGAAGCTTCTAAATCTCTCACAATTTTTCATATCAGCACAATATTAAATTATCATTTTTTTAAATAAAATTATTTTTGTTTAGTCCAAACTTAATAAGGAGTGAAACTCTATTTCTCTAACAAGTCCAACTTAAACTCAAACTCTCTCAAGCCTTTGACTTTTGGTTGACTTCTCCACAATTTTACACATCAACATTTTTTTATTTATAATTTATAAATCTAATTTATTATTTTCAATTAAAAAAGACACGGTACTAAAACTACACGCTATTATACTACTACTAAAACATAAAAACCCTACTCTTCCCTTCCCTTAAGAACCTACGTAGGGCTTCTTTGATTTCATATACCCATCTGCAAATTTGTCCAACGTTTGTACTATATCCCATAAAGAAGAAGACAATAGCTTAAACTGACTCTTGCATGATACTTGTGTGTACACTAATGCTATTAATGCCTTAATGGACTTTCACGTATGTTTGAAGAACTCACCAACCATTCTAACCATTAAACCTCGTATGATCTAATCTAAAGAATAAAAAATCGATTGTTTGATCGCTGTTCATGTTTTTCTTTTTTTGTTTTCCTTTTGATTTTACAGGTTTCCTAAGAACACAGCCTAGCAGGTAAGAGAATTAGTAGTTGTTTTACAACTACAAACCTTTTTTTTTATAACATACAACTACAAACCTTGATCTTGGAACGGTATTTTTTTTTATTTTCATATGAGTTTTTCTAATTCTTTGTAGTAATTGTTTTCATCTAATTGCTTTATGTAAGTATTGAATTTAAAATTTAAATATATATATATATATATATATATCTTTTAAACTAAAATTTTTACTTATAAATTTATGTTGGAATATATTCATGAACTTTAAGGTTTGTAAGATTTATTGTTGAAGTTGGTGTAAGTATTTGGTTATGATTTTTTTATTACGCATCTCTGTAGATTTGAATTTTGATTCAAATTATGAAATATGTTATTAATAACTCCTCTTTTCATTTTTTTGACGGTTCTTCATGTTTTTCTTTTTTTGTTAATTTTCCTTTTAATTTTGCAGGTTTCCTAGGAACACAACCTAGCAAGTAAGAGAATTAGTAATTGTTTTTATCTAATTTTTCTTTTAGGTACAATGATGTTTTAGAATATTCCTCACTTAATGTCACATATAATCTGGTATATAGAGAGTAGATAATTGAAGGTGTTCTACAACCATCAAAATCTAAACCTTCCAAAGGTGGTGTCTTACAACTGTTAGAATCTAAATCTACAGCTACAAAGAACTTGGTATGTGTGTACGTGTGTGTGTGTGTGTGTGTGTGTTTTTTTTTTTCATATGAGTTTGTCTAATTCTATGTTTTCTAATTCTTTAGTTTGATTTCAAAAACATGTGCATGTTTATGATTCCTATTTGTGGTAATAAGTTTCTATAGTTTAAAGGGTAGGTTTTTGTTTGCTTTTTATGTCAGAACATCCTCCTTTATTCGTTGTAAGTATTGAATTTAAAACAAAAAAATCTTCTAAACTAAAATTTTTACTTATCAATTTTTATGTTAGAATATATTCATGAACTTTGAGGTTTGTAAGATTTATTGTTGGAGTTTGTGCAAGTATTTGGTCAAGAAGAGATAAACCCGTGCATCGCACGGGTTAGCAACTAGTTATATATATATATATATATATATATATATATGTATTAATTTTAGCAATTTTGTTTTATAAAATTATATCTTATTATTTTCCTCATTTTAGTAACTATAAAAAATTTATAGATCTAAAATCTAAAACAAAATATACAAGCCAAAAAAAAAAAAAAAAAGGCTCAACAACAAAAATTACGAGTAAAACTAAAAACGAAATTAAGCTCAATTAACTAATTTTATCCAAAATAAATAACCTTGCCGTTTAAAAAAAATTCTACACAAAAATAATTTTGTTCTTACCTACTAAAAAAAAATGTCAATAGCTAAGTAGCAAAATTAGAGATTGAAATCTCAACAGTAAAACTGTCTCCTAACTCAAAATTCTGACTCCATCCCTATATAAAAACCTCCTTGAAGTCAACTACAAACTTAATGTTATATTCATTTATGGTAGGGACGTGGTGGCCGAGAAAATCTCTTTGTGTCTAGGAAACATCAACACAAATCTCCTTGAAGCCAACTATTATTAGAAAAATGGTATATATATGCTTCCTCAAAAAAAAAAAAAAATGGTATATATATGATTTGTTTTTATTTTTTCTAATTATTTAGTTCGATAATTATGATAATTATTAATACTCCTTTCTTGTGATATGAAATAATTACAGTAGCTGTTAATATTTTTTTTTTTTGTCTAAATATTAAATTTAATAATTATAGTACCCACTTAAATTATACTTTTTTTAGTAATGCTACACTCACAAATTATTTTACAATATTTTTACAAACTGCTGATATGACCAACATTTTATTAGTTTTCATCTAGGTCCACTATTAATATCACTTTTTTATTTACCAATAATCACTTACCACATTTGTAGTTTATAAAATTTTTTGTAAAATAGTTTATATCTCTAGCATTATTCCTTTTTTTTTTTTTTTTAATATTAAGTATTTTAACACACATAGAGAAATGGGAGAAGATCTTAAAGAAACTATACTTCCTATTACTTTTTCTTAAACTATGAGAATGCATATTTATCCCTCTAAAATATTACTCAAGTTTTAAAAAATAAAAAATAAAAAAATATATTACCCTTCTTTAATGGAAATTAGTAGCACGAGTGACATTATGCATACATGTCACCACATGAAAAGACAGAATTACCCTTCTTTAATCTCTTAAAACATCACGTCCCTCGTTAATCTAATCTTGCGGTGAACATTTCACACTTGAAATACTGTTTACAGATCACAGTTGCAGAGATATAGTAAAAATTGAGATTGATAAATTAGATTTTGCTAAAGTTAAAAAGTGTTGAGGATCAGGCATTCTTTTTGTCCGTCGATAAAAACAATTATAGCCACGGTGTGTTCTCTTCCCTATGAGAGAGGTTGAAGGCAATCGTGTATATATCACTCTGGCTGATGGTCACAAAAATTTGTATCATGCAACATAGAAGAAGGAAATATGTTGGTCTCTCCAACTTTTCTCATTCAAAGATTACTGGAACCTCAAATCATTTATTCCTTTATTGAGTAAAGTATGACCACCAACTTTAATCCTGAAAATCAATAACATTTGTCTTGATCACCTTAAGTGTGAAACAATCATGAGAACGATGCACAATAAAAATCCCAAAAGAAGCTACAGCAACAAATATTTCCAAATAAGTGCCATCAATAATCACACATGAAGAGAAGAAAGTATTAACCAAGCTGTTGTAGCATTTTAATATTAAACAATTAAACTGGTGGGGTGGTGCTGGTGGCGGGGTGCCATTGATGATTTGAAGAATTGGGTATTTAAGGTTTTCAAAATCATGGTAGGAGGCAGAGGATGCAATGCAGGAACTAATGTCAAGTGTTGGGACACACGAGTATTTTAAGAGATTAAAAATAAGGCAATTTGGTCTTTTCATATGATGCCGCTAATGCAAAAATCATGTGAGTTGCATGTGAGTGTAAATTCACATCAAAGTTAACAGTTAAATAAACTCTACTCTAGGATGCAAAGTGTTAAACATATAATAGTTAAGTGGGGTAAATGTTTATTCTCATAATTTAGGGGCAAGTGTAATTTTTCCAAATTTAAAAAAAAAAAGAAAAAGAAAAAGAAAAGTCATTAAGATAGTTATTAATGGTGGTGAAATTATAGTAAACGGTTTATACACACACACATAATGACATAAAAAATTGTGAAACTTATACAAGCTCAGCCAAAAGTTAAATTTTTTCAACTATAGTGATGGTATAATCTTTTAGAGGTCAATTATAAATATATTATAAAAAAACTCCTCTTAATTTTTTTAAATTAAGATCATTCCACCAAGAGTCTTATAGCATAATTGGCACCTCCTCATGTGCAAAGTATTTTAAGGTCTAGGCAGAAAAAGGGTTCGAGTTGCGACTTGTGAAGGTTTTTTTTTTTTTTTTTTTTTTTTAAGAGAGAACTTGTGAAGAGTTAGCAGCATATTATAACTAAAAAAAAAAAAAAATATATCCTTTCATTTAAGATGTTATTTTCTATGATGTCTATGGCCGGGGTATGGCTACCAGGGAAAAGTAGCTAGGAGCCTAGGACTTGTATTCTTTAACGAGTACCCAAAAAAAAAAAAAAAAAAAAAGTAAATATTACCTAATATCATTAACATTAATTTTACAACTTGTAATACACAATAAATTATTTATTTTAAACTACTTCAAACTTTTGGTCATAATATTTTAAACTTCTTAAAATTTAAGCATCCGTTTGGGATGAGCTGAAAAATTCAGCTTATTTACACTTTTAATTTATTTTTGCTATTATTCATGAGTCCCACTATACTTTTTGATACTATTTATAGGTCTCGCCAAACTATTCAGCTTATTTTATAAATTTTCTACACTTCCAGGGAAAATTTTTTAGCTTCAACTAAATAAACTATTCCCAAACGGACATTTGATATTTAAGTATCAAAATTTTACCTAAAGTAAATTATTCTAACCATTAATAGGTCACTTGATATTTTAATAATAAAATTTAACGTAAATAAAACTATCTTAATAATGCATGTATTTACTTGCCATAGTGAGAAAATATCTATTTCAAGCAACCACAACCCAACAATATATAAAATATATATGGCATGCTCCAATTCGGTCATGCGTGTGCCAAGTTGAAACCTTCAATTCTATTTGAGGTTAACCTAATTATGCAGATTCAATACCTAACTTGTGGTCTAATTAGTTCTAGACAAAGAAAGGACAAGCAGTCAAGCACTGAATTGCTAGCGAGGATCTAAATCAGCAATTGTAACCTCATTACTGATTTAGTACTAAGTCTTAGACAATAGTTCCTAATATTTTGCTAGCGAGGATCTAAATCAGTAATTGTAACCTCATTAATAGATTGCTGTGATGGTTCTGGTTTGGATTCAAATTGTTGAGATGATGCTCCAGCATCTTCTGCCACCAAGTCTGATTCAGGATTTTCCCTAGTGACCAAAAATGCTGGTCTTGAGGGTATTGGGGATGTTATAGTACTATAGGTACTAAGCATCATTACAATCTTTGACATTGTATGTCTATTAGCAGCAGCTTCTTGGATACATAGCAATCCAATATGGATGCACTTCATAACTTCATATCTTGGACACTAATCACCCAAGCTTGGATCCAACAGCTTCATAATTAGAACATGAACTATTAAGTGCAAAAAGATAACCAATTGATGAGGAGAAATTCCTTTAAAAAAAATTTTCCTCGACAATGTACATGGATGTAGCATTTAGCTGAAAGTTGGTTAAAATATGATTGGACTTAAAAAAAGTGAGACTTTAAAAAACTATAAAGAAGATAAGCTAAAAAACTAAAAGAAAAAGTTGTTGCCAAACAGACAAGGTTACATCCCAGTATTAGACTAGTTTTCTGCAACTAAAATTATGTTATTGTAGTGACCACAATTTCATGATTATATATCCACAGAGTATATGCTAGTCAAACAATGGAGACAAAATAACAAGAAAAACATGAAATTATTCATACCAAACAAAATTTTGTCCAAGCTCCCATTACGTAGGTATTCATAAACAAGTAACTTCTCTTCATCTTCTAAGCAGAAGCCTGACAGCCTTACTAGATTCCGATGCAACAATTAGGCAACCAACACTACTTCCATTTTAAGTTCTTCTAGACCTTGCCCTGAGCTCCTTGATAGCCTTTTACAGCTATTTCTCTTCCATCTAAGAGTTTACCTTGGTGTATACAGACAGTGCATTCAATCTACAAGATAGAAATGGGAAAAGATAGCATATGCATCGCAGATAACCAAGTACCTTGTAAACAGGACCAAAAATACCTTCTCCAAGTTTATTGTTCTTAGAGAAATTTCTTGTTGCAACTTTAAGTGTACTTAGACCCATTAAAAGAGATTCACTGCTCTTATCTCCACCTTCATGGACACTCTCTATTTGACAATACAATATAAAACATATATGAATTCAGATAGCAGAAAGCTTAATTTAGAAACTCGCTTAAGTAAGGCATACTAAAAGGGTTCCTAATATCATGTAATGTTCTAAGGAATAAATTTTTATTACATCAAAGTTTATTGATAAAACGAGAAGAATGAAATTTAAATTTTACAGCTAAAAATTTGATAGAATGCTGCAAGAGATATAAAGTGATTTACCAACTCTTTTTCTTGTGCTTCTTCTCCATAAGAAGTAGCCGAAGATTATAGATATCACAACCAATGCAACAGCTAATGGGATGACCACTAAAACAAAAAATTTCTGAGTTGTTCTTCTTTCCTGCTCACATACGCATGAAATAGTTTCATCATTCATGCAACAAGAAATATACTAAATTAACACAAAAGGTGATAATTAACACAATGAGATACTTGTTGGTAAATCCTCAAGAGATTGAAATTAATGAGCAAAAAGCATACCAGCATGATTACTTGTTGTCTTACTAGTTCCAGCTGTAGTTATATTGTTCTCTGTCGTAGTTCTAGTAGTAGCTGCATTGTTCTCAGGCAATGAAGGGGATGGAAAAGATTTAGATGATACTACAGGTGGAGGAGGTGGTAATGGTGAGAGAAAGAAAACGAAGATTGCAACTCGGAGTTTATATACTACTGCCTACTTTTTTATCACCGCATGCATCCATACATATAACTGATAAGCCCTTGCAGGCAAGTCAAGCAGCGGTTATCTAACAAGTCTCTGGTGCACTGTGCCATAGCATAGATATTTACATAAACAGTGTAGCCTATGACCCCAACAGCAAACTTTGAAGGACTGGCTGCAGCATCAGATGAAATATTTTGCACCAAAGGTTCCAACTTCTGCTTAAAAAGAAGCGTGTCAGTTGCATCGTTCTCTGTATTCACATTAGCAAATGCCCTTGTTGGAGCATGTAAAGTTGTTATTTACAACTATGTATTTTGTTAACTTTTATTCCGTGCCAAATTTGATTGTAATCATTATCAATCGTTTATACCCGGTATCTATTGTGGGATTTGTTGTAAGGGATGTGTGATAAAGAGAGAGTGTGAAAACTCAAGCATTTGAAGGCTGAAGAATTCTTGTGGGTATGTCGCGACCTAGCTTCTCGCGAAATGAATCATATGCCATGCACATGCAGGAATGCGAAGAGTCAAGCCAGGTGGAGACAGCTATGTCTCGTGAGTATCTCGCGGGTAAGGCCTTCTCGCAAGACACCCACGAGGCAATCTGTTCTGCCAGCCTGTACTGAACGACTCACACTTTCTGTACCTATCCTATATATACCCTCATTACCCATAAATGTTGAGGAATGCTTCAGAGAGAAAACCCTAGCCAAACATATTGGAAATTAGAGATTGTCATCCCCACCTTTCTCTATACATTTGCTTGTGGTATTTCCTCAACCCTTCTCTCTCCATTTCCACACCATTGAGAGGTTGATAGACCAAACACTTACCACACCCTTTGAAAGTGCTGTGTGACGTTTTCGTGCTGCTGGGAAGCATTGGAAGAAGCCTGGAATGGCAGATGCAACAAGGAGCTTGTTGCAGGATCCGGGGTGCTAGACAAGACACGGTTCCGAGAAGTCTTGTTGGAATAGGAGCTTGGAGGGCTTAGGTGCATCGGGTAGATTAGGCTTGGAGGGTCTCTTACTAACCCATGTATCCCAACTGATTGTCTAGTGGATCGATTTCCACTTTAAGGGCAGCGAAGAGGTTTTTTGTTGAGTTATTTGGTTTCCTCTTCGAAAATACGTCTCAGTGTTTTCTATGTTTGCATCCTTCTTCCCTATTCTTTTATATTCCATTATACTGCTGTGTTACTTAGTTTATAGATTAGAGTAGTTTATTTGTTCATCCGCTCGCATTTACACTATTCCGCACTTTGTAGTAAGTTAGTGTAAAATCTATCAAGCCGTAACTTTAATTGAGGGGTCTAAATAGCTCTTGTGTTTTCAACACATTTTCGAGTTTTCAATTGGTATCGGAGCGGGTACACTCGCTGTGATTTAAATACCTGAGTGTGATTCTTGACCCTATTTGAGATGGACCGGTCTCAATCGCTCAATGTTCCACCATTTTTTTATGGGAACAATTATGCTTTCTAGAAAGTTAAAATGAAAGCATTTTTATGCTCTATGGATGATACCGTGTGGGATGCGGTTGAGACTGGTTAGACTAAGTCGACGAATCCTAAGTCCACTTGGGATAAGGCAGCTCTCGCAATAGCCAATGCTAATAGTAAAGCGTTATATGCTATTTTTTATGGTGTGTCTCCTAATGAATTCCACAGGATCTCTCATATGACAGTAGCCAAGAAAGCTTGGGAGATTTTGGAGACGACATATGAGGGTACGAAGAAAGTTAAGGACACAAAACTTCAGATGCGTACCACAAAATTTGAAGAGCTCAAGATGGGGGATGATGAACTATTTGATTCATTCTATGGGAAGCTCAATGAAATTGTAATTGCTAAACTCAATCTTAGGGAGAAGATTGAAGATACTAAGGTGGTGAGAAAAATTTTGAGATCCTTACCAAAAAGCTTTTGGGCAAAAGTCACAGCCATAGAGAAAAGTAAGGATTTGGATGAAATTAAGATCCAAGAGCTCATTGGATCACTTCAAACGTATGAGCTTGGACTACCTTTCTACAAGACAAGTAAATCGCTTGCTCTTAAAACCATCACCGAAAGAATGGATGATCCTTCCGAAGAAGATGGAGTGGAAAAGGAAGTAGCATATCTTGCAAAAAACTTCCGAAAATTTCTGAAGATGAAGAACAGTGGAAAACCATTCAACAGAGGAAAATTTTCATCTTCAAGAGGTGAAAGGAAAGAGTTTACGAGGAAAGAAGGGAAGGATTCTCAACCTTCTTCAGACATTGTGTGCTATGAGTGCAATGGCCATGGACATCTAAAGAAGGAGTGTCCAAATTTTTGGAGGGGAAAAGGCAAGGCTTATGTCACGACGCTCAGTGATACAAAATCTTCTGATTCTGACTCGGAAGAGAGTTGTGACGGAGAGGGAAACTACTCCGCCTTCATGACCATTGCTCATGTAGAGTCATTGGATGGTTTGGGTGCACTTGTGAAGGAACTTGGTGAGCATTCTGATTCAGAGTCTATTGGAATTGTGGAAGAATCAGATGCTGAAGAGGAAGAGAATACAGCTAATCTTCAAGAAAACTACTCCTTACTACTTGAGAAGTCATAAGAGTATTCCAAAGTAGTCAAGGCAGCTGTAAGGAAAATGAAGAAAGCTGAGGAAGATTACAGAAGTCTCTTGATCAGATATAAAGAGGCTAAGTGTGAGATTGAGACACTAAATGGCGAGCTGTCTGAAGCATATACAAGTCCGGGCTAGGATACAACGGAGGTTGTGCAAGCTCATGCTAAGATAGAGAGAGTCTCCTCTCAGAAGTTAGAAGATGTTATATCATCTCAAAAACTTTCTTCAGACAAGTCCGGGCTAGGATACAACGGAGGAAGCTGCTCATCAGCCAAAGTCACCAAAGAAGTAAAGTTTGTGAAGGCAAACGAGACAGTTGATTAAGAGCCTATTCTTGAGAAAGTTGAGGATGTAAAGAAGAAGAAGAATGTGGTTGAGCATCGAATGGTGAATAAGCCCATAAATCAATTTGTGGTTAAATATGAAACCAAAGGAAGATCTCTCCTAAGATCACAACGGGGTCCTAGAACGAATTATGTGTGTCATTATTGCGGACTGCAAGGACATACCAAACCCAATTGTCAAAAGCTAAGATCAGACAACAATGCAAGCGCACCTTGGTCACGAGGAAGGAGAAATGACATGAGGTCTTGGGGTGGTGAGCAACCAAGAAGTCAAAATCATAATCTCGGTATGACGGATATGATAAAGATGATTAGTGCCTTCACTACTTGCTTGGAGAGTTTCACCAGAAGGTTTGAAAGTCCAAACTCTCGTACCCAATCCATCAAGGATATCACCCCAAACACACGTGACATGTGGGTGAAGAGGGGTACTCATGCATAAGCATTATAACATGTCTATGCATAAATTCTTTCAATGTTTAGGGACATTTGTTGTTCCATCATTTCATGCATTGCTTTCTTTTTGCTATTGTTCTTTTATCCGATTGGTTTGTGCCAGCTGTTTTTGTTAATCTTACTTTTCTTGCTCTGTTTTGGGTGTGTTAAAAAAAATTTTCAAAAACCCATAAAAATTGAAAAATCTCAAAAGTTTGATCACTTGTTTTGTGTATATCACATGTGAGTTTGGCCTAGTACCTTTGTACTTATGGCGTAGTGCATTTACGATCTTGGCTTGTCATGTATGCACTCATTTTTTTGTGGCAGAAATCTTGAACACTAGGTGTGACTGTTGTAAATAGATCTTCAAGCTTGTCATGAATGATTGGTCAATAGTCTTATTGGTCTTGATGCTTGCATAGACTTGTATCTATATCTCTTCCCACTTTATTTTTCTGTTTTTGCAAAAAGAGCTCACCAAATGTAAATCTCCAAATGAAAAGAGATATTGAACTGCAAAAGTCTGTCGCACACACTAGTATTCCACTAGGAAAAAGGGAAAGCGATTCTTCTTAATGTGTTCTATATGGTACTCAAAAAGCCAAAGGCTAATCATTAATATTGAAATATCATAAATTTCAAACACCAATCTCAAAATGAGATGTTTTTGTCCAAAGAAAATTAATTGGACCAATTGTTATGCCTTATGCAGAAGCCAAATGAAAAGCTTCCAAGTTTTGTATTCAATGTGTGGGAGGTCATATATACTCATTTCTATAATGGAGATAGTCCACTTGATTTCGTATCAGTTGTGTATGACTCGATTGAATTGATCATTAAAACTTCGCTCTGGTCTATAGACTTTTCCACATTTGATACTCACACACAACACATAAGACTTAGATTCAATTAATGCCTATCTCATTTGTGTGATTGTATATGTTCAAATGTGATGTGTATGCTCAAGAACTGGTTGATCAAACCCAAAAAGATTTTTGAGTGTTTTATTTGTTTTTGGAAGTGATTTTATACTTTCGTGTCTTTTGTTTTTGTTCAAATGCATTTGTGTGTTTTCCTTCAAAAACTGGTTCAAGAGTTGTTTCGCGAGAAGCTCGCGACTTAGAGCTTCCTGCGAAAAGGGCTTGAGGGGAATAATTTTTCAATTATGTTATATAGAAACTCTCGCAACTGTATCGCGACTGTCTCGCGACCAACAGCTTCTCACGAAATGCTGTTTGGCCATAAATTGGATTTTTTTCAAAATTCAGACAGAAGGTATCACGACTGTTTCGTGACTTAAAGCTTCTCGCGAAAGCTTTTGTGCTTCAGTGGCCATTTTCGCGGTTGTATCGCGACTGTGTCGCTACTCTGTAACTCACGAAAAAACGCGTGTTTTCAGTTTTATATTGCTGATATGACAGTTTTTCAAATCAAAAACTCTTCCCTCGCTCAAACTCCTTCGAACCCTTTTCTTCTAAAATTACTATTTCATTCAAACCCCTTCAATCCAAGCGTCTTTTCCGCATTCTTTCTTCAAGGTATGTCTTTCAAACTATTCCTTTTTAAGTTTTTACTTAAATTTTGTAGAATTTTTGTTAGGGTTTTGTTAATTGGGGATTTTCAAAATTTTGGGTTGGTTTTCTAAATTGGGTGTTAATTTTTCATATCTTTTGTTTGGGTTGTGTCCCATTTGATGGTTGTGCATCTGTATTGGCCTCTTGTGGCATTTTAACATGTATTGAGGGTAGATTTTCTCATGTTCTTGTATTGTTCATGCTTAGAGTTCTTATGTGCATGATAGGTGTTTGATAGAATGTCCAAGTGACATTTTCGTGCTTAATTGGATTCATGTGAGTTCCAATTTATGGGTTTCCATATGTTTAACCTTACTTTACTTGGTTTGGTCTTTTATCTAGTGTTTCCTACACTCTGCTAATGATGCACTCACTTGGCACACACCTAGGCACCCTCTAGGCACACCCCCATGCATCTCATGATGCACACACATGCACAGTTACTTACTTTCTTGCACTGTGCCTATTTTTTTTCCTTGTTTTATATGGTGTTGCATATTCCTTGAGTTGGTTATGATCTGCTTTAGGATAGCTTTCATGTGCTTTGGGATTAACTTGAATCCAATCAAGTTTTTGTTTGTGTGTTATGTTTTGGTGTTTGTGCACTTGTTCCCTTTCTGCTTTGTGAAATTGTGCAGATGTCTCCCACCAAACAAACCAACCTCAAAGCATGCACGCACTGATTCTGATCATTTTAAGTCCGTGGAAGCAGATATGAAGTACAATGACTGCTATAAGGACAAGACGATCATCATGGAGAGAGTGGTTCAGTTAGAAACTCTTGAGGACACTTTCATCCATGACGTGTTCAAAGATAGAACCTGGACCAAGCTGCTGAACCCAATAGGGGTTGTTTATTCAGAGATTATCAGGGAGTTCTTCTCAAATGCCACAGTCAACAGAGATTGTATTGAGTGCTGGGTAAGACACAAGGAATTTGTGATTACGAGAGAAATCATCCAAGACTTTTTGGAAATTCATCCTCCATCTCAACCAATCACAGTTGCATATGAGGACAAATTAGGCTCTACTGCTGAGATGATTACAGCTCTTGGTGGTGAACCAAAGAAATCATCCATGAACACTATCAAGTTTTCTCCGGAAATGAGGACGCTAAGTTATGTGATGATTCATAATCTGTATCTGGTCACCAATCTCACCACATTATCTGCTCCGAGAACAAGATTCCTGTATGATCTCTTTACTCATAAGGAGATTGACATTTATGGCCATATCATGCATGTCTTGAAGAAGAGCATTACAAAGTAGAATACATGAACTGTGATGCCGTTCCCCTCTTTGATCATGTGATTGATTGCGAAAGCAAAGCTCAAGCTACCCAATGGCCTCACAGTTGTTCAGAAGGACTACTCCATTGGTGGTCATACACTGACTATGAGCACCGCACACATCAAAGGCTCCAAGACTGGTATGCATACCATCCCACAGTCTCGTGTCGAGCAAGATGAGGGTGGAGATACAGAGGAGGAGATTGATAGGTTCACCTCGACTCCAGAGCCATTTGCACAGCCATCATCTTCGGCTCCACCACAAAGCTTGAGCAAACTTGATCTATTACTAGCTAAAATGGATCAAATGTCTACAGTGCTGGATTCTCATGTATAGCACACCGCGGACCAGTTTGCATATCTTCAAGGACAGATCACCGCGCTATCTTCACAAATACAAGACTTGTCTATGGAGCAAGGCTCGGATTCAGAGTCAGATCAGTTCTAGCCCTTTGGCCATTCCGGTCAAAAAGGGGGAGAAAATTTTGAGGGGGAGCTGGAGAAGAGCTTGCACAGCGTTAGGGGGAGCATAGCTTAGAAACATAGTAACATTGGTTATTGGTCTTATAGATGGTTTAATTCAACTTCTTTTAGTTTTTATAACTGTTTTACGGTTTTTGGTTTAAAGCTTTGATACTCTAGTATTATTTCAGTATAATTTCTATAGTTTTTTTTTTTGTTATATTCTCTATACTTTGTAGCATGCCATGTTTGTACCTATGATGCTTTTGTAAGCTTTTAAGGTTTGTTTCCATGCATGTTTGTAGGCTTTTATGGTTTGTGCCATGCATTTGCAGTACCTTGTTTTTGCAGCCTTTTGCTTGTGTACTTGATGTTTAATATCATACATTATACTTCAGTACAACACTCTTGTGCCCTTGTAGGATTGTTCCTAGATGCAAATGTTTCGTGTATTTCGCATTAGTTGAGTGTTGGATTTGCGAATGATACTCTTCAAATGAGCTAATCATTTTGCATGTCCGGATAGTCATTCCTCGTGTGAATGAGCATAGTGATCGCTTTTGTATAGTGATTGCTTATTTGATCTTGCCATGATCTAGTGTTTCTATTTCATTTTGCTTAATTATGCTTTTATTGCTCCATATGCTTTTTAAGTTTTTTTTTGCATACAATGATGTTATTGTGTTGTTGTATTTCAGGAGATACTTGTTCATATGTTTCAAGAGCTTATTAGAATCTAGAATTAGGTGTGAGTGAGTTTTGTCTTTGTTCCCAAACTCACATTTAAGTCTAGAGTCTGTTTTAGGGTTTTGTCACGGAATAGCCAAAGGGGGAGATTGTAAAGTTGTTATTTACAACTATGTATTTTGTTGATTTTTATTCCGTGCCAAATTTGATTGTAATCATTATCAATCGTTTATACCCTGTATCTATTGTGGGATTTGTTGTAAGGGATGTGTGATAGAGAGAGAGTGTGAAGACTCAAGCATTTGAAGGCTGAAGAATTCTCGTGGATATGTCACGACCTAGCTTCCCGCGAAATGAATCATGTGCCATGCACATGCTGGAATGCGAAGAGTCAGGCCAGGTGGAGACAGCTATGTCTCGCGAGTATCTCGCGGGTAAGGCCTTCCCGCGAGACACCCGCAAGGCAATTTGTTCTGCCAGCCTGTACTGAATGACTCACACTTTATGTACCTATTCTATATATACCCTCATTACCCACAAATGTTGAGGAATGCTTCAGAGAGAAAATCCTAGCCAAACACATTGGGAATTAGAGATTGTCATCCCTACCTTTCTCTATACACTTACTTGTGGTATCTCCTCAACCCTTCCCTCTCTATTTCCACACCATTGAGAGGTTGATAGCCCAAACACTTACCACACCCTTTAAGAGTGTTGTGTGACGTTTTGGTGCTGTTGGGAAGTATTGGATGAAGCCTGAAATGGCAGATGCAACATGGAGCTTGTTGCGGGATCCAGGGTGCTAGACAAGACACGATTCCTAGAAGCCTTATTGGAGTAGGAGCTTGGAGGGCTTAGGTGCATCGGGTAGATTAGGCTTGGAGGGTCTCTTGCTAACCCATGTATCCCAACTGATTGTCTAGTGGATCGATTTTCGCTTGGAGGGCAGCGGAGAGGTTTTTTCGCCAAATTCTTCAGTTTCCTCTTCGAAAACACGTCTCGGTGTTTTCTGTGTTTGCATCCTTCTTCCTTACTCTTTTATATTCCATTATACTGCTTTGTTGCTTAGTTTATGGATTAGAGTAGCTTATTTGTTCATTCGCTCGCATTTACACTATTCCACACTTTGTAGTAAGTTAGTGTAAAATCTATCGAGCCGTAACTTTAATTGGGGCATCTAAATAGCTCTTGTGTTTTCAACACATTTTTGAGCTTTCAGAGCACTATCGACAGTTGAGAAAAAACACCTGTCCGAGTACTGTAATGAGCAATTATTAAAACCTATGGCAGCTTCCTTCTGATTATAACAGTTGCTCCTGATCTCTGTTGCCGCTGTATATGCACAAGTTTGACAATCCTTGTTAGAGAGATCACCTATGCACTGTATTAGGCCATAAACTGTATCAAGGTTCTGACCCACATTAGTGATATAGAATCCATTTATAGAAGAATTGGTAACAAGAAATGTAAGAGTAAGGTTAAGGTTTTGCTCATAGACACTCCCAGAGGTGTAATTATTAGCAGTATTACAGTTGACATACGCATAATCTTGAGCTGCACTGGTGGAACATAAATAAAGAAGACATGAAAATAAAATCAAATGGACAACATCTACTGCAAAATATCGCATTAAATAAGTTGGGAAGGAGACTTTGTGAAGTAGAAGAGGCAGCAAAGGAAGAAAAATGTGTGGTGTGATAGCTAGTTAGCAGTATGACATGAACAAACTGTGCCTCTCTCTCATACTTTATAGCTAAGAAGATTCATAAACATCCATGGTCTATTATTTAATATTACTTTCATATTTAAAATATATACAGATTACAAGGTTCAGACAATCTGAACGAGCTGAATTTTTCTAGAATGACATGTTAGAACTTAGTTTTGGACCTTTTGGCAACCCAGCTATGATCATGTCTCTATTAACCATTATATTAATCCTCATCTAATGTATATTATTTATTCCACCCTGAATATTCATGCAAATTCATCCGTAAGATCCAAATGAGTCAAATCAATGTAAAGAAGAAGAACCCACTCAATACTCTACAAAATTACAATTAGAATCTTACGTGCCATGTTGTCATTCTAGTAAAACAGGCAACAAATTTAATAGTCAGAGCAAAGACTAGGAAAAAGCTCACTTCTCGCTAAAATATAAACATCTGCTAGAGAAAACCTTAAAATCACTGTTATGGCGGCCGGCCTAATCCACTAACAATTAGGTACTAATTATATACAGTCAATGGTAATTCTATTGGAAAAGTTTAGGGAAATAGTGAAAGAACAAAATAGGCTAAGAGGCACAAAATGATTGTTTTCTTTAAAATAATATTTGTCTTACTCAAATGAGTTTTTTTTTTTTTAAAGGGTTACAAACAAGATAAAAGCTATTATACACACTTTTTTTTTAATTGAAATTGTAAGTTAAAGGTATGATTTTAACTTGAAATTGTATTTTAAACTCATGATTTCAGTTCAAAAAAAAAGTGTGTAGTAGCTTGTGTGTAACAAAGGAGTGTGTAACAAACACTAACATTAACCTATAGACAAATCATACTGATCAGTGAATTTGTGATTGATACAGTTCTTAAGTATGGATATGCCGAGCGTGGACGATGGGGAGAAATGGAAATTAAACGAGCTCTATGGGTTTGTCAACCGCAGGAATCAAACCAGGCTAGAAAAATGTTGGGCTTTGTAACTCAATAAAAAATATTGGTCCAAATTTCACTAATTTGGTGAATAAGACATTATAAATTTTAAATATAGTAAAATAAATATAATAATACAAAACAAGGGAGCTAGCCAGGAAACTAACAATATTATGTTTTTTGGGAATCTAACAGTTTCCTTGGTAGCTCTCATATAAAATAAAATAAAATAAAAAACCATAATCATGAGGAAAGCACATAGGATTATGGACAAAAATTGCGAAACAGTCTATTTTTGGGAAAAAAATTAGATGGGTGGCACGCGTTCAAAGTTATTTAGTAAGTTGGACTATTTTTGAAAGTCGAGTTTGCCAAACTCGACTTTGGGCTGGAAACCGAACACTATAGTGACGTTTTTTTAGTTCCTATAGCAGCGTTTATAGAAAACACCACTATTACCTATAGTGGCGTTTTCTATAAACGCTGCTATAAGCACTAAAAAAGGCCACTATATTGTTCGTTTTTTAGCCCAAAGTCGAGTTTGCTAAACTCGACTTTCAAAAGAGTCCAACTTACTAAATAACTTTGAAAGCATGCCGCCCACCTAATTTTTTTCCAAAAATAAACTATTTCGCAATTTTTGCCTAGGATTATGGTCTATGGGAGTTATATTTTTTTCTTTGGATGGTGATTTCTTCTTTTATTGATATATTTTTGATGAATTTTTTATTAAAATTACTTATCGACTAAAACAATAATCCAAGAGATTTAGTACCCGTTTGGATACTAATGATTTGCTCCAGCGCCTGCATTTTTCTTTTTTCTTTTTTGAGAAACGCATTTCAACAACTATTTTTTTTTTTTGGGTCCTGTGCACTGTTCATGAGACTTACAAACTTTTTTTTAACAAAACTTTCATTGAAAATGGGTCTCAAACACTATTTATACATTTAAAAATTATTAAATTATTTTGCTATAATGTTTTCAATTTTCAGCAAAATAAACTGTATCTAAACACACATTTAGTCATTAAAAAAAAAAAAGACACCTCTAAATCGTTGAAATCAATCACTAACAAGAAAATAAATAAATCAAGAGACATACTAAAAAAACCAAAAAACAAAAAACAAATATATCAAATAAAAATCCAAGGGAACAAGGTCCAAAAGACAAAGACCCAAAGTAGACGATACGGAAGAAAATAGCGTCATCAATAAGATTAACGAAGTCTACTTTTTTGTCGTGGAAAACAAAACACTGAGAGGCGAAGTCCAAGGATGACACATGGACTCTGCTTTCCTCGTGTGTTACTCATCATAATATCATTTGCCGTCAAAAGTTTGTGCTAGAAAACTCGCGACTGAACTAAAATGTGAATTGTGTTTCATATGATCGTGTCTTTCTTCCCAATTTTGATGACCGATGGGACTGACGAAGACAAGTATAAACGAAGTAATTTGGACTAACGAGACAAGCCTGCATTGACAAGTATCCACTTCACTGACGAAATTAAACATCTCATTTAATGCCATGGACGGTTACAAAACCAGTTGTACAGACCGTGGAGACAGAATTAAAGCAACATAATGAGACCAGAAAACGTTACCCAGAAGGATATTAAGAACCACCATAATTACCCAACGGCTAGAGGCTACAACAATATAAAGCCCTCAAATGCCCAAGAAAAAGGTATGTGCACATTGAGATAGTTACTGTAAAATTCCTCGGATACATTACATTGTCCTTTCTTAGATAATTTTCAATACTGACTTTGGCATCGGAGACGTTGTGGCAGGCACCACACCGGTGACCACATTCGAGAGTACATACTTGTAGGAGGCCGGAGAACATTTCTGTCTACACGCATTGGCTGACGAATTCACACATCATCAACCTCCATCTTCCAAAGTTTCAAGTAAACTCTCATTTTCATGTCAAGTACAATTAGCAATGTTAATGGTCAAATATATATATATATATATATATATATATATTTTTTTTTTTTTTTTTTTTAATTTCCAAAGACATTCAACTCTTTAAGCTGCGTTTGTTTTAGTGTAAAATATTTTCGAGAAAGAAAAATATTTTCTAGTGTTTGATTGCATTTTAAAAATTATATTAGAAAATTATTTCAAGCGTTTGGTAACATTTTGAAAATGCAAATTTTCTACAAGTTTCTCACATTTTCTCAGCTTCCAAACAAATTTTATAATAGAAAATTGCAATATGTAAACTTTTAAAGAAAAAAAAATTAGAACAAAACCATTCTCAATACACAAAACCATTCGGTCAAACTGAGAGAGGGAGGAGGAAGAGAGAGTGATCGCAAATCAAGGGAAAGGGAGAGGTAGATCGAGAAAGAGAGAGATCGGTCATGGGTGGGTCATGGGAGACGAGACTGGTCCAGCGGCGACAGGCTTTAAGCGGCACCGAGATTGAGACGAAAAGAGTTCGATCTAGAGGGCGACGGGATGATCTGATGGTGTGATCTAGAGGGGTGCGATCTCAGCGGGAAGATCTCCCCAACGCGATCTCGCAGCACAAGCTCTATGGCACGATCTCGCTGCTAGATCTCACCGGTGCAAGCTTGACCGCGCGTCTGGGCTTGGGGTAGTGGTCTAAGCTCGATGGTGCGAGCTCAATCTCGCTCTCTCTAGTCTCTCTTCGTGCTCTTTCTCTCTCTCTCTTCGGTGTCTGAGTCCAGAAATCATTTAAAGGCAACATAAAAGTGTAAAATATTTTCCACCCGTGAGCTCTTATTTTACAGTCAACACATAAAACATTTTCAGTTTGACCTAATTTTTGGTAACTACCAAACACACACGTTTACGGAAAAGCATTTTTGAAAGTGGTTTGAAGCCAAAACAAACGCACCCTTAGTCTCTCTCTCTCTCTCTCTCTCTCTCTCTCTCTCTCTCTCTCTCTCTCTCTCTCTCTCTCTCTCTCTCTCTCTCTCTCTCTCTCTCTCTCTCTCTCTCAATTTGTATTAGGGTATGTGGGCTTTAGGCCTATCTTGTTTACTTGTATAGCAAACTTACTTATACTACACATATTGCCTCATATATAAAAACACTCATGTATATTCTATTACTTAAAAAATACAATACACTTATTCAGTATTTTTAACATTCATTATATTAACTTGTGTGATTTTTTTTTTTTAAGTCAAATCTTTAGGTACGTGATAATGAACTATACAATATCATTACTTATAGATTTGAGGGAATAACTTGATAATAACTTTAGACTTGGACTTGTGTGAATAATTTGTGGAAAAAGTTTAGATTTTTATTTGATATATACTTTAGACGATTATTTGTATATATATTTTGTGAGCTAAAAATTTATTTTTATGTTTATGAACTTTATACTATTACTAGCTTCTAACCTCATGAATATGCATGGATATACTTAAAATATATACATTAAGATGTGTAAAGTTGTGATTTTCAACTAGCCTTTGTTGGTTTTAATTCAGTACCAAATTTGATTGTAATTTCTTCAATCATTTCCCTATATTTATGTGAGTTTATTTGTAAGAAATAAGTGTAAGAGATTGGTGAAAAATCAAGCTTTAAAGATGAATTAGTGCAGTTCGCAACTATCTTATGAGAAGCTCGCAAGAAAGTAACCCGCGAAAAGGTCACGTGTGAAGCACATGATTAGAAACTGAAGAGTCATGCGAGTCTGTCATTTCACAAGTACTTCGCGAGAAAGGTCATCTCGCAAGGTACTCGCGAAATATTCTGTTTGTCAAAAAGAAAAGTTTCTTTACCAAATTCTTACCCACACTATAAATACCCTCATTACCCACAAATTATAAGGAGTGTTTTTCAGAGAGAAAACCCTAGCAAATACACTTGAGAGTTAGACATAGTTATACTCATAATAATCTACACATTTCCTTTTGGTTTTCATCTACACCTACGTCTCCATCTCTACATCCTTGAGAAGTTCTTAGCCCAAACAATTATCACACCCAATCTGAGTGTTGAGTGAAGTTTTGATGCTGTTGGGAAGCATTAGAAGGAGTCATTTAGTGGCGAATGCAATCGAGCAAAATTGTGAAATCCAAAAAGCTAGTGAAGACAAGACTTCGAGAAGTTCGTTGATAACAGGAGCTTGGAGGGCTCAAGTACATGGGGTAGACTAGGTTTAGAGGGTCTTTTGTTATTCGTGTACTCCAACTATATTTACTAGTGGATCGATTTCGACTTAGAGGGTCGCAGAGAGATTTTTCGCCGAGTTCTTTAGTTTCATCTTCGATAACACATCTTGGTATTATCTTGTATTTGTATCTCACTTCCCTACTCTTTAAGCTTTACTTTTATTGTTCATTGTGATTGGATATGGCTTAGAGTAGTATTATTGGCATATTGCAATTATTTACACTTATTCTGCACTTTGATAAGTTATGGTAAAAGCAATCTAGCTGTAATTTTTAATTTAGAATCTAAACAAGCGCTACTGTTTCATACTAATTTGAGTTTTCAAGATGCATAGTATAATTCTTACATATATAATTTAAATATTATTAATAGTCATTTTTAATGATTATTTGATTAACTCTTTAAAAAGTCGCTTGTAAAAATATTATTAGGTAGAAAATGTAGATTGTCCCTTTTTTTAATTTTTCTATGTTCATTAATTCTAGACTCTTTAGTTTTTGTATGCAATAACTCACTTAGATGGATATTTATGATGTGGTCCCATATATGACTCCAAAATTAAGAAATAAAATCCTCTCTAAAAATAAATAATTTAGGACACATGGCACAAAATTGGACTTCAATTGTAGAATCTAATTAGATTATCTCTAAATTTTACCTATTAATATATACTAGCATGTAACTCATGTAAATGCATGGATGCATTTAAAATTAAACACAATTTTTATTATAAAAATATAAACAATTAGTCAAATTATTAAAAAAAAAAAAAATAGCATGTAACACATGTATACATATAGATACATTTAAAATTAAACACAATTTTTATTATAAAAATATAAATAATTAATCAAATTTTTTTTTAAAAAAAAAAGTAAACGTAATTAGTCACATATTAAAATTTTTACCTAAATTTAATACTACATATGATTTTTTTTTTCCTTCTAATTTTTAATAAAATATAACGTGTGATAATGTTTGTTATGTGGTGATTTTTATTGAGTATATGTGATTGGTTTTTTTTTTTTAATTTTATAATTTATTAATATTAGATTCTTAGTATTTTACACTCATGAACTCACTCGGCACAAAGATTAAAAAACTTAAGTGAACACATAACACAAATTTAAGTGGATAATTATGATGTGGTCCCACATAAATTTAGACACATGGCACAAAATTGGATTCTAATTTTAAATTCTAATTGAATTTTCTCTAATTTTTGCTTATATATATATATATATATATATAGATTACTAGTAGATTTACATGATAGATGGGGTTGGCCAATTAAACCCATGGGCCAAGGCCTTCCTTCATAGGCCAGCTATTGGAGTGATCCTACCTTGACAAGTCACATATTTAACCACTTTAATGCTTACTTAGGAGTTAGGACATTTGTTCATTGGTCATTTTAGATAAATTTTTATACCACTTTTAAGGAAAATATTTTTAAAAATGTCAAATAATCAGTTACTTTTTTTTTTTAATTTTATCTCTTCTCATAATTTCATAAAAGGTTCTAAAAATATTTCCTAAACATGTACTTTAGGACATCCATTAACTTTTTCCTTATTATTATTATTATTATTATTATTATTTGATGATGACAATTAAAAAAATAGATGATGTGATAATAAAAAATTAATGAGAATATATAAATTAATAATAATAACAGCACAAGATAAGGATTAAAATATTATCAAATTCTAAGGATTTATTACTTACTATGATAGTGATTAGGGTAATTGCTATAGTTGTTGAAGTAAATGAGAGAGAGAGAGAGAGAGAGAGAGAGAGAGAGAGAGAGAGAAGTTAGGGTCTCAACATTTGGCTATTAACATTAATTTTTCAATTGTTCCTAGAGCTCGTTTAGTACAATGAGTGAAAATTACAATAGGAATGGTAACTTTATTACTAAATTTAAGATTTATTTTAGGAAATTCCTTACTCATACAACTATATTTCCTTAAAAATAATATTTTTAAAAGCAAAAGGAAAATTTTAAATGATAGTCAAAGAATATTTATATATAAATTTCCAATTTTTATGGTAAGTGAGAGATCACCTTATAAAGGTTTGCTATCCCAGGTAGGTACATGCAAAATTGTAAACTAAAGAGCAACCAAAACTGTGACACTCTTTCCATAAAAAAAATATATATATATATAAATAAATAAATAAAAAACTGTGACTCTCTAAATAATTAGTGGATAATTTACTGGCCAATATATTTGCCTAGTCGTAACAGATTTGGGGCTATTGGTCATTTCTGCAAAAAAAAAAAAAAAAAAAAAAAACCCTTATAAATTTTGCCTTTGCTATTGGGATCTTACTAGCCAATACATTTGGTCTAGATTTTGCCTCTCTCAAGGTTCCACATGATTTTGAGCTTTCCTTTGGATTTGGGCTCATTGTAGCCCCAGAAAAATAAAAGTAAATGGAAGAATAAGAAGGGGTTTCAGAACAGAGGGTCAATAAACCTCGCTTTGCAAATATATAGAGTAAATTGAATCACCGCAATATTTTTCTTTTTGTTTTTATTTTAAAATCTTGATTTTGCAGTCTACTAGAATGTTTATTTCCTAAAACTAAAAAGATGATTATTAGTTTACATGAATAGTACAATGCAAAGTGTGTATTGTAGGCAACAAATGTGTCAATGTTAGCCACTTTCTCCAGAAGTGGCAAATATTCGCCTAGAAGATGCATTGCAAATTGTTCTATTCATGTAAACTAAATATACAGAATTTTCTTTTGAGTAATACATAAATTTCATTACATTGCTATAATATCAACCTCCCAATATTGGTAAGATTAAATTTGGATTGTTGTTGAGCTCCTCAAAGTAACCAAAGATTAGATCGTTGCTAGCAAAAAATTCCTAAATTTCTCCTTGGATCTCCCACAATCAGAAATTTTTGGCTTTTTTGCTTTGCCGGTCTTCTGATAGTCTTACATTCGAGAAAGCCAACAACAATGAGAAATTCTCAAGGACGAGAGCTCTCTGAACCGAACATGAAACAAGCTCACTATACAGTGATCAATATTCAAATTGTGTATATATGGCTTAGGGCAATGACTCTCCTATTATCTATGATAATGATCTATGGTTAATGATGCCTCTACTACTATCTGCTGTCCATCTGGAACAATAATGCCAAATCATAGGAGCAACCTGCATTGTGTTGAACACTATTATTAATGCATGTAAATTAATTCCTCATCTTTGCATTCTCTAATTGCAACTTCCATAACATCACCAGCAGAAGAAGGTAACACATCACAACAATGCCTTCTTGGAGCCTGCAACTGAATTACAAAGAGAATACGTATCAGATATCAATAATGACAATAATTTAATGGAATTCCAAGCATGTATGAATAATTGAACTTCTTATGTACAAAACCTGATTAGCAAATACCTGTTTAATATCAAGGTCTAACTTATGTGAGAACACTCTGATCTCTTGCACTTTCCTTGGTGAAGCCATGTCATTTGAGCAATTTACAAAAGACTTCTTGTAATTGCTCTTGATTCCATCCCTATTGGAAGATATACCATCAAAAAAGAAAATGGTAGGTCTTCTACAAGGGTCAGGATGAAGTTGTCTTGCATTAAATGTATAGGCTTCTGCCAAAGGTTTTCCTTTTTTCCACGGCTGGAATGTTTGTTGCACATGGAGAACCTCTGGCAAAAATATATGGTTTGGGAATATTTGAACAGCATAACCCCATGAAACAGAAATGGTCCATGAAAACCATCTATCATAGCAAATTGATTGTTGTAAGATCCTCTGGGAATCAACATTCGCAGCTTCAAATAAATGTTCTAGAGCTTTAGTGGTTGTCATTTTTGGGAAGATAGGGTCTAGGTGATCCAAGTGATGCAGGGATACCAAGGGTGTTACTGGATGTGCAGCTAATAGACCAAACAAATCGCCCCGCACATCAACCTTAAATTTCACAAACCATAATGAAAAAAAATTATTAATTTTAGATTATAAAGGAAACTTGCTGATGAACCTAACTGTTAATTTATAACTGCCAAAATGTGACAAGATTTGCAAACCTTGTGTCAGAGTTAACAAATTGATATATACCTGATGGAAACCTGGCTCATGTGTCAAAGCAACTCCGAGCTCTGCCAAGCAAGAGTAGACCCTTGAATCACTTCCATAGAGATGTGGATACCGTTCTATACAAGAATCGAAAACCTTTGCCAGAATTTTTGCCAGAGGGGAACTTATAGCAAAACCTGCCCCACCAAAAGCCATTCCAAATCCAAAAAACCTGTTCTGCTCGAAAATCTCAGAGTGAGTCCCAATGTAGTACCAAAGGCCATGATCATACTTTGAGAGAGTCTTTACCAAATTGTCTGGAAAGAAAACCGTGTCATCATCCCCAAACACATACCAACGCACATCAGGATGATTGAGAGCCACAGTCTCGGAAACAACACGTGCCACGCGAATCGCTGACCTGAGGCCATTCCTGTAAGTGTACCGAAATCGTGAAGTGTCTTCAGAGATGCAAACCGGTGGAAGAGAAGTATCATTGTTGGCAGGTTCATGATCAGGTGGAGGGCTTTCAAGGAACACGCATCCTCTCATTTGGCGAGGTTTCCACCAAAGCCTAACATACTCCTTCCTCTTAGTCCATGATTTCTGGTTAGAGGCAATCCCAAACACAATATGCTCAAGAGAGGTTGGTACATGAACTTGTTCAGATGATGAAGAATATGTATGCAACACGTTTGAAGAACATGTGAGGAGTAGTGACACAAGGAGATAGATTACACCTACAGAAGATGAGACAATAACGAGGTTTATCAAACGAGATGGTTGGTTTTTGGTTGGTGATTGAACAAACAGCATGTTTACTGAGGAGAATAGGAAAGGAAATGGTTTTGGTGGGGATGGTTGTTGCTACCTTAGAACTAAGGTTCTTTAAGCTTTCTTAATGAAAGGTAGAATATAATAAGGGTGGAGCATAGGAACTTTAGTAATTTCAGTTGACTAGCGCAATCAACGGCGAAAGCAAGACGGAATTCTTGAAGTCGTGTAAGTTTGTTACTTCTCCAAGTGTGGAAAGAAACATATGGGGTAGGTCTTGACAAGCAGCAGAGTCCAACCTTTTGCCAATCAGAGCCGTCCAAATGGTGGTATATTAATCAAAAAATTAGTCAAGTCATAGTCTTGATGATATTGGTTTGCTGGTTGCAAAGATGGAGAGAGAGAGAGAGAAAAAACGTGTCTAAAGGAGAGCAACTTAGACTCAAGGTGCGAAGTTTAAAATAAAAAATAAAAAAGCATTTGTCAGTGAATTAAGGAGGCTTTCGTGGAGTAATAAAGAAATTTTTTTTTTTTTTTTTTATGAGAAACAATAAAGAAATCTTTTTAATTGCACAATTTATAGCAACATTTCATTTTTAGAAGGAGAAGGATAGCAACTTAAACTCAAGGTACAAAATTTCAAAAAGTAAAGTTGTCAATGAATTAATGAATTAAGGAAAATGAGATAGTTTTCTAAAAAGGTCTCCTTAATTTTCCGTAAAAGCTTTTTTTTTTTTTTTTTACTATCTCATTTTCTTATGTTTGTTAGTAATCTTAAAATAAGTTGGAAAATTATATTTTAACTTTCCTTATTTAGCTTTGTGTGAGATAAAGTTATTTTTTAGAAAAATTTAATGGAAAACAAATCTATCTAATCCCAAGTTAAGTAAGGAAAGTTATGAGATAATTTTTCTTTAATCCATTTTTTCTTATACTACCTAAAATGAGAAAATATTGAAAAATATCTTTACATAAGTGTTTCCGTTGGAACAAATAGAACATTACTAGAGCAATAAAGAAATCTTTTTTGTATATATAATTTAAGGATTTGGCTTACTTACAATACTTTATTAATAAAGTATTTGAGATAAGTCAAACCCATAACTTAAAGGGCATCAATTTAAACTCAAGGTACGGAGTTTCAAAATAATAATTGTCAATGAATTTAGGAGACTTGGTAGAGTAATAAAGAAATCTGTTTGCTTGCACAATTTTAAGGGCAGCAACTTAAACTTAAGGTACGAAGTTTCAAAAAAGATATGGTATTTGTCAATGAATTAAGGAAACTTTAGTAGAGTAATAAATAAATCTTTTTGTTTGCACAATTTAAAGGGCAGCAACTTAAACTCAAGATACAAAGTTTCACCCCAAAAAAAAACTATTTGTGCACCAACTTAACTCAAGGTACGAAGTTTTAAAAAAAAGTATTTGTCAATGAATTAAGGAGACTTAAGTAGAGCAATAAAGAAATCTTTTTGCTTGCACAATTTAAAGGGCACCAACTTAAACTTAAGATAGGAAGTTTCAAACCAATAAAAATAAAATAAAAAGTATTTGTCAATGAATTAAGGGAACTTTAGTAGAGAAATGAAGAAATAGTTTTGGTTTCACAATTTAAAGGGCACCAACTTAAACTTAAACTCAAGGTACAAAGTTTCAAAAAAAAAAAAAAAGCCTATGAATTGAGGAGTCTAAGTGTGCATTTGGCTTCAAATTAAAAAGTCAATTTATTTTACTATTCAACTTATTTTTACTACTATTCATGAGTCCTACTTCACTTTTTAGTACTATTCATGAGTTCCACTATACTATTTCAACTAACTTTTACTTTTATTTATAGTACTTTCAACAAAATATTTTCAGTTTCAGTAAAATAAGCAGATTCTAAACAGAGCTAAGTAGAGTAATAAAGAAATATTTTTGCTTGCACAATTTAAAGGGCAGCAACTTAAACTCAAGGCACGAAGTTAAATATAAAAAAGTTTTTTTTTTTTTTAAATTAAGGAGACTTTAGTAGAGAAATAAAAAAATATTTTTGCTTGCATAATTTAAAGGGCAGAAACTTAAACTCAAGGTACAGAATTAAAAAAAAAAAAAAAAAAAATGTCAATGAATTAAGGAGACTTAGTAGAGCATTAAAGAAATCTTTTTATTTGCACAATTTAAAGGGCAGGAACTTAAACTCAAGGTATGAAGTTTAAAATTTAAAAAAAATAATAATAATAAAATTTGTCAATGAATTAAGGAGATTTTAGTAGAGTAATAAAGAAAAATTTTTCGCTTGCACAATTTAAAGAACAGCCACTTAAACTCAAGATACCAAGTTTCCAAAAAAAAAAATCAATAAATTGAGGAGACTTTGTCCAAAATTGTCAATGAATTAATGTTCGTTTAGAAACAACTTTTTTTTTTTTTTTACTAAAGAAACAACTTTTTTTAATTTTTTGCTTAAAGTACTGTAGATAAAATGTACAAATTAAACAAAATAAGTAAGTGGCTCACATTATCCACAAATAGTAAGAAAAATAAGCATAAGTTAAATAAAATAAGTAAGCAACTAAACATGAGACTTACAAATAGTAGAAAAAATAAGCAACAAGTTGACTTATATCTGCATTCCAAACAACCGTTTAAGGTATGTTTAGTAGACTGTAATAGGCATGGTAATATAATAGTTATTCCTATGGTTTATTATACAATAATTTGATTATATTTTTATTATAATAAATAGTCATTCCTTATGAATAGCTATTTTTTAAAATAAAGAATAATAATTCCTTTCTTAAAATGTTGTAATAATTATTCCATAGTATGTGTAATAATTTTTAAAATTAATATATTTCTAAATAAACAAACTTTCTATATGCATATAACAATTATGAAAATAAAAAATATCAAAAAATAATTAATCTCTCTCTTAAATATAAAGAATATTATTTTTTAGGAAATATAATTTCATGAGTAAGATATTTTCTAAAATATATCTTAAATTTTATTCTAATATTACATCTCACAACCAAACTTATGAAAATGTATAGTTATTCCATTATAATACATTTTATTTCCAAGAATAAATATTACAATTCCTATTATAATCCTCATTTAATATACCAAACATGGCTTTAATATGCATTTAACATCAACTTAGTTTTATGTTAAAAGTGTATATACTTGTACTTTGAAAATAAGAGAATTTAAAAAGTTGTACACAAAAGCAAAAAGAGGGGAGTCTAGGAGGGCCCTTGACTTTTCAAAAATCTTCTCTCCCTCTTGCATTTTTGGTTTTTTTAAAAAAATAGACATAAATTTTAATAATTGATATATATTTATAAGTTTGACTCTTTCTAAAACACCCTCAAACTTTAAGAAGTAAAATTCAAATTCTAAAATGTTAGGATGTAACTTACATCTTAACACTCCCAAACTTCAGGAGCTAAATTTCAAATTCGGAGTATAACATCTATTTAGAGGTATAATTTATAACTTATATGATGAAGAAACCAAAAATCAGCTTGATAAGCCGAAAGAATGTACTATTAGACATCCTCCATCTGGTTCTGCCAAATAGTAGAGCAATAAAGAAATATTTTTGCTTCCACAATTTAAAGGGAAGTTTTTTTTTTTTTTTTTTTTATAGGAATTTAAAGGGAAGTTAAAAAAAATAAAGTCGGGGTACGAAGTTTAATTATCGAAAGAAACTTGAAGTCAAGGTACAGGCACAACGTGTAACGTAGAGTACGCAGGTTGCGAATGCCAATTCCCTCTTCCCATGTGCAAAGTCATTGGGTTGGGTCCATCCATGCCCCTAGATCGTTGAGATGAGTCCAAAATCAGCAAATCCACGCGGCTCAGTTTCCTCGATAAGGAACACCGACTAACATTTCCAGCCAACAGTACGGCACTTCATTTTCAATATTATTATTTTTAATATTAAAAAAATTAATACACGTGTCGTGCGTACAGAGTACAGTACAATTCTATGTTTTATACCCCGACCTAGTCCACTATAATTAGACTTGGTCCATAATAATAATAATAATATTAGGAGTGATATTTGTTCAAGTTGGGTCTGAGTTGTTTACAGCAAACGGCAACCCGATCTGATAAAAAGTGGGTTTGCTTGGCTTAAACCTTACCCAACTCGAAAATTTGGGTCTCGGGTTAGACAATTTTTTAATTTTTTTAAACTACATATTTGATACCTACCTAGTCCACTATAATTAGACTTGGTCCATAATAATAATAATAATATTAGGAGTGATATTTGTTCAAGTTGGGTCTGAGTTGTTTACAGCAAACGGCAACCCGATCTGATAAAAAGTGGGTTTGCTTGGCTTAAACCTTACCCAACTCGAAAATTTGGGTCTTGGGTTAGACAATTTTTTAATTTTTTTAAACTACATATTTGATACCTATTTTTTACACCATATTTCAATTTGGTTTTTAACATTTCAATGTCATGTCAATTTAGTTATTATCGTTATCTCTTGAGTGAAAATTGCTGAGATAATAAAAGGCCAATATAAAAAGTTAGTTTCCGTTGATATGACAATAAAAAATTCCTTACCATTATTCCTCTCTTAATTAAATACAAATATGTTTCTCAAAAATAAATAAATAAATACAAATATAGAGTAAAAGAATGCACATTTTTAAATAATAATTATTACAATAATAAATCAATATAATTACTTTACTTATAAAGAAGTCAAGCTATATACTATACCATACTTATATAGAATTCAAGCTATATATTATACCCCCACAAACTAAGTCATATACTAACACCCTAGTTAAAGAAATTGTCTTCTATACGCAAGCTTCTTACAACCTAGTCAATGTGCCTAACGGAAAATGTGATAGATTAGGAATTTAGCTAAACTAATTAATTCTCAAACTCTCTTTTCAAGAAATTATTAAGTTTACCAGAAGGATTAGTGAAGTAGCCCTCCTGACTCACACATCATCTAGTGACTCACAAATGTAACATCATCTAGTGACTCAAACATTTGCATAAATGGTATTATTTTATTAACAAAGAATACCACTTTAACAATTCTCCCAGTAAATCTAATAATTATTCATCTTTCTCCCCTTCCATAAATTAGCTCCCTACATTCATTGGATATGATGTCATTCGTTTTCTTATTTCTTTCCCCTTCCTTTTAACGCAATTCCCAAGGCTTGCCCTCTAGAATTAATTTTTGAATGATCATAATTATTGTTTTTTAATAACATTGGTTTGACATATACAAAAGATGCATTAAAAATTAGGGGTGTCAATGTTCAACCTAACTCGCGAACACGACACGAACCCGACACGGGTTTTTTCGGGTTAGGGTTGGGCCTTAATGGGTTTGGATCATAAATAGGTCAACCCGAAAGCGACACGATAAAAAACATGTCATAAGTGGGTCAACCTGCGTAACCCGCAATAGCCATGTTTGACACGCCAATTTATTTGTGTAAACCTAAAATGACCCACTTAATACAGCCCGTTTAACTCGTATAACAAATAAATATTTATTTTATTTTAGATTGGTCAAATACCTTTTATATCCAACATATATTTTAAATTAAAAAAAAAAGTAAGTAATTACAAAAATTTATAAAGGATATAATTGAAAATTGACACTTTACAGACCCTAGAACTACTAATACTTTTTCTTTTTCTTTTGGCATAGAACTTACACAAATGAAATTAGATGAGCTTGTGGAAGCTGTTATGAATTTGGACATCAATAAAGAATCTATGGATGATAAACGTGGTCAAAGTCAAGATTAGTCTACTATTTGCTCAAACTATTTCAATATTGATACTTAGCATTTGACGAGTTCCAAAGATATTATATTTTTGTTGAACTATGTTATTTTATTTTTGTTAAACTTTGTTATTTTGAATTTGGGTTGAAGTGTATGCACTTCTTTTGAAGTGTAAAGAACTTATTTCTAGATTAATGTTATATTTTTGTTGAACTATATTATTTTGAATGTGGGTTAAAGACTTGAAGTGTATGCACTATTTTTTGAGATGTAAAAAAAATTATTTCTAGATAGATGTTATATTTAATATTATGTATGTTGAAATGGGTTGTGTTACATTCATGTCAACCCAACACGACTCGTTTATTAAGCATGTCAAATGGGTTGGGTCAGGTCAACCCGCCTTATTAACAGGTCGGGTTATGGTTGAAGGATCATAACACAATTATTAAATTGGTCGGGTTAGGGTTGAGCCATTTAGTCAAATACCCCTACCTCGACACGACACGAACCCGACACTCTAACCCGAATTGACACCCCTATTAAAAACAATAATTATGAGCATTTAAAAATTAATTCTAGTTGACAAGACTTCAGAATTGCATTAAAAGAAACGGGAAAAAAAATAAGAAGAGTAATGCTATATATACGAAATATTTTACAAACAATTGATATGGCTTTAGCATTCTCTAAATAATTATTGGTAAGCAAAAGTGTAATGTTAGTAGTGGAACCATATCTCATGAATATAGTGAATTAATTTATGAATGGGGAGAAAGATGAGAAATTATTAGGTCCATGAGGAGGACTGCTGTTATGGTCCTCCTTGACCTCCCAACCAATAAAATGCTTTTATTTATGCAAATGTGACATTATCTGGTAATTTTTATAATCTACCATGAATGATTAAATTCAAAATAGAATTATAATTTGGAATTAAGATTTAATGGATGAAGTCGTGACTTAAAAAGAAATTTTAATTTTCAAAAAGAAATTTTATTCAAACACCAAAAGGAAATTAAAATTTTAATTACTAAATTATGAATGAATATATAACAATGCTATGAACAAAAAAAAAAAAAAAATCCTTACAAAAGCAACTTATAAATCCAATTTCTATCCTTCTAGAGTCATGTATAATTATATCATTTTTTCAATTTCCCGTTCATGATAAAAATTATCCTTTTTGAACAAAAGAAAGAAGGTAAAATTATCTTAATCCCAATGCAATATAAAAATTAATGATTAATCCGTGTATTACTTCAAAATTACCAGTAATTGAACTATTCCATGTACTAAGTAGCATTTTTAGTTTTATTTTTTTAACCCTTATCTTTTTCCTTATAAAAGCAAACCTAGCTTGTCTAGACTCTAAATAAACGAAAAGAATTATGGCTTACAATTTTTTTTTTTAGAGAGTTTTAATCTATGCTGATAATAGTTTTTTATCATCAAATCAAAACATCAATTAGTTTTCTGTTTTTAGTGTAAACAATGATTAAACCATAGATCTCTTATTCAATCATCAAAAACTTTATCAGCAGCTAACGGGAACCCACGACAAGTCACAAATTTATCTTGATTATGCCTCTTCTTCTTTTTTTGTTCCAACGCATTTTATAATAAATCAATAAAAGAAATGTCTTTAACACTATTAATTTTTAGGAGTAATTAAATCCATTTATTGACTATTGATACTTAAAAAAAAAAAAAAAAAAAAAAAAAAACCCCCTATAGATACTTATGATTACCAAATAAACATTAAAATTTCTTAATTTCTTAATAAGGAAAGATCTGTCCCATAAAAAAGAAAAAAAGAAAGGGGAAGACCACCAAACATATACAGTGAGAAAGACCAAAACCTTTATGGCTTGTTTGGAAGTTTAGAGAGGGAGGAGAGTAGAGGGGAGTAGAGGGAAGGGGAGCAGTGGGGAGGAGAATAGAGGAGAATGATTCACCTCCACCTTATTTGGATGTTTTTAAAATTAGTAAGGGAGAAGGGAGTAATTAGCCCTTCTCCTTATGTAATTTTGTTAATATAATAAGGGTAAATTAGGTAATTTACTTTGTCAATAGTTTATGTACTTTAGTCCCCCTCCAAATCTCTCCAATTTGGGAGAATTAAAATTGGGGGGCTAGAGGGAGTCCAAACCCCTCCAAACTCCTCCAAACCCCTCCCTCTCATTCTTTAAAAACTTCCAAACAAGGTAATTGCATTACTCTCCCTCCCTCTACTCTACTCCCCCTCCTTTTTTAAACATCCAAACATGCCAATAAGGAAAATTCATCGACCAAATCAAAAAGTTATTCCGTGTGACGAGAAAATCAAACACAAAAGGAAAGTAACAGGTATGAGAATAAATACAAATTAAATAATTGAAAAATGAATTAAGTATGTTTTGGTTGCATTTTTGAATGCTCATACGAGTAATTTTTTCACTTTCCAGCCAAAGAAACCCAAATGAAAATTTTCATGGTAAAAGGGGCAAGAGAGAGATTGAGGTTTTTTTTTTTTTTTTTTTTGGTAAATTATTATTTTCATCCCTAAACTTTCACAAAAATTTGTTTTTCGTCCTTAAACTTTCAAAAGTTTGTTTTTTGTCCTTAAACTTGATAAAACGTTTACTTTTTGTCATTCTATCTATATCAGTTCATTTATGTCCTACATGACTAACGAAATGCTGACTTGGTATCTGACTTAGATTAGGCCATTTTATTTAAATATATTTATAGACACATGACTCACAATAATTCACACACATAACAATCTTTTTTTGAAAGGACAACAATATCCATGTTGACGACCATTTTGGCAAAAGGGCCCAATAATAGAAAAAGCCCAACAATATGAAAAAGGGTGAAGAAAGAAGAATTAGCAAAGTAAGGAAAAAAAATCATTAAACTCGAATGGTAGGAATAATAGTCCACAGGCCTATAAAACAGTAAAAGGGTCTCAAAGAGAGCAAATAGGCCCAAGAGAGCCCCAATGAATGAAGTAGTAAGCCCATGAGAATCATAAGAAGTAGAAAGCAAGCAAAGATGGGTTGGAAGAGCCCAAAGAAAGGGATTAGTAAATTGGATTGGTTCGAAAGCCAATAAACCCAAAAGTAAAAGATATGGTAATTGGGCTGAGGAAGCCCAAAAGGTTCAGTAAAAGCCTATAGGAATGTAAGGAGCAAGAAAGAATGAGATGGGCCAAGAATGCCCAAAGGAATAGAATGGGCTAAGGAAGCCCAAGATGATATAAGAATTGACCGAGCAGGAATGCTGGGCAACGAAAACTAAGGGAAGAAATAATATATGAAACTGATATGGCAGGCTCAGAGGAAGCCTAGTGAATGAAAAGTTAAACGATATCATGGCAGGAACAATGCAGTGGTGTAGTAGGAGTACCAGTCAGCCCACATCCAAGCAATGCCCAGCCTAAAGAAGAAATGAGATGTAAGGAATGAGGACCCAATGACTCACCCACGCCATAAAAAGTTAAACAAGCAGCAGAACACGCAGCAAGACCAGACAAACCCATAGGCAATAGCAAACGCATGAGCACCAGACAAGCAATGAACTCACATGGGAGTAGAGCACGCACAAGGCTCAGGCACCACCTATTTGTACCCAGCCTATTCAAGGGAGGTGGGCCATGGATCAAAGGTAAGAGAGGGTGTGGTCTGGCGGTGAGGAGAAGGGGAAAGCTTATTATGGGGTTTTCACTCAAGCTTTTGTAGGGACAATATCCTACCGGGATGACATACCACCCAAAAGAGATAAACATGAGCTAGAATCACTAGGTGCATGCTATAGGAGTTAGTAATAGAGAATACTCAGCCCTTATCCGAATGGAAATGCCATGGAAAGCTAGAAAATAAAACAAAACTTCCTTTGTCAGGGAATGGAACGTGGTGCAGCCAGCACAGAGTAGTGGTGGTGGCTGGGCAACTGGCAAGCTAGTGGGCAATCCGGAAAGGACACTCACAATAGGCCAAAAGTAGTTGAAGGGTAAAATAGTAAATCTTATCATGGTAGGTAGTATAAAAATGCCCCAGCCGTGCACAATAAGGAAGAACAAGAATGAAAGGGGAAATAGTATGGAAAAACACTAAAAACAGAAGAAGAAAATAGAGAAAACAAAGAAGGTAAGATAACAGAGAGAAAAAAGAAGTAAAAAAGAGCGAGAGGCATGCACCAATAGGCTATCCACTTCCCTCCCTCTCAATAGCCCATTCTCTAGCAAGTTAAGAGTTTGAGATTAAGTCATATAGGTCCATTTTCCAAAGTAGGCAATTTCTATGGTAGGATTTCCCTGTGAGGTCCACATTGGGAATTGGTTCCATTCTTGGACTTAAATCTCCCAAGGAGTCAAGTTTAGCAAACTAACCCCTTTCTTCTTTTATCATAATTAATAAGTGCTAACGTTGTTTTCTTTGTTGCTTATTCATTCCTGCCATACTTACGTTATCGTATCTCCCTTTTTGCAAGATTGTTTAAGTATTATCTTTTATCAATAGTGGGCACCTTAGTTAAAATATTAGTTGTCCTGCTATATTATTTCTTTTCTCTTGCTATAACATTTTTGTGACAGTATACCCTACCGTGGGCACATGACCAAGATCATTGCCAAGGATTCTAGCTTGCGCACAAGCTGGCTTAAGGTGGGTTTCAATTAAGTCAATCCTGACTCTCTTACCCCTGAATCATTGGCCACAGCATGACAGGAGCAGTCTAGCCCAGGTTATAAATTAGACCCACCACATTTAAATTGACAACTCCGCTGGGAAGTTGGGAAAAAGACAGGGAAGGCAAATAAAGCCCTCACAAGTTATGCCCCCAAGATCAAAAACATGGAACATAAGCACCGTGAACTTGCAAGTAGAATCAAGACCAACAACGCCCCACCAGCACCAGCCTAACCAAGCAAAAGGTGTTAATGAAGCGGGGGCTGGACCACAGCAGCAGCAAAGAGTTCCTACTAATAATGCCAACTTTTTCATCACAGTGTTGCAATCCGTGTAGCATTCATCACAGCAAATAATGGAAGAGATCCACCAGATGAAGGCAAACAAGGCGAAAGAAAAAGGAAGCCAGCATGACCTAAAGCATACAGCAGCCAAGGAAGAAACCCATGTAAGGGGGTGGTCCACAGAATGCGGAGTAGCAATTCATTACCATGGCCAAAGTTGCAGCGCTTCTAGAATAGGAAAGGGCCAAAGTGCCAAAGGAAAGATTTTATGCATGAAGGCCTCCTTACCACTGAGAATATTCAATAAGCCATATCCTGAGAGATATGAACCACGAACCTTCGCACAATACGATGGCAGAAGGGGAAGTGCAATCGAACATTTGAGCTAGTTTATTGACACCCTTGGCCCCTAAGCAGCAGACGAGGACTTGTGTCTCTAGGAGTTTTCTAAATCCCTATGTGATCGTGCATACACTTGGTACACCAGTTTGAAATCAGGGTCAATCCCGACTTAGGACGACATGGTGGATATGTTTTACACTAAGTACTTTTATGGAGAAGAGACAATAACGCTTGCAACTTTGCAAGAGACTAAGCAAAGGAGCAACGAGGACTTGATGGAATACATCAAGAGATTCAGAGACATAGCTCTTAACTGCTATGATCATTGTAAGGAAAATACATTAGTGGAAATGTGTATGGGTAGCATCATTATGGAATACCGAACTGTTTTGGAGAACTTAGAAATCTCCCAATTTGCACAGTTACTACAGAAAGCCAGGAAGATCACCTAATCAGTAAGGCTAAACTTTGACAGGCCCAAAGAACGGAGGTCCACTTCGCAAGCCATGACGATATCAATTAGCAAAATGAAAAGGAAGGCGAATGGGAAGGAATACAAGACCCCTTTGCCATTGCTATGTACACCAAAAGAGCTAGACGTGCTCCTAGATAAATGGATTGCAGATGAGGTTTTCAAGCCCAACCAAGTTTTCAGGGAACCCACTAAAGAGGAACAAAGGGACTTGCATTTTTGCTGTTTGCACAATTATGTGCAACACCCTACCATAGAATGTTGGGCTCTCCGCAAAATGGTGCATCGCAAAATCAAAGAAGGAACTCTCGAGTTATCTCAGCCAGAAGTCCAAAAATACCCACTCCCGAACCACAAGGGAAAAGTAGTAGCAGCAATCATTATTTGCGCAGATCTAAGGGAAGACGAAGAAGAAAGGCCAGCCCTACTTGCCGTAGCAATTACCACTTTACAGAAAAGTTTCAAATTCAAGAACCTATTTGATCAGTTAGAAATCACAGTAAATGAGCATAGAATTGCCATAGAGACTCTGGTAAGCATTGCCTCAAGGGCAGAGGTAGAATGCTTGACGGCTGAACTAGAGCTGATAAAGCATTCTTACAAGACACAAACGAGATCACTTTTAGTGATGAAGACATGGAAGTGGGGTATTCAGATCATAGGAGACCCCTTTACTTGGCGGCTTCCATAAATCAAATCCCCATCAAAAGGGTATTGATCGATATAGGCGCTTTAGTAAACCTCATCCCACTTGGAACGATGCAAGCAGCAGGAATTTCAGAAGGGAAAATACAGGGATGCCCAATGAAGGTAATAGGATTTAGGGGAAGAGGTGAATGTATCATAGGCCACATCCAATTATGGTTGAAAATGTGACCAATAGCCTCCTTGGCCCACTTCCATGTAGTGAAAACAGAAGTCTTATACCGCATATTATTTAAAAGGTCGTGGTTGCATAAGTACCGATTGGTCCCATCTACCTACTATCAATACGTGAAGGGAAGGCTAAATGGAAAAATGATACGAATAGTGGCAAACTCGTCACTCTTAAAGCAAGTAGAGGCTCATCTAGTAGAAACCATGTTTTACGATGAGTGGATGCCATCTGATGAAAGCTCAGTGTCCAAACCACAAGGCACCTTCGTCCCTAGGTGGGAGGATATTCAAGATGACCCAAAGCCCGATCTGAGAGGGCTACTAATGCGAAGAAAGAAGAGGAAAGAAGCGCCCGCCTTGGAGTCAAATTATACACCACGATGCGTCAAGGTTCGAACCCCTGATGACAGGATAGTCTACAAGTTATGAAGGTGTGTAAGGCCCACTTGCAATACACAAGGGGGTTCCAGACAAGGGCCACAACATAGAAGTTTGGTGTTGTGTGTAGCCCAGGAAAATTTGGAGGAAGAAAGTGATACAAAAAAAGAAGATGAAATTACAGCAGAAAAGGATACACAGGTAACAGCAGAAGAGAAGTTGGAAGAAGTCGATTTAGGCTCCGACCCATAGAAGTCAAGACCCATTTCAATAAGTCCAAAACTGTCAAAGGAAGAAAAGTCAGAGCTGATACTATTGTTGAAAGAGTTTAGGGATGTTTTTGCATGAGACTACAACGAAATGCCTGGGCTAGACCTAGGATTGGTAATGCACACGCTCAACATAGATCCTAAGGCTAAGCTGGTGGCTCAACCTGCCAGATTGTTTCATACTGAAATAGAAGAACAGATTGTAAAGGAAGTGCAAAAGTTGTTGAAGGACAAATTCCTGCTACCAAACATGGACCTACTGATAGACTCTGCAGCAAGGAACGCCATGTTCTCCTTTATGGATGGATTCAGTGCATATAATCAAATTCAAATGGTGCCAAAAGATGCAGAGAAAACCACTTTTAGAACACCCATAAATAAGTTCTACTACACTGTGATGCCCTTTGGGTTGAAAAATGCAGGCACAACTTACCAACGCACGATGACCTCCATATTCCACAATATGATGCATCGCGAGCTGGAAGACTATGTAGATGACATAGTTGTGAAGTCGAGGAGGCGAGAGGACCATGTTAAAGTATTAAGAAAGGTGTTTGAAAAATTCAGAGTTTTTAAGCTAAGAATGAATCTGCTTAAGTGTGCTTTCGAAGTATCTACTGGAAAATTCTTAGGATTCTTGGTCCACAGCAAAAGAATAGATGTGAACCAAGCCACAACCACAGCTATAGAATAGATGTGGACCCGACCAAAACCACAGCTACATCAGATTATGATGAACCTCCCTATGGTGCAAGCCCCAATCTGCAAAAAGCCATTGTTGCTCTACCTGGCCTCAAGCTCGTATGTCATAGGTGCTTTGATCACCAAGAAGATGGAGGCTGTATCGAGTAACCAGTCTATTATGTGAGTCACGCTCTAAAGGATGTAGAGACCCGCTACCCCAGAGTAGAAAGAGCATGTCTGGCAATAGTACACGCATCACAAAGGTTACGACATTACTTTCTAGCCTACGAGATATGCTTAATGACAAAGTCTCACACAATCAAAGCTCTTCTGTGGCAACCAATTCTCTCTGGGAGGATATCTTAGTAGTTGTTACAATTATCACAATATGACTTAGAGGCAGGAACACCCAAGGCAATAAAGAGTTAGGCCATAGCAGACTTGCTAGCACAATTCCTAGGAGAAGAAGAATTCCCGTTGGATGATGAAGTTCCAAGAGAAGTGGCCGCTGCAAAAGTAATTGAAAGTAATGGGTGATGAAGTTCGATGGTTCTTCTATGGCCCACTCAGGAGAAGAGGCCGTGGCGCTCTCGTTCAAGGTGGAGTTTCCTTACTCAAACAACACTACAAAGTACGAGGCCTATCTTACCAGGTTAGCCATAGCCCTCGAAATGGGGATCAAGCATTTGAAGGTGATAGGTGACTCGAACCTAGTGGTTTGCCAGGCCAATGGCAGTTTCTCTTTAAAGGAATCAAGTTTGGCTCTGTACAGGATTTTGGCCCAGAAAATGGAAGAAAGGTTTTCAACATTTGAAATAGAGCATGCTTAGAGAAGTAAGAAGCGAGAATCGGTATGCAGACGCGTTGGCCACGTTGGGCTCACAGATAGCCTTTGCAAGAAGTAGTACTAGAGTCAAAGTCAACAAATGAAGGGAATCTATTGTTGAAATACTACAGGAAAGGTTCCAAGAGGAGATATGGCAGATTTGAAAACATTGAAGGACTATACCTTGATGAAAGGGGAACTATACCATAGATTACCAAAAGGAATTCTGTCAAGATGTGAGGGGCAAGAAGAGGCCCAAAGAAAATTGAAGGACGTGCATCGTAAACTTCAGAAAGCGGGTTTTATTGGCCAAGCATGGGTAAGGATGCAAACCTAGTCCAAACCTAGTACGAAGCCTGTCACTTGGTTGCAGACAGGGAAGAGAGTTACGATGTGTTACCAGTGAAGACTGGAGAAGCCTGTTTGTGCAATACCTGACAGAAGGTATCCTGCCACAGAAGTAGAGTGAAAAATATAAACTTAAAAAGCTGGTAGTGAACTACTTTTTGCATTAAGGTATCCTTTTTAAGAAAGGGTATAATGGAGACCCATTACGATGTTTGGGTCCTAAAGAAGCAGGGGAAATGATTAGGGAGGTATATACAGGGGAATGCAGAGAGCGCCAAATGAAGAAAAAACTATACCAGTGTCTACTGCAGATGGGTTATTATTGGCCCACTATGAGGAAAGATACAGCAGAATTTGTGAAGAAATGCCACAGCTGCTAAGTGCAAGCTAACCTGATTCACACTCACCCACAAAGTTTACGTGGCATGGTCACCTCATGGCCCTTCCACACCTGGGGGCTTGACTTAGTGGGACCAGTTAATCCACCCTCGCACAGGAACATATGGATCCTTGTGACTACATAGTACTTTACCAAATAAGCAGAAGCCATACCACTCCGTAAGGCCATAGGAGGAGCCGTGGCAAATTTTATCAAGGAGAACATAATTATTAGATTCAAAGTACCTCATAGGATCATCAACGACAACGGGATGCCATTTGTCAACAGTGAAGAAAGAAAGATGCTAGAATTCTATCAAATCAAACACCACCAGTCATCGCCCCATTACCCCCAAGGGAATGGGCAAGTAAAAGCAACAAACAAGGCTCTCATCAAGATCATTAGTAAGATGAATCAGGAGTACGCCGGAGGATGGGCAATGCATCTGCCAAACGCCCTTTGGGCCTACCAAAGCTCACCCAAGTCTGCCACGGGATTTTCACCTTTCTCCTTAGTCTATGAAATGGAGGTAATCAACCCAGCTGAGGTGATGACACCTTCCTTAAGGGTCATGCAAACACAAAAGAGAGAGAAGGAGAAGGAAATCTTTGTGGCAAAAAGATGACCTAGAAGGATTAGATGAAAAAAGAGAGGAGGCCCAAGAGCGTAGTCGTAAATACAGACAAAAGATTACTAAAGCTTACAACTGGACGACCAGAGAAAGGGTGTTCATAGAAGGACTGCTTGTGCTGAAAACAACGGACCATATTAGGTGAGGTATGGCAGGACCATCTAAATTTTCACCAAAATGGGAAGGACCCTTTGTGATGAGGGAAGCACATGCAAGTGGTTATTATCATTTAGCCCAGATGAATGGAAAAGATCTAATGGACCCCATTAACGGCAAATGGTTAAAGCTATATTATGCCTAAGAAACATTGTGTAGTTATCCCTTTCTCTTGTTTAATTTCTTGTTTTTTTTTCTTCCCCCTAGTGATTGCCCTTGCAAGGGCTGATGTAAAAAAAAATCCAATGAAGACTGTAGAGTATTAGCAAAAACATACTATATCATAATCATAGTAATAATCATAGCAAATGTAGTAGCAAATGTAGCATAATAGATTACAAACCCAAAATATATAAGTCATGTTAGAGTTATCAAATAAGTGCTAGAGAAAATAGGAAGTTTACTGGGTAGGATGAAAAGGAGAAGAAGATAAACATAGGGGAAGGAAATAAACAGGGAAGTACACAATGTGATAAGTCTCATCAAAGGCCTAAAATAAGGGTCTGATCTCCAAAGCGGCTAGGGCCAGCAACACTAGAAAAGAGGCGCTTGCAACGTGCCTTTAAGCCTGCCACCTCCTTCAAAGTCTTGATGTGAGCATTTATGGCATCCACAGTAGGCTAGGCCTTCTTCATAAAGAAGGCTCGAGCAATCTCTCGCAGATGATCCAACAAAAACTCCACAATAAAGCCAACTCTGATCAACTCCTGAATTGCGACCCTCTACTGCAGAATGCTCTTAGTAGACACAGTGTCGATGAAGTATGCTCGATGTCGTTAATTACACTCCCTAATAGCTTAAGGAAGTGCTCCTTCCTGGATCGGCCAAAAACAAAATCCCTACATGAAGTCTTCATGGCTATTGTAAACTGCCTCCAAATGAGAAATGCATTCCCCAAGGACCCGAAAGCCATGAAAATCAACATAACAAGCTCTAGCACCCTAGAAATCCGCAAGATAGAGGTCATTGGTCTCAAGATAGTCAAACCAAATGAAGAAGGCAGCAACCTTGCTCGTTGGATCAGGAAATGTGGCAGAACTACTACCAACCTCAAACCGAGAGGATGGAGCCACCTCAGCAGGAGTTGGACCTGGGAAGAAACATGAAATATAGCATGAGGGATGGACAAAGTGAAGAAATGAATCCGTAATGAAGATTAAAGAAGATATGGGAGAAAGAAAAAAGTACCAAGACCCGTAGGAGTAGGGGTTACAGGAGTGGCAGAAGTGGGGTCTATAGGCATTGCAATGTCTGCTGCAATCTCAGGCTCCTTGGGAATATCTGTGGCTAAGGAAATTAATGCACAGAATAATCAAAGAATCATACCAGAAAGTTCAAAATAAAATAAAATAAAAATAAAAATAAAAAGGTCTAACAAGGGCAAGAGACACATACCCATAGCATCGGCCTCACACTCACCACCATCGTCCTCGTCTAAATCAGAAACCCTCTTCTTTGCAACAAGCTCGTCCTTAGAATCCTCAAGAACCTCCTCGAATCCCTCATTCGAAAACAAATTTGCATCGGGCCCTCGAGTGGCAAAACTAGGAATGGATGAAGGAGTGACCACCAATGAGGAGCCATCTTTCACAGCCTAAGACAGGGTAACAAAAGGATCGCTGGCAAAGTTAACATATGGAGTAGCAAGAGAAGCACTCCCAGTCTGAGATGCACCCGCAAGAATGACTCCATTCTGAGAAGTAGGAATCTCAGCAGGATAGGAACAGACTCACCAACCCTCTCGATTTGGCCACTCTCCTTAACAGGACCAGGCCTAGATGAAGGTATCGAAGCCTCGACAGGGACTCCCTGTGTAGCAGTAGAAAAAGAGGCCATGGCCTCAGCCACTACATCCGCCCCCATTAAAGAAACCCTCCATAGGTGTGCCCATAGCAGCAAAGATCTCTTTGCTCATACAAAGGCTTGGGGTCAGCCTAAAAACAAAAGAAAAAAATTTTAAAAAAAAAAAAGAAGAAGAAAGAAGAATGAATGATGATAAATAAATAAATAACATAGTAACATGTGGCAATTGGAATGCATGCGAAGGGGAGGGATGTACCTTCAACTCAAGCTCATCAAGTAAGATGGGGTGGGTGGTAGAAGTATCCTTCTTATACTTAGATTGCCAAGAAGTAATAATAAAAAAAAATTAAAAAAAAAAGGGGAAATAAATAAGTATGAATGTGGAGTTGGCCGCAAGAAGGCCCCATGAATAAGAAAAAATAAAGAAGAAAGAAGTGGAGATGTCTTCCTCTTGCTACCTCGGGTCCTGCTAGAAAGAGGAGTATCTATGGATGGCCATAGCGCAAAAGGCATGGGCTTGCCTGCAATAGGCCGCCAGTTGGAACGGGTACGAGCAGAGTGTTGGGTGCAGTACTGCATCATGAGTCCAGACCACGTAATAGACATGCTCATTTAATGAGCATGTCTTCATGTTTCTTAACTTTTCTTCATTATGTACAAAAGTCAGCATGTATTGGGGTTAGTTGGCCTAGGCGTGTTGGACACGCTGAAGGAAGGAAGAAAAGAAAGAAGCAAAAGGCAATAGTACTCATTTGGCTATGGCAAATCTGAAGAAAAGATTTGATTGAAGTAAAGTCAAAGTAAGTGGCTTGCATTTATTGTAATTTGAAGAGAAGAGTGTGAAAGGAAGAAAAGAAAGAAAAGGTGAAAGAAATAAAAGGGAAAGGCCATTCGGCCATTTGGGGCAGAGAGTGAAGAAAAAGGGAGAAGTCCCAGCAAGTGAGACTGAGGACTAAGTGCAGCCTGGCAGAACTGCATAAGTGAGTGAGAGCAAGCAAAAAGAGAAGAGAAAAATAGAGAGAGTAAGAGAAAATTGTGAGAGATACACAGTGAGAAAAAGAGCAATGAGTAAAAAAAAAAAAAAATTTACTCAAGTTGTATCTCTAAGTGTTGTAATCTCTATTTAATATAGTAAAATTATTCGGAATTTGTCCCGTGGTTTTCACCTTTAAGAATAAAGGGTTTCCACGTAAATCTTTGTGTTATTATATGGTTGTTCTTTCCGCTATGCTTGCTAAAATTTATTCACAATTATATAGAATTTTTCCCAACAAGTGGTATCAAAGCGTAGGTTTGATTAGGAGCAATGGCCGAAGAAGAAGGATAGACGTCAGGAATCGAGAAGTTTGACGGCACAGACTTTGTCTATTAGAAGATGCAGATCGAAGATTATCTCTGTATGGGAAGAAATTATATCTTCCTCTTTTAGGAAGGAAATCGGGTAGTATGGAAGAAGAAGAATGGAGTCTTCTTGATAGACAAGTTTTAGGAGTTATACAATTGACTCTGACAAGATCAGTTGCACACAACGTTATGAAGGAAAATACCACAGTGGATCTGATAAAGGCTTTGTCTATTATGTATAAAAAGCCTTCGGCTAATAATGAGGTGCATCTGATGAAGAAGTTATTTAATCTGAAGATAGTGGAAGGTACTCCTGTGGCTCAGCATTTGAATGAGTTTAACACCATCACAAATCAATTGTCCTCTGTGGAAATTGATTTGATGATGAGATCCGTGCATTAATTGTTTTGGCTACTTTGCTAAACAATTGGGAGGCCATGAGAATGGCAGTAAGCAATTCTGCAGGGAAGAGCAAACTCAAATATGATGATATTCGAGATTTGATTCTAATTGAGGAGGTTCATAGAAGAGATGCTAGTTTAAACAATGCACAAGATCAAGCTCTTGCTATAGAGAACAAGGGCAGAAACAGAAGCAGAGGGCTTGATGATCGGGCTAAATCCAATGATAGGTCACAGTTAAAAGGTAGATCTCAGTTTAAAGAGATAAGAGAATATTTCCATTGTAGGAAAAAGGGTCACATAAAAAGAAACTGCTGGCATTGGAATAAAGAACAAACTACAGAGAAAGATGAAAAAATGGTGATGAAAAGAATACTACAGCAATTATGTTTCATGAAGATGTTTTGATGCTCTCTCTTGAAAAGCAAAAGTGTAAGCATGTTGCTAAGAATGATGTTGAGTGGGTTGTTGATTCAGCAGCTTCCCACCATGTTATCCTCACAAAAAGGTTGTTCACCACATACAAAGCAAGCGACTTTGGTGTTGTAAAAATGGGTAACTCCAGTTATTCAAAAATTGTGGGAATTGGTGATGTGTGCATCAAGACCAATGTTGGTTGCACGTTGATATTGAAGGATGTGCGGCATGTTCCAAATTTAAGGATGAATGTGTTGTCTACCTTGGCTTTGAATCAAGCGGGTTATAGTAACCATCTTGGCAATGAAAGATGGAAACTTTGTAAAGGATTATTAGTTATTGCTAGAGGGCGTGCATGTTGTGGCATGTACAGAACTCATGTGAGGACTTGTAAGAAAAAGTCCAATGTAGTCAAATTTTTTGAGAAAACTACACAGTTGAGAGTTGATATTAATGGTGTTGTAGCCAAGAGAGTAAAATTCTCTCTACCTGAAAGTGATTTAAATGAGAAAATGATATTTGATGAAAAATATCATGATGCTAGGAAGAATGATGAAATGAAAGATCATGAAGGTCTTGAGCAGGGGGAGCAATATTTTCCACTAAAGATTGTTGAACCTCTTGAAAGGAGGTGTACTGAAGAACATCAAGCAGTTAGCTTCGAGAATATTTGTGCTTCTGTTGAGGGGGAGCCAAGAAATTGGATTAAGGATATCCAAGGTGAAGTAAACTATTTGAGAATGAAAGGTATTAATTTTGATGAAATTTTCTCAGTGTTAGTAAAGATAATGAAGAAGGTTGAGTCTGATATTGACTTGGCCGGCATGGATTCTAACTAAAGAGTTAAGTTGAAGATCTCCTCCATAAGTGACCTGGAGAGGGAGATTATTGGGTGCACTGCACTATGAGTCCAACCCACGTAATAGATATGCTCATTTAATAAGCATGTCTTCATGTTTCTTAACTTTTGTTCATTATGTACAAAAGTCAGCATATATTAGGGTTGGTTGGCCTAGGAGTGTTGGACAAGCTAAAAGAAGAAAGAAAAGAAAGAAGCAAAAGGCAAGAGTACTCATTCGGCTATGCCAGATCTGAAGAAAAGATTTGATTGAAGTAAAGTCAAAGTAAGTGGCTTGCATTTATTATGATTTGATGAGAAGAGTGTGAAAGGAAGAAAAGAAATAAAAGGGAAAGGCCATTCGGCCATTTAGGGCAAAGAGTGAAGAAAAAGGGAGAAGTCCCAGCAAATGAGACTAAGGACTAAATGCAGTCTGGCAGAACTGCGTGAGTGAGTGAGAGCAAGCAAAAAAAGAAGAGAAAAATAGAGAGAGTAAGAGAAAATTGTGAGAGATACACAATGAGAAAGAGAGCAGTGAGTAAAAAACAAAAGTTTTTTTTTTTTTTTTTACTCAAATTGTATCTCTAAGTGTTGTAATCTCTATTTAATATAGTAAAATTATTCGGAGTTTGTCCCGTAGTTTTTCCTTTCAAGGAGAAAGGGTTTCCACGTAAATCTTTGTGTTATTGTGTGGTTGTTCTTTCTGCTGTGCTTGCTAAAATTTATTCACAATTATATAGAATTTTTTCCAACACAGAAGGATCAGGAGAACTCTCAAGGACTACATTACCAATGGGAGGAAGACCACCCTTATAGGGAACAATGTCGAAACAAGTCTCAGAAGAATCATCACTATTCCTAGTAGATTTGGATTTAGCGGACTGAAATATTGAGCCCTTCTTCGCAGGCACAGGAAAATTTACCACTTTCACCTTTTTCTCCCAACCCGTGGGGTACCCATCAGCATACAAGTTCCACCCCTTCTCCTTTTCCTGCCACTCAAATATAGCACACCGAATCTGCTTCCTAGCATATGCCACCACAGACTTGGTGAGCTGCAACAACCGCAAGTTGGCGGAAATAATGGCATGGAGACTATCAGGAGGAATGAGAGAAAACCCACAGTTACGCAACAACTTTTGCTTAAATGAAGTCATCACAGCCTGCCAATACCCATGCAACGCAGCTATGCAAAGACCCTCTCTCTGTGAACCCAAGATCTTGACTGCTGTGAAACACCTACTCCAAAACTCAAAAGTACTAGGCCGTAGGAATGTTCGAATAGAAGTAGCAGACTCTAGAATGGTAGTAAAATTGTCAGGTATGTCCTGATCCAACCCAAACTGCCTTCTCACTTTATTGGCAGAATAGTGTACAAACTGAATGCTCTCATCAGCAAGGTAAGGCAGCCATTCAGCATTAGTGCCTGCCAAGTATGTAATCCCCCTCTCATCAAAGGCAGTCAACAAGGTGGTGGTCCCAGCGGTATCAGTAAAGGGGCCCATGACCGAATCAGCACATGTAAAGCCAATGCCCAAACTCCCGTAAGCTCTCCAACAAAAGCCAACTCCCTTATTGAAAAACTCTATAGCAGGATGCCTAAACGGCTTCAACCCAACCCAGCAATAAGCTGATGGAAAACTAGATACAAAGCAGTCGCAAAAATCAGTAATAACTTTCGAACAAGAATGGTACTTTCTTTGGTAAAAAGGACAGAATTGCACTTAGCCAAGTGCCTAGCACAACACTCCCATAGCAGATGCTGCAAAATGGTACTGTGGGCAGAAGTAGTAACTATATGGTAGGACCCGCCTGTTTCTCATCACTTTGCAAAATATCTAACTGCACATATAAATGACCCAGAAACATAAGGGCTAATGGCAGACTCACCACGGCAAAAATCTTTATGGCTAATCAGAAATAAAGAAGTTTTACAACATAATGAGGGTAAGAGCCGAAGATGAAATTACAAAGCCAGAATGAAACAAAGGCCGCGCGAACTACGTCAAAAGCCTTGGAGAAAGCCCCAACCCAATGCGACAATTTCGCGTTGCCACTGATCCATTTCTTTAACTCAACTTCCACGGGCTCCTCCTCAGGAGAAAGCTCAATATTACTCAGGTCCACATTGCCGAGAATAGGTAATAACAGTTGATTTACCACATCCTCCAAGGTCACGGTGATCTCGCTGCAAGAAAGGAAAAAGGTATGGGTAACGGTGCACCATCGGTAGACCAAATGATGAAGATTGAACAAGTCCCTATAGTTAGACAAGTAATGCGATGAAACAATAGCCTTCAACATGCAAGCCTACTGCAACGCCACCATGAAACTTGTATCAAACAACTCTTCATCTACCCACTCCTCCAAACCCAAAGAGGTACCCGACCCAAATTTGAAGAAAATGGGCACGAGGAGTGAAACGAAATAGTGTATATCAAGATCAGGGATCAAGGAAGCTAAAGGGGCCCAAGACAATGACAAATAGAGAGCCACACACGGCCTAGTGGTGGAGGCAAGTAATCGCCGAGCACCACCAGAAAATGGGTGTGAATGTCGTACCACGAGTCGATGAGGGGAGCGCACTCACCATCTGGGTCACGACCCCCTTCCTCCTCTTTGGAGCGTTCCAATTTGGAGAAGGGAGCATCTTCGCCTGCGGTTTTGGTGGCAAGATTGTCAGCAGCAATCTTTTTCCCTTTACGACAGGAAGAACCCTCACCTTTCGCTGGTGTCATGATGGGATATTTGATCGGAATAGATTGGTGAGGATGTTTTGAGGAAGAAGACATGGTGAAGGAGAAGGGAATGAAAATATGTTCTATGCGAATGATGAGAAGGGAATAAGTTTAAGTACTAATGATAATAAGGATAACACGAAAGGATGCAATAGGTCAGCCATCAAAAGAAGCATCGTATTAATGAAGCAGAAATTGTGTTTCAGAATAACTACTAAACTGGGAAATTCAAAGAGACAACACTGTTCACAGCAAGAAAGAAAATAAGGCACAGCCCACTATTCGAAAAAAAAAAAAAAAAAAAAAAAAAAAAAAAAAAAAAAAAAAAAAAAAAAAACTTTTTATTCGCATATAAACCGCAGGAGCAATTCATATGCTCAGGGGGCTAAATATTGGCAACCATTTTGGCAAAAGGGCCCAATAACAAAAGAAGCCCAACAATATGAAAAGGGGTGAAGAAAGAAGAATTAGCAAAGTAAGGAAAAAAACCATTATGCCTAAATGGCAGGAATAATGGTCCACGGGCCTACAAAATAGTAAAAGGGTCCAAAAGAAAGCAAATAGGCCTAAGGGAGCCCCAAAGAATGAAGTAATAAGTTCATGAGAATCATAAGAAGTAGAAAGTAAGCAAAGATAGGCCAGAGGAGTCCCAAGAAAGGGATTAGTAAATGGGATTGGTTCGAAGGCCAATAAACTCAAAAGTAATAGATATGGTAATTGGGCCAGGGAAGCCTAAAAGATTTAGTAAAAGCCTATGGGAATGTAAGGAGCAAGAAAGAATAAGATGGGCCAAGGATGTCCAAATGAATAGAATGGGCCGAGGAAGCCCAAGATGATATAAGAATTGACCCATGAGGAATACTGGGCAACAAAAACTAAGGGAATGAATAATATATGAAACTAATATGGCAGGCTCAGAGGAAGCCCAACAAACGAAAAGTTAAAAGATATCATGGCAGGAATAATGCAGTGACATGGTAAGAGTACCAGTCAACCCACATCCAAGCAATACCCAGCCCAATAAAGAAACGAGATGCAAAAAATGAAGACCCAATGACTCACCCACGCCACAAAAAGTTAAACAAGCAGCTAAACACGCAACAAGACTAGACAAACCCACAGGCAATAACAAAAGCATGAGCACTAAACAAGCAATGGACTCACATGGGAGTAGAGCACGCATAAGGCTTAGGCACCACCTACTTGTATCCAGCTAATATAGGGGAGGTGGGCCATGGGTCAGATGTAAGAGAGGGTGTGGTCTGGAAGTGGGGAGAAGAGGGAAGCTTATTCTGGGGTTCTCACTCAAGCTCTTTTAGGGGAAATGTCCTGTTGGAATGACATATCATCCAAAAGAGGCAAATATGAGCTAGAATCACTAAGAGCATGCTATAGGAGTTAGTAAGAGAGAATACCCAACCTTTATCCAAATAGAAATGCCATAGAAAGTTAGAAAATAAAATAAAACTTCCTTTGTCTGGGAAAGGAACGTGGCACAGCCAGCACAGGGTAGTGGTAGTGGCTGGGCAGCCAGCAGACCAGTGGGCAGTCCAAGAAGAACACCTACAACAGGCCAAAAGTAGTTGAGGGGTAAAATGGTAAATCTTATCATGGCAGGCAATATAAAAATGCCTCAACTATGCACAATAAGGAACAACAAGAACAAAAGGAAAAAATAGTAAGGAAAAACATTGAAAATAAAAGAAGAAAAAAAAGAAAACAAAGATGGTAGGATAACAGAGAGGGAAAAGAAGTAAAAAAGAGTGAGAAAGCGTGCACCAATAGGCTACCCACTTCTCTCCCTCTCAAAAGCCCATTCTTTAGCAAGCTAAAAGTTTAAGATTAAGCAACTCAGGTCCATTTTCCAAAGGTGGCAATTTCTATGGCAGGATTTCCCTGTGAGGTTGCCTACATTGGGGATTGGTTCCCTTCTTGGACTTAAAAATCTACCAAGGAGCCAAGTTTAACAGACTAACCCCCTTTCTTCTTTTATCATAATTGTTAAGTGCTAACGTTGTTTTCTTTGTTGCTTATTCATTTATGCCATACTTACATTATCGTATTTCCCTTTTTGCAAGATTGTTTAAGCATTATCTTTTATCAATAGCAGGCACCTTAGTTAAAATATTAGTTGTCCTGCTGTATTATTTCTTTTCTCTTGCTACAACATTTTTGTGACATAATACCCTGTCGTGGGCACATGACCAAGATCCCTGCCAGGGGTTCTAGCTTGCGTACAAGCTAGTTTAAGGTGGGTTTCAGTTAAGCCAGTCTTGACTCTCCTACCCTAGAATCATTGGTCCATAGCACAGTAGGAGCAATCTAACCGAGGATATTAAAAGACCCACCACAATCCCTCAATCGCTCAATTGACTCAACCCGATAGAAATCCCCAAACCTGAAACTTAAGCCCAACCGTGAAATCTACACTAGCCACCCCAACCGTTCAACGACAACCTCCCTCCACTTGCATCAAGGAGATGAAATAAGGCACCTAGGTTTCAGTTTTGCCCGACAGACAAGGAGCTTATATTGTGCTATTTGAAAAGGAGGGTTTATCAGACAAATGCTTAAGCTCGATATCATTGTTAATCTATGTGTACAAATGGGACCCTAAAGAATTGCCTAAAACTAAAGCCTTTTTGTTTTTGTTTTTGGGAAACGTTAACTTGGTTTGTTTGGTTGTTTGATGGTTTGAAGTCAAATCTTTGTTTGTTTGTTGATTGTGTTCGGAAGTAGTTTAGGTTTGATTAAAAATTGAATATTTGTTAATAATTCTTGTAAAATTTGTTTGTTTGCTTAGAGTTTTATCTGGGTTTTGGATGAAGTTTGGTTTTTGTTGGGTTCGATTAAAAATTGAATCTTTATTAAGAATTCTTGTAAGTTTTTTGTCATCTCCTTGACACAGGCAAACGGAGGCTAGCGTTGACCAATTGGGGTTGCCGATTGGGATTGAGCTCCCCAGTTGAAGCTGTTGTTGTGGGGGGTTTGCACTTTTAAAAAAATTGTTTCCATGTGTCCAAATCATTGTGAGCCATGTGTCCATATATATATATATATATATAACGGTTTAGTCCAAGTCAAATACTCAGCATTCTATTTGCCACATATGACATAAACAAACAGACATGGATGGAAGGATGAAAAATAGACCATTTTGCAAAGTTTAAGAATGAAAAACGAACTTTGAAAGTCTATACACGAAAAATGAAGTTTTATGAAAGTAGAGATAAAAATGATATTTTATCCAAACCTGAACCATAACCGACCAGACCCAAAAGTTTAGGTCAGTTGGGCCACCTGAACCTGACCTGTAACCAACTCAACCTAAAAGTAACCCAACTGTAAGACCCAACACCTGAACCGAATAGACCTAGACCCGCCCAAAACATGTTAGGTCAGGTCAGTTGGGTTGGTTAGGTCCTTGCTCAGCCCAACATAATATATGACCTCAAAATCTACTAAGCTGTTGCTTTTCACTAGTGAAGAAGGGTTTCAATCATGTGGGGTGCCCAATTATCGACCAACATTAGCAATTTGAAGCCTCTGCTCAATAAGGAAGATAAAAAGTAGAATGATTGAAGATAAAGACTAGAGAAGGAAAAATTAGTTGAAATTTTACATCCTAGTTGTTCCACGAAAAGGATGAAAAAAATAGAATGATGGAAAATGTCGAATGTGAGAGAAGAGGAAGAAAATGTCAAGTGAAAAAAGTAAAACTATCTCCATTTTCCCTCCTCTTTTATGTCATCTCATCTCGCCTGTTTAGTTACAGATTTGACATTTACCTTTTCAACAATAACGCACACTCAAACCTGAGATATCTTCTTTAACATCTCAACAAGGTGGCAACTTAGCTTTTGCTTTTTATCTCGTACAAATGTTAACTAGCTATTTTAAAATTAAACTAACATTCATCCTTTTGTCTCAGCCATAACAATTAACAAATAAAGCACCAAAAGTTGTGAGATGCCAAACTCAGACAATTATGAATGCATTCCATAAGGTGTGCCAAATGCCAAATATTTGGCATTTGGCACACCAAACACCAAAAAACCCCTCCCATGAGATGTTCTAAATGCTATAATATTTGGCACACATGAACAGTATCGTTCCATCTTTGGAATGGTACAGAAGAAAATGCTATAAAAAAAATTATTCATTTTCTCTCTCTTCCTTTATGACTTTCTTTCTTTTCTCTCTCTCTCTCTCTCTCTCTCTCTCTCTCTCTCTCTCTCTCTTTTCTTCTTTCTTTCTTCGCCTCTCCCTTCAACTTTTGTCACTCTCTCTTCCTTTTTTCTTCTTCTTTCTTCTCCAGAATCTTCACGTCTCTCTTTTTTCTCTCTTTTTTTCCTTTTATCTTCTCTCTCTCTCTCTCTCTCTCTCTCTCTCTCTCTCTCTCTCTCTCTCTCTCTCTCTCTCTCTCTCTCTCTCTCTCTGCCTAGATCATTGCCATTAAGATCGGCCATTGCCATGGAGTTCAACCTCACCGATGAGGTCGACTGGTGGAGATCGCATGTAAGTTTGGGCATTTTTATTTTATTTTATTTTTTTTGATTGTGGATTCCATGTGATTATTGGTGGTGGTGGAGTTGGGTTGATTCCATGTGATTTGGGTTGTATAAATGGAGTTGATTTATCTCTTCATTTCTTTTTCTCTTTTGAGAGTTTTGTGTTGATTTTGTGGATTTTTTTTAAAGTAGTATTGGATGGTGATGGCGGCCGATGGATTGTTGGTGGTGGTGGCGGGTTGTACCTGTGGTTATGGGTGGTGGTGGAGGGCTATGCTTATGTATGGGGGTGGGTTTAGGCGTTTTTTTTTTTTTTTTTTTTTTGGGTTATGGATTCCATATGATTGTGGGTGATGGTGGAGTTGGGTTGATTCCATGCAATTTGGGTTGTATAAATGGAGTTGATTCATCTCTTTATTTTTCTTTTTTTAAAAGTTTTGTGTTGATTTTTGGGATTTTTTTTAAAGTAGTATTAGGTGGTGGTGGTGGCAGGTTGTACCTGTGGGTGGTGGTAGTGGGTTTGTTACAGTTCTATGCTTGTGTTTGTGTATGGTAGTGGGTTTTTATTTAGTATTTTTTTTATGGTTATTTTTAATATTTTTATATATAATTTTAATGTTGTGGTGGGCCTTTTTGTAATGTTAGGCTGGGTTGCTCCTGCTGTACTGGGCCTAAGTGTTCTGGATAAGAAAGTTGGGATTGGTCCAATTGTAACCCACCTTGGTCTAACTTGTGCACAAACTACGCCTTATTTGCCAAAACTTTGGTCACATGCCCATGACAGGCGGAGCTGCTATAGGAAGGTTATGGCAAGCAGATGTAATAAAGATAGCAAAAGAAATACGCTTGCTATTTAGACAAAATAAATAAAGGGCAGCGACAGGAAGCACCCCGTACATAAAATGGCAAAAATAAGTGGGGAAGAAATAGTAATGAGTTTATTGAATCAAAGAGGGAAATATTAGTCTGCAATGCCAAGTTATGTTATAGGATTGAAACCAAGAAGAGAACCATTTCCTCAATGCGAATAATCTCCCCATAAAAGAAATTAATTGCTTTGAGGGAACGGGCTTGAATGACCTATGCCCAAAAGAATCCTTTGCCTTTGACAGAGAGCAGGGCTTTAGAAGGAGAGAGGGGATCAACCTATTGGTACATGCCTATTGTTCTATGCTCTCTATTTCCTTTCATTATTTCTAATTCTTTTTCTTTTTCTCTATTCTTTTCTCAGTGCTTGCTTTTATGTTGTGATTCTCTTGTATAGATTGCTATTACCGTGATTGTCCCCCCTATTGTGCACAACAGGGGTCCTTTATATAATGCTTGGCATGATTGGCTTTTACTATTTTAGCCTTTAACTGTCTTTGTCTAGTCTGAGTGTCCTTGCTCGCCCAACCACCACCACTTACCTGTGCTAGCTGTGCCACTCCTCATCACTAGACAAAGAAGACTATTTTGTTTATTTGTTTGTTTGTTATGGCATTATTAACTCATCCTTACTTCTTTGGGGCGATATGTCATCTCAAGAGGACATTTCCCCCAAAAGAGCCTAAGCAGGAACCCCAGAATAGGTTTTCCGCTTTCTCCACCGCTAGACCATGCCCTCTTACCTCTGACCCATGAACCACCACTTCCTGTATTGGCTGGATACAGGTTGGTGGTGTCTGGGCCTTACACGTGCTCCACTTCTGTGTATGTCCAAAACCTATCCGCTACTCATCCGTTTGTCGTGGTCTGGAGGCTCGTCTGCACATTCTGCCGCTCATCCTTGACTTCTTATGGTGTGAGCTATTTTTTTAACTTCCCATTCTTTATGGCCTGCTCTCTTTAGGGGCTGGGCTTTGCTTGATTATGGGTTTTTCTTCCTGCAGCCCACTCTTTTACTCCTTTCTGCAATCTTGCTACCATTTTCTGCTGCACCACTCTACCATTCTTGCTGTGATGTCATTTGACCCAAGCCTGCTGGGCCTCTTTGGGTCTGCTACTTATTCTTCTCTAAATGATTTAGTATGATCATTAAGCTTTTTATTACATTGCTTGCGGGCTCCTGTGTCCCATTTATTTCCTCTTGGAAATCCTTGGCCCATTTACTTTCCTTGGACATACTCGACCCTTTCTAATTCTGCGTTCTCATGGGCTGTTACTAACTCCTTTGGGCTTCCCTGACCCAATTAATTTATCCTTCATCCTTGGGGTTCATAGACTTTCTATCAACCCCTTACTTTCTTTACTTGCATTTCTTCGAACTTATTGTGACCCATTCTCACTTTTGTACATCACATACTGCCCATAAGTTTGATACTTCTCTCTTTCTGGACTCCTTTAAGTCCGTTTACTTCCTCAAGGCCCATTTGCTTCCTCAAGACCCATTTGTTTATTTTATGAGTCTATGATCCATTATTTATGCCACTTGGACTTAATGGTTTTTCTATCCAATTACTAACTCTTTTTTGATTATGTTGCTGGGCTTCTTCCTTCTTCTAGGCTTCTCAAAATGAGCATCAACAAATGTATAGAATTGAAAAATAAAAAATGCGATGAATGATAAATTGTAAAATGGTGTGTTAAAATGATAAAAATAAGTTTTTTTATGTCTCATAATGGCATATTTATAAAATACCTTATGGGAATGGTCTAAGACCAAATATGTTTCTCTAAGTTTTATAAACCTTTCAGAAGTAAGGTTGTTCAAGAAATTGGTCCCACTGACAATGATCGCACCAAACCAACGGCTTCCTCCCATCAAAAAAAAACCAACGGCTTCCAACAGTTTTCGTTGGCATGGATGGACTACCCTACACATTCCCCCTACAACCTGGCAACTTTCACCATAGCTCCGCCACATACCAGCGTTTTTCCCCCTGCCTACCACCACATTACCTTTATTTGACCATAACTCAAATCAACCCACATATCAACCATCGTGGCTGACCTAAGTCGAGAACCCACGTGCCCAACTACCATTAATCCCCAACTACCATTAATCCCCAGTGCCACTCAAAAAGCAATCTGACCCCTGCCGATTTGTGAATTTTTTTCTTTTTTCATTGACAACTGGCTAACCACAGCGACAAAAAAACCGCCACTACCGACTTCACCTTTCTGACCTCTACAGAAGTGTGGAGGTTTTTATTTTGGGTAAACCAGCTATGTCTGTGCAATATAAAATGGCCACCACACTAATAAACACGCTCTAAACAAAATGCAAGGCACAAAGAAGCAACAACTTAAAATCAAAATAGAAATATTTTTTGAGAAAAGATAAAATTTAAATAAATAAAAAATTATACACTCTAATTACATGATCAGATGTATCTTAATGTAATATATTCCACCAAATGAATACATAACAATGCAGTATTATCTTCATGTTAGTTACTTGTGCCATCTTCCTCTTTGGCATGTGATTAAAACTCTTCTTCAAGTCTTTGTTTATCAAAATTTCTCAAATTTAAATAATAAGACAATCGGGAGCTAAAGGAAATAGCCTGATTCTTGCACAACAAGAACCTAATCTGGCAGATGACCTTTGCTCTGCTTTTTCCTTCAACCAAAAACTCCAATAATTTCAAATGATCAAGACATCTAGCTGCTCCACGCGTTGATCCTGTAGATCCCCAACCATTTGAAGGCATGTCTCCTTTTTCTTTTTCTTTTTTCAGTCCTTAAAGAAGAGAAGGAATTATGTCTGTTAACAAACATTGAGGAAATCTCACTTAACAGCATACTTCTTGTAGAAACTCTAGAAAGAACCTAATACTTCTGCATGGTCTAGAGATATAATAAGCATAAATACAAACAATATATAATTATTATTTGATAGGTTACAAACAATTTATAATTAAAAATTACTTTCTGAAAAACCATATCGGAAAAAGAGAATGAGTAGAATTCAAATGTTATCAACTAGGTTTATTTGACGTATACACAAGCAAAGATAGTCATGCATTAAAATTTAAAATACAGGATCTGTCATGATGAATATGCCACTGAATTTTCAGAAATCACAATTTTACAAATATATTCAAAAACAGCAGCAGAATAGCACAAGTCATTTTAATATAAAGAAAAGCAAAAACATTCTATAAGATAGTGTAAGCAATAAGGCACACATCTTTGAGAAATGAAATGCAACTTGAGGGGAAAAGGCACTTAATAAAAAGTTACATAAAGCACAGATTAATTGCAAGTTCCAGATTGAATTCTCTTTGTGGCGATCAAGTAATTCTGTGCTGAAATTATTTAATAGAAAAGTGATACCAACAACTCTTCCTGTGCTGTCGGGTGAAGACATCTTATAGGTTAAAAAGAAAAAGCAAGACATGATAATTTAAATTCAATAGTACTTTTAATTTTAGTTCTCCACAAAAAAAAAAAAAAAAATAGACAAAATTTAGCTACAAAATTAGTTATAACCTAAGGCTACAACCTTACTCAATATCTTTTTATTAGAAGTGAATTTTGACAAATCCACCATTAGATTACATCTTCTTCTTATATCCTTCATACTTGCAAAATTTCTAGAAAATTAAAGATTAATAACCATGTCATTAATAAGTTGTTTAAATTATAAGTTTTTGTAGTGTAAAATTATGCATAAGATATAAGCTTATAGATGATATAGTAAATAATATCCAATTGATACAAAATTTGACATGTGTATTAAAAGTATTAAAGAACATACAATTCAACGATTAAATTTTCAAAATATATAGTAATATTTATTTTATTGAGTAAGACTGTAGCCTTAGGATACAAACAATTTTGTAGCTAAACTTTATCCAAAAAGTTTTTCATATGCCCATTAGAAGTCATTCTTTCCAGAGGAGTTTCCAAGCACAACCTTAACAACTACGAAATTACCTTGCAGTTTGCATTGCAGATAATTATATAGCAGAACTGCTACAAAACTTTCTGAGCTTTGTGTGTATTCCAAACTCTTCTCTTCCCAAAGAATGCTAGATGTGCATGGAAATTAGTTCATCAACTCCACATTGTCTAATGTCAATGACCATTGATTCATTAAAAGAGGCCAAAATGCCACAGCACTGTCGTCGTGGAGACTTCATCTGGATTAAAGAAGATAACATTTGCAAAGTGACACTAACTTAAAAATAACTAAAATATGAAGAAAACGTCATATGATGAACATATCAATTGCAAATCAAGCATAGTTAAACCAGTTCAGCAATACCTGTTCAATATCAAGCTCAAGCTTCTCAGAGAACACTCTAATGCCTTTCAAATTCTTTATTGCATTAGGTGTGACACACTCTTTAACCAAGTGTCTGGTATAGTAGCTCCAGACGCCACTTTTATCAGGTACAATTCTTTCCAGAAAGAAGGTAACGGGTCTTTTACATGGATCTTTAGGATACTCTCTCGTGTTAAACATATAACGACTTGCATCTACCGTGACACTCCTCCTCCATGGTACAAAAGTTCTCTGCAGTGAAAGGAGATCCGGGAGAAATTCATTACCATCGAACACCTGGATAGCATAACCCCATGCAACTGAAACAGTCAATGAATTTGATCGGTTATAGCAGACAGTCTGTTGCAAAATCCTGGCAGGATCAACATTCACAGCTTCAAAAAGATGTTTGATTGCTTGAGTCTTGTTAATGTCAGGAAAGATTGGCTCCACAGCATCTAAATGATGAAGGGACACCAAAGGAGATAATGGATGTGAAGACAGCATCCCAAACAAACTCCCCCTCATATCAACCTGGTATGAAAAGAATTAAATCATGAATTGCCTTCAAAATTTAGTCAATTAACTTAAATAAAATCCCAAACAACATCCATAAAGTAAAGAAGGAAAAAAAATGTGAAACATTATAGGATAATCTGAGAACTTGGTAAGGTTATTTAGCCAACCCATGTCAGTCAGCTAAGGGCAAAATTTGCAGAAAAGTATCTGTTTGGAAAAAAAACTAGCAAAAAAAGCATGCAGTTGATAAATTTTAGTAAGTTAGACTGTTTAAAAATAAACAAACAAATAAATAAGTGGAACTCGAGTCTATGAAACTCAAGTTCCAAGGTTTTTCACAAGGAACTCGAGTTTACGAAACTCGAGTTCTACTCAAATGGAAGTCGAGTTTCCTAGACTCGATTTCCACGTTTTTTTTTTTTTTTCAGACTTCGCGCAAGAGGGAATTGTACAAAAACAATCCAACTTACTAATATATTTCATCCGCATGCTATGCACCAAAAATTTTTCTACAAAGCTACTATTTGGCAAATTTTGCCGTCAGCTAAGCAACCTCACCAAAAAAATCTCAAACTACTGTTGCATGTCACACTCATCTGATCTCTCATATGCTTTTAACTACATTCAGGTTCAAATATGCCAATAACTAGCAGATCAGGCTGTAAAAGTCATTCAATCACCAACAAATAAAATAAAATAAAATAAATAAAATTTTAAAAAAAAAAAAAGGAAAGAAAAAGGAGGTCTAGTAATTGAGCAATGCCTACATACACAAAAAAAAAATTCACAACATTTGTCACGACAGTTGAGTTGGCAAGCTTTTATTGGTTCTTATCTGAGCCCATAACTGGCATCACAGTTTTACCTACCATTAACAATCTACCACATTGAATAATTTCAGTATTTCAGTGATCACACATGGTCATGCATTAAGATACTCTGCTCCCTTTTCTCACATAATAGTGGTGCATCCTATTAATTAAAAATTCATCATCATTCATGTGAGAGGACAGAACACTATTGAATAATTTTCCTAAATAGTTAGCAACAATTACATTTCTTCGAAAGTTGGAGTAGTCATTAATAATCAACATTTCATCTAAAATTTCCTAATTAGCCTTTCTTTCAACATCAACAAGTTTTGTACTCTACATTCTACAACAACCAAACCTTAGTTCCAAAATTTTTAAGTCCACTATGGATTCTCAATTTGCATATAAATTAAACTTAGTTTGTGCTATAAAAATTTTTGCTAATACTAAAAATTGCTTAATGAGAAATGCGTATAAATAAAGCACATAGAAAGAGCATTTACCTGATGAAAGCCAGGTTCATGAGTTAAACCGACACCGAGCTCCGCCAGGCACGAAAAAACCCTAGCATCGCTGCCATACAAGTGCGAGTACCTTAGCAAGCAAGAATCCAAAACCCTAGCCAAAACCCTAGCGAGCGAGTGGCTGATAGCGAATCCTCCACCGCCAAATGCCATATCAAACGAGTACTTCAAATTCTGCTCGTAACTCTCCGAATTGCCGCCAATGTAAAACCACCTATCATGGTCGTACTTAGCTAGGGTTTTGACCAGATTATCGACGAAGAAAACGGTGTCGTCGTCGCCGAACACGTACCACCTCACACCCTCCTCGTCCCGATCCACGACCTCCTTCACCACCCGCGCCACGCGGATCGCCGATCGGAGACCTCCACGGAACGTGTAAGGGAACCTCGAAGTGTCGCCGGAGACGACAACCGGAGGCACGGTGTCGTCGCCGTCAACGGCGCGGTCGAGGAAAGCGAAGGCGCGCGTGGAGTTAGGGGAGTACCAGAGGCGCAAGTAAGGCTTGCGGCGAGGGAAGGAGTTGGACGAGGAAGCAATGGCGAAGAGGACATGGCGGCGCGTGAGGTAAGAATCGGAGGCGCGTGGGATTGAAGGTGGCGGCGGCGGGTGGGGGTAAAAGAAGACGTAGAGGAGGAGGAGAAGAGAGAGAATCAAGAGGAAGGTTTTGAGGCGGGAAGGATTGACGGTAAGAGATTTGAGGAGTGTGATGGAAGGCATGATCTTGAGAGAAAGATGGCGAACGGCGCGTTTAGATTTGGAGAGACAAAATTGGAATGAAAATGAAATTTTGCGTTCACGTTTGGTTGGCTTTTTCTGGGACATTAATGACCACATAGATATACCTGAGATAAGGAAGCATTTATCAGTTCATCAGTTCATTTAACCTTTTTGTCTCTCTCTCTCTCTCTGTTTCTTTATTTGTTTTTGCATAATAATTATAAATTGTACGTTTGATATGCGAGTGCGTTTTTTATGTAGTCTAATTAGTTGAATTTACCGTTTTTAAAATATTTTACAAAAATATCAGTTAATAATGTTATTTGAAAATTAAAAATCAGTAGGATGAGTTTTTTAAATTTACTATTTAAACACCTTACAACTAGGAACGTAATTAAATTGCTATTAATGTTTCAATAAAAATTTCTTAATTTTAATAATAAAAAAAATTGTTACAAAATGTGTGGAAGACTCTAGACTTTTTAATAGAATGTCGGGGGAGATTTTTTTTTTTTTTTTTTTCTGATAGAATGTCGGGGGAGATTTCCCACGCATATATTGTTTTTTTTTTGGTTATAAAACAATTGTGCCGTGTCTCTTTAATGTACACGTGTCCTGTGCCGTGTCTCTTTAATGTACACGTGTCCTGACTTTCTGATAGATGTTTTGTGTTTTTTTCAAAAATCATTAAATTTGACAACGATTGACAACCCGATTAGAATAGGGGTATTTGGTGCAGGTGCCTCCCGCTCTCAAAAATACTCACAAAGAAGGAGAATATATATATATATATATATATAAGCAAATTACAATTTAACCATTCGTTTTATTGAAATTTAAGTTGTTTACTTATCGTTTATAATTTGACACTTTACTTGTTTAAAGTTTAATTAAAATTTAAGTTGACTATCTGTGATTTAAAATTTCATGATGCAAGTTGTGAGGATAAGAGCTCAAATTTGTATACTGGGCCTTAGGCCCTATTTGAGAATGTGGATACATTCGAAAATGAGTAAATGATTGAAGAGACCCCATAAGAGAGGGTCATGTAAGGAAAGGGTGGAGGAATATAGTCCAAAGAGGTTATCCTTCTCGGATAGGATGAATATCGGTCAAGCAAATACTTGGGCGATTTAGGTGACCTTCTAGGAATTTCCAACGATAAAGATGAACTTTAGGCACGTACGAAGAGGATAAGAATACAAAAATATCTAAAAGAAAAGCTGCTACCACCGCATTAAATGCACTGCAGTAATTTTTCTGACTGCATTTATGTGAAGAAGACCCCTGAACAGTGCAGTCTCAATCACCACCATTCACAGAGAGCTAAAGAAGATGTCTGATGGGATATATACTCGAGTGAAGGCTTAGATGATTAACAAGTGTACAATCAAAATGGTCTGAAAGGAAACTATATAATATAAAAGACCTCCCATAAGAAAGGGATCGGAAAAGATAGTGAAAGTGGAGAGAAAAATAATTACTGTAGCACTAAGGGTTGTATTAGCTTTTAGGAACAGTGGTTCAAGTAATAGTTCATCTCTTCGGACACTTATTTCATCAAGTTTTACATGTGTTTCTGTGTTTGTTCATATTTTAAACCCTTACTAGCCATTGTCCAATTCACAAATAACCCAGCTGTTTCACCCATTCTCTACAAATTCATTATATTAGGCTCATTAGGTTCACATCCCACATCTTTTGGGTTTGGGCTACAAAGCGAGACCCTACACAAGTATTTCGCTGGATTTTTTGATCTTATATTTTTATGTTTTTTGTGTTTTTGAAGGAGAGGAACATAAAAGTGAAGTAAAATCACATATTTAGTCATGTTTTTTAACAGATGTAGGTTAAGAAAATTTAACTAAACTAAACTCAAGTAGGTAAAATGTCAAATTTCAAATCACAGATAGATAATTTAAATTTCAGCTAAATCACAGTTGAATAAGATGTAATTTGCCCTCTTTTTTTAATGTTCCTCAATATTTTGAACATTATTTCTATATTTTAAAAAAAAAAAAAAAAAGTAAATGCAATACATAGCCAAATCCTCTTTTAAATTAAATTATTTGGTTTACATTTCTTTAAAATGTTTTAAAATTCTCAAAAATAACCATTCACAATCGTTTAAGATTTTGCACTAAATAAATAAGGACCAAGTCCATAGAATGAGATTAAAATAGTCAAATGAAATATTCTCAATTTTAATCAAATTACTTTCTTATTTATTTTTTCTACTTAATTAAAAAATAATTGAAGATTATATGGTGTAACGGTGGTACCACCTCGTTGGAAAATTCAAGCTCTAAAGATATATATAAATTTAGACTCTAAAAAATTAACATTAAAATTCTAAGAAAACATAGAAAACTATTTTTTCAACACATCTTCATTAAAGATAGCAATTTTTATCCATATCCATAAACCTGCCCATTACCCACTTTATTTGAATAAGTCTTAACCCAACCCATTTGAGTATTTAGGTTAAATGAATAAAGACTCATTTGGTTATTTAATTAGATGGGTCTAAATGGGTAAATCCACTAATATCCACTAAACCCATCTAAAATTTAAAATTAAATAAACCCACTAATACCCAAACCCTTCTAAAATCTAAAACTTAAATAAACAGTATGACCTCAGTCTCACTCTCCCTCAAATTTTCTGAGTAACCAAACACTTCCCCAAACACTTGAACCTCTAGATTTCTAAGCTCAAACACTTTCCCTCAGATTTTCTCAGTAACCAAACAAAAGGAAATTCTAGAGAGAGAATGGGGATGGAATCGGAATTCACCAGAGATAGTGTATCAGCTTCGTCTCTGGCGAAGCTGGTTATGTTCACCGGCATTTTGGTTGAAACGGCATTGGAGGTCGAGGTACTTTTGTTTACAGCTATGACTTGTGAGTTGTGAGGACGTGGTGGAGCATGGTGGTGCTCCGCTTTCAGAGCTCTACCGAGACGAAGTCTAACGGTGGACGACACAAGCTAGCAAAAGCTCTTCCCACGCACCCCATTTTTGTTTCTTGGGAAAGCTTTGTTTTTCTATGAAAACTTTTTCCCTCCTGTTAACTTCTTCGCGTTTCATGAATTTTATTGGTTTTTCCTTAGCTATATGATGTTGCTAGGGCTTTATTTTTCTTTTCTTTTCTTTTCTTTTTCTTTTTCTTTAGGTAATATTTTCTCAGACTCTATTTCGTTGCCAAGAAAAAAAAAATAGAAGAAAAAAGTCATTTTTTTTCTCTCTCTATGACTTTGTTTGGTTGCTGAGAAATGAATTTTGTGAAGGGAAAATGAAAGGAAAGAACAGAAAAAGTGATTTTTGAACTTTTTAATTTTTGTTTTTAAAGTTTTTAACAAGTTATTTATTTATTTTGATCATATTGGATTAAATGAGCGGGTTACTAATTAAATGGGTTAGGCAGGTAATAGATAATTAGTTTATATATAAACGGATCATAAATGGATAAATGGGTAATTGCACACCCAACCCATTTGTGACCCAACCTGCCCATTTGCCACTCCTAACCTTCATAACTTGTGTGTAAAGACTGAAGATATTAGTATTGTAGAATTTTAACAAATTAGAAAAATTATAGATCATGTCCCCTTTACACCCATCTTGTACTTGTACTCATTCATTCGGTGCTAAGTAGATTTTGTTTATGCAAGCATTCATCAGCCGAAAAAAATTAATAAAATTTGTTAATTTATTTAGAATTTAGACTTTTTAAAAAATAAGAGTTAGGCAATTTTCATCATCCATTACTCACTTTTAGTAGGTCTTACACCCATTACTCACTTTTGGTAGGTCTTACGCCTAAGAATGTTTGACAAAAAAAAAAAAAAAAAAAGGATGTTTTCGAATAAACTTTTGTTTAAATCTTGGAAATCATCTATTGTTTTTAAATACAATAAACATAAGAATTATTGTTGTTAAGTAAACTCCAAGCGAGATTTAAATACAATAAACTTTTATGTATTAGTTTATTTCAAATTTTTTTAAGATCTAAATGATTTTTTTTTAAAAAAATTATGAAGAATAAATTTATACTTTTGTTATTAGGCTTATTGTTCCCCCCATATTTTAGATAAAATTGGTTTGATATAGATTTTTTTTTTTTTTTTTTTTAAAGACCAAGATATTGTCAAGATAATCATAATCAAGTTTATTTCAGCTAGGCTTTAAAAAAATTTAGATTTAGGGGGTTCAAAATTTTATTTTAGAAGGGTCAAAAAATAAATTAAAAAATTATATATATATATATATATATATATATTGGCCAGCTCAGGGGGTTCATTTGAATCCCCTGAACTATTCCTAGGGCCGCCCACTGAGGGATCTGGTACTAAAATAGAGGGCCTAGAATTGCACTGCATTGTTTTAGATTACTGACTTTGTAAGTAGCTTTGGGCGGCCCATGTAGTGAAGCCGACAGAGATTCGGCCTCTTTTCAAAGATAGCCTTGCGAATTGGGATGCTGGGCTTTTTGGAAAAGCATCAGGTTTGGATGTAGTTGTGTGCATGTAGACTGTAGAGAGTCTCTCTAGACACTCTAGGCTCTATAATTCTATATTGCATGTGCCTAGAGCTCGCAAATTGATGGGGTCGACCTAGAGATTTATTGGGTTCAGCGTTCAGGTTAGAAATTTATTGGGTTAAAAATCAGTTGCTATTCCTATTGCCTTTACTTGGATAATTTATCTATATTATTATTTAAGGGTTTTTCCTGTTTAGATTCTTATTTTTTTTGTTCAAAAATGCCTCTACACCCTTATATTTAAGCAGAGACAAAACTAAAGGACAATCTGGCAAAAATACAATTCTAACTCCCACTAAAATATTACCTAAAAAATAAGGTCACTTTACTGTTATTTATTTATATTTTTTGAAAATTCTCCTATTAATTTTCAAATTGCTTTATCCATAATAGGGTTACTCTCCTGTTATTTATTTGTTATTTATTTATTTATTTTTTTGAAAAGCCTCCTATTTATTTTCAAATCGCTTTATCCACTTATTAGACTCATCACACGCGCTTCGCACGTGCGGAGAGTTTTTCTTTTCTTTTTTTGTTAGTGGTTCTATTTTGTAGAAAAGAAACTGTGTTTTTTTTATTATATATATGATTTTTATTTTGAAAATCTAATTTATAAGTGAATAAATTAATTGTGGACCCTTATTTTTTTTTAAAAAAATGCCCCTACACCCCTATGTTTAAGCAGAGATAAAACTAAAGGACAATTTAGCAAAAATATAACTCTAACTCTCACTAAAATATTGCCTAAAAAATAGAGTCACTCTCCTATTATTTATTTTTTATTTTTTGAAAATTCTCCTATTAATTTTCAAATTGCTTTATCCACAATAGGGTCACTCTCCTGTTATTTATTTGTTATTTTTTTTTTATTTTTTTTTTTAAAATCCTCCTATTAATTTTTAAATCGCTTTATCCACTTATTAGACTCATCACACGCGCTTCGCATGTGCGGGGAGTTTTTTTTTTTTTGTTAGTGGTTCTATTTTGTAGAAAAAAAACTATGTTTTTTTATTATATATATAATTTTTATTTTGAAAATCTAATTTATAAGTAAATAAATTAATTTGAAAATTAATGAGAGAGTGGTCTATTTTTTAGGCAATGTTTTAGTGAAAGTTAAAGTTGTATTTTTACCAGATTGTCCTTTAGTTTTGTCTTTACTTAAATATAGGGGTGCAGGAACATTTTTTTAACTTAAAAAAATGAAAAATCCAAATATAAAAAACTCCTTAAATAATATAAAATAAAATAAAATAAAATATAAAAAAAAAAAAGCCTCATCACATGCGCGTGTGATGAGGCTAGTAAAGTTATAATTATATACCTTTTAACTTTGCCCAAAAATACAATTTACACCATCGAAAATGTGTTGGATCGTGGTTATGGCTTGGCCACTAAAAAGCCACGTGAGTGCTATGAGGTAGCATGGGCCATGGTTGGGTTGGGTGGGATTGGCCATAGGTAGATTGATGGACAATGGGTGGACTGGACTACTGATGTAGCCGGCATACTCGACAAAAGCATGGCTAGATTGCACAGCGTGGTGATGGGCTGTGGGGTAGTGTGGTCAGAATTTGGAGGTGGCATTAGCATTGGCCAAACCCTCCGTGTATGAATTGGCTAAGAGCATTTTAGCATTGGGGGTTGTAAAAAAACCCCCCAAGTTGCTATTTTACAATCCCAAAATGTTAAAATCCTTCACCCGGGTGTGTAAGCCCGTATGGGTTTGGAGATACTTGGGCTGCTAGATAGGTTCTCGTGACATGTGGTGCGCTAGAACAAGTGTAGCAAGATGTGCACGTGGCAGCATCTTGGTGCGATTGTTATCAAACAGTTGGCAGGCAGATACCACCTTCAACATATGCTTGCATCATGGAAAGCCTCTACGATAGCAAGTAATTGGTCACAAAGAGAAGTTCCAAGACTGGTAATTGTCATGACATTTATTTCTTGCATTTTTTTTTTTATAAGTAAAATATTATCCGAAAAATGTTTTCTCAATTTTAGGTATTTGCTTGCATGTAAAACGGGGCCAAACTTGTAAATATTTTTTGTTAACTGTAAAATCCTTTGTAAAAAGTTGTAAAACATTTTATCTTTTAAATTTTCATAAAGCATTTTACAAAAATATACAATGGTTTCACCTCATCCCATCTAGTGGCAAGGCCACCGGTCCGGTGGGCTAGGTAGCCAATGTCGGCAATCTAGTGGCAGAAGTCGCCATTCCAATGACTAGTGTTAGAAGACTGATGCCAAGGTCTAATCACCGAAGCCGCCACTCTGATGACTAGTGTTGGCGATTTGATCACTAGAGTTGCTGCTTCGACAATCAGTTCTAGTGGTCAAATCACTAGAGACTTTGATTTAACCATTAGTGCGGTGGTTTGATCGCCGAAGCCATGAATGTTTGATCACAGGACCTCCAACACCAATGACTCCAATGATTGAGCCATCGGTTTTAGTGGTCTGTTTGAAAATTTTTACTTATCATACCAAAAACTTGAAAATATTTTACTTCAAAACAAATGGAGCGTTAATTGAAGTTATTAAAGGAGGCAACAACATGAGGAGAAGAGATGAATGAGAGACATATAGGATGTGTTTGTTTGGAAGTTAAATAGGGTGGATGGAAAACTTTGGAGAGAAAATAGGAAGGAAATTTTTTTTGAAATGATTTTGGTTAGGTGAGAAGGAAGGAAAATAAATTATGAGGTCTAGGTGTTTTCTTCCCAGACTCACCAAAAAGTTTTCTTCCCAAAATGGGAAGAAAACTAAGAGGGAGAAGCTCATGAAATGAGCTTCCAAAAATACCCCTCGCGTTGGACTTCACCTCCAACGTGTTGGCTTTTTTTCTTTGATTTTTTCTTTTTCTGTTAACGTGTTGGCTTTTTTTTTTTTTTCTCTCTCTCTCTATTAACGTGTCGGCTTTTTTTTTTCTTTAATTTTTTTCCTATCTATTAACGTGTTGGTTTTTTTTTTTTCCTTTGATTTTGTTTGGATGTGTTGGCTTCTTTTTCTTCTTCTTTTTTTTTTTAAATAATTTTAGAAAATACTTTTGGGTTAATTTCTTACACTTTTTTTTTTTTTTTACTTTAATGAAGTGTCCATCTATAGACAATTTTTTTAGAAGTATAATGTGTTACTTTTTGTTTTATTTAGTAGAGACATGATAGTAAATTTATACAAATTTTATTTTCAACCAAATAAAAACATTTTTCATCCCTCTACTTTTCTACTCTCCCAGCCAAACACAAATAAGAGAAACTAAAAATGTTTCTATTCTCCCACTTTTCCATCCTCCCAACCAAACAGACCCTTAGATAGCTACAGGGAGAGTGCTATGTGAGACAATACATGTTTCCTAAGCTTATATGGAGGGCCTTGGACTCTACTTGGTAAAAGACCTTTTAAAACTTTGAGGGAGAGACTTTGTGTCACTTCCAAAGAGAACAATATCTTGTCAACGAAGAGTTTGGCCTTTGCATAAGGGATGTCAACAACGTGGGTAAAAGGGAAAGAAATTTGGGCTATGTGGGATTAGTGTAATGTGTGCATATTTTGTAAGCCCCAATTGCTGGGCTGGTTTAGAATAAGGTAAAATCCTAGTAAGTGTTTTGTGAGAGGGAGGCTTAGCTGTCCTTTGTACTTGCAAGCAAGTAGAGGTTGGGAGTATTTTCCCTTATGTTGTGCATTCTTTAGTCATGCAAAAAGGAGGATGGTTCCTTTATATGTGTAATGAATTAATAGCTAAGGCTAAGTAGGGCTTACTTAGCTAAGGCTAAGTAAGCCCTACTTAGCCTTAGCTAAACAAGTCACAAGTAGAAAATATGAGATAATTTTTTTCAAAATGACACCTTGGGACAGTTGGTTGTTTAGAAAGTATGAATTTAAAGTTAAGTTGAGTCTAGACTTCATAGTATAATATTAAATAACATAACTCATTAAATTTATGTAAACAAGTCACATAACTCATTAAATGAGTAATGTCATGATTAAAAATACACTTGATTGATCATTTGAATTGTCATATAATAAGTTAGAGTAATTTTTCTCAAATCGATTTGGAGGTAAACTCCATTTGAAATTTTTTTCCTTTTGATTTTCTTTGGGCAATTTTTACATCTCAATCTTGCCAACTAATACATGTACGTGTCTAAATCAGTTTCAGAACCAGCATGTGAGTTGCTACTACCAAACAAGATAAGTTGAAATTTCCGCATTGCTTCCAGCAATCGGTTTGAGTTTTTCAACTTTCAACCACACGTGGACTAATATACCAACGCTAAAACATTGTGTGGACAAGGACATTCTTTCCAGTCTTGCCTTGGCGCGTACACTCCATGAATAAGGTCCAAAAAAGAAAGAATAAGCATCGAAGCTTGTACGCAAAAGAAGTCAAATCAATTTCTAAAACTCAACAACTTGTCCTACATGCAAAGAACTCTAGTGGGGAAATTGGTGGGTTCCAAAATGCATGCCTTTAATTCTAGGCCATACAACAAAGTTTCTTCTTTTTTAGTAACTCCAATTGACTTGGTCCACTCGATGAGAGAAATCATGGCTCACACCGTCCCCTCCAGCATCTCATAATGCTTAAAAAAGGCTCATCAATCATGTTATAGCTTTTGCTATTTTGTCAAACTTAGTGGAGTCACAAATTCTCCATCATGCTAAATTACTACAAGGGTCCTCGGCCACAATCAACTTTATAATATTAATTCCAAATATTTTCTCCACCACAAAGTTTTTCTTCTTCATAATGCCTTTAATAAGTTTATACGACCAATGTCTTTAAAATAAGGTAAAAGACACAATGCCACTTTTGTCATGTAGTAACACTTTTTGTCATGCAGTGGTATTCATGTCATTATGTTGCACTTCCAGGAAAGAATTCACATTCATTTGAATTAGTCAAAAAATATTGGCATATCATGCTTTTACATTTCCTATAAAAGGCTATCTTTTCTCCAAGTTTAGGCCATGCCATAATTGAGTTTTTAAGAAGAATGTGCAAAGGTATAGTCCTAGAAGAGGGAAATCTGCCTATACCCCAAGGTGTTGTTTCGCCTGAGGCCACCAGTACTGGCTCGGTTTCTTGTGAGCTTTGTGACTCTAAGGCTTCACTATATTGCCAAGCTGATGATGCTTTTCTATGTAGAAAATGTGACAAAAGGGTTCATGGGGCTAATTTCTTAGCCCTCAGACACATCAGGTGCTTTCTTTGCAACACATGTCAAAACCTTACACAACGTTATCTCATTGGAGCTTCGGTCAAGGTGGTGCTTCCTACAATTGTTAGTTGGTCAGAGAGAAGTCAATGTAATTCCAACACTGAAAAAATGTGCTCAAGAAAGCTTAAAATGCCTTTTCTGTTTCTCTAATTTTTTTTTTTTAACTTTTCACAATTAATATTTTCTTTACTTTTCTATTTTTTTTATTGTGAGGTTGTGTAGTCTTTGTTTGATTGATATAGGCTTACATGTCTTTGTATCATTGAGCATAGAGTAGTGAATTTCATATGGAAGACGTGATATAACATGTTATTATGTCATATAATCTGGTATTGAGCCTTCTCCTCTTGTAATTGTTGTCATTAGTTGTAATTTGTACCAGGTGATTACACAGTATTTTCTTTAAACTTCAATGTTGATAACAGTTTCAGCTATAGCAATCCCTGATCAATTATCTGCTGGCACAACCCGTATGACAAAGCTATTAAATTGTCTGTATTGGTAAATGGTAACACTAAGTATAGTTGGAAAGACCGTGATAACTTTTCATCCACACAATATCATAGATAGTTCACAGATGATTGCAAAGTTGATTGAGAAGTAAATTCTCTAGTCAGAGATTATGAATTATCCAGTACTTCCAAGAATCCCAACGGTTTGCTTTAATCAGAAATTGAAGCTGTAAATCAGCTGTGAATATCCGTCTACAGAACCATCTATAAATCAGTCTCTGCAATTGCTTGCCTCCCAAAGTTTATATCATAGAATTTGATTGCCACCCTTATAAAGAGTGAAAAACAAACAAATAAAAAATGAAACCCTCTCAGAACTTCTGCCACTTTTTCCATTAATGTTGTGACTTGTGAACTTTAGACCGGCATCACAAGTTATACCACGTCTTCTGCAGTTTGTCTTTCTTTCTTTCTCTTTTTTGGGCCAAAAAGAGTTCTGCAGCTTGTTTATAACTTCATATTGCTCTTTTGTTGTGCAATTTAAATCATAATTTTATTCCTTCCATGCAAAACAAAGAATTATAAGCCAAGTGTGCCAATCATCGGTCCATTCATTCTAGAGAACACAATTCCTTACGAATGTGCACATATGCATTTTCTTGTAATCATATCTCCTATATATTAGAGATATCAAGGCTAAAGCACATTGAATGATTATAGTTAAGGCTCATGCTATTATCCTAGTCCAATTTCATTGTGGTAAGAATCATAATTCTACTTGCATACGTAATTCTAATAATACCTATTATTATGACCCTAAGGTTAGTAAAACATTAGGCTATGATTAATCTACAACATATACCTTCCAAATTGATCATTGTAAGTTGTAACAAAGAGCTCAATGGTATGGATATAACTACTTAGGGCTTTCTGCTGTTTTTAGGCCTCTAAGGTTGTTAATACCTCACAATATCTTTCTCTCTCTACTTCTTAGTGCCTGTTTGGATTGGGCTGAATAGCTGAAACGCCCATTTGTGTTTCAGTTTTTTTTTTTTTTTTTTTTTACACGTTTCAGTAAATTTTTTACTGTTTATTCACTGTTGCGGCTACTGTTCATGAACAGTAGCCACAATATTTGACTTTTTCTACAAATTCTAGTGTTCATGGACCCACAAATTTCACTTTTCAATAACTTTTTCATAAAAATAGGTCTCATAGTACTATTTACACATTTAAAAATTATTTGCTACAGTATTTTTTAGTTTTCAGTTTTCAGCTGTATCCAAACAAATCCTTAATATTTTTTTCTTCTAACGTAGTATTAGAGCTATGCCTTATCTTTTCTAACATGATATCAAATATAGGTCTCTTTGGCCCTTACAAATTTCTCAAAGCCCAATCTCCTCTCACCACCACTACCAGCCACTCTATACAACTCACTTCGATCTATTCCCTATGGTGGACATTGTCTAAGTTCTCATTCTCATCAATGCTGCTAGCCACTCCTACAATGCATAGTATTGATGTATTCCTTGCCGTTTAGAATGTCTTGATAAAAACTCATACACATCTTCACATGTTCTTCTCATATATTATATTATCCAGCTTTCTTTTCGGTGATGCATTTCTACCATTTATAGTCGAGTTTCTTAGAGCACGCCTCTGATTGATAGCTTCTATTTCTATCAGCTTTCTTTTTGGTCATGCATTTCTACATCTTTGGTTGAACTTTTTAGATCACGTCTATGATTAGTCTCCTCCACAACTACAATGTGTGAACTTTCCTCAACAACATCAAGCTTCAATCACCATGCACCGGCTTGGCAACTGGCCTTTATGTAGCCTATGGTTTCACAACCTTCAAGCTTTCAACTTGAATTTGAGGGGGGAAATGTTAGAGATGTATCAAAGCACAAGTACACTATTCTGGTTAAGTTTCATTGTATTACCCTAATCCAAGTTCATTATACTTGAAATCCGAAGTCCTAACTATATTAACCTGACCCTAAGATTGGTCAAGGGTTAGGCTATGATTATTGATTAGTTTATAATTTATACTTTTCAGTGGCACACAAAATCCAATAATAAAGAATTAACCAGTTTTCCATTGTGGATGTAGCCACTAAAGACAAACTATGTTAATTCCTCCCGTCCTCCATTACTGATTTACTAGAAGTAGAGATTGATCCACGCCTAGGAGCCTTTCTGTTCGAGCCCCTTTCAAGTAGACTATATATAAGGACCTACCGACTCCACTAAAGCTAATCAAGAATCTGCTTTGAATCTACTATCTCTTTATTTTTTTTCCTGATATTTATTTTATTCTAACATAATATTAGCGCCATACCTATCCTTTTCTAACATCTCCTATTGGTACATCCTATTGATTCACTGATCAAATTCTTCTACATTCACAACAAAGTGAGTTGCTTATGACAATTACCATACATTCTTTAAGATTGACTTCGCTAAACTTGAAGCTAGAAATAATTCCCTGAATTGATATATGGATCATATTTTGCACCACATATAAATCAACGATTACTCATCCTATGTTTATTCTAACTGGATTCTTGAACATTCTACTTCAAAAAGAACAACTCATTCTGGCAAAACTATGACACTTTTCCTTAAACCATAAAAAAATAAAAATAAAAAATAAAAAAACCATCAAAAAGATCAACACCATAGATTGTATCCTCTTTTAAATTTCAAGTAAAAGAAACCAGTAGAACTGAGAAGCTTTAAATACAAAAACATACCTGTGATGGAAGGGTAAGTGTTACTTATCATTCTTAAATATGGAAGTTCTAGTTTTATTACAATTTGTAAAATATGAATCTGGAATCATTACATGGAGTAGAGACTGATTAAATATATGAATGCAACTATAATAACAAAAAGAATGTCTTGCAATAAGGTTTCTGCCTTAAGAAAGTTTGCTGGAGCTGGCAGCAAAAGCAAGAGGAGGTTCTACATAAGGACAGGCAAAAGAACATGACTGAAAGGTCCTCACTTGACGTTCTTCATCAATTCTATTTCCTGACTGAATATCCATTGCCATTGCCAGAGTATAAACAAAAGATTAAGATATTGATTAGTAAAATTGGAAACAATTGTTTCTATTTGAGTGCCATAGACAAATTAAGCATCAAGAAGACACCTATAGATCATCTTGATGGCATACAACCAATGCTTATACAAATAATGAAGTTCAAAAGTAACATTGCCTATGAGATTTTTTGGAACACTTAGAAAGAATAATTGGTGAGGCGGCATACAGATTGCCAGAGACGTGACCATGTCTAAATTAATTTATTCTAATTGACTACCAATGCTGAAGATCCATCATTGTACGCATGAACTGTGCTGTAAATTGATGAAAGGAGAAAATCAAAGATAATGCTAAAAAAGGGAGCATTCTTAAAATCTTTTTGTTTTTATTTTTAATATATTAATGATTTGAAGATTAAAGGAACAAAGTACTAGATACATATAGGATCTGGAGAGAGAGAGAGAGAGAGAGAGAGAGAAGGGGGGGGGGGGGGGGAGGTAAATAACCTGTAGGAAGATGATGTTCAGTTGACTATGGACAATCCCAGTCTGAAACCACAAAAGAACAAACAGAATTGCATAGATAAGAACATGACACAAAGCATAAGGGTTAATAAAAAAGAAAAAAAAAAGGATCTATTCCATGTGTTCAATCAAACAAAACATTAACAGCATGAGTAATATTAATAATATAAAATGAAAAGGCTTGCAAAGGTATATAAAAAGAAACCTGTAAGATTTTCCTATTTACAAAATTTTACAAGAAAGAAGCTTTTATTTATTCATCATTATTGAGTGAGGAACCTATTCTGATAATGAGAGAGCATATTTTCATCAGATAAAACTGCATTTATCTGTTAGATTAAGTTGTTGATATCTATCTTCTCATGCAGGGAATGTAACATGCATTTGCTGCAGGAATACCTTGTCCAATTAGGCTTTGTCTTGCAAGGCAAGACATGGAGATTGGGTGATATGGCTCAGAAGTCACTTGTCGTGAGGGGGTCATAATCATATACCTCACCTTGTTTCACAAATCTCCCTTTCACACGCTTTCTAGTATCAGCTCTGGCTTTTCGAGAGGCATATCTTATTTGTTTACCAAACCTATACATGTAACACATGCCAAATCAATTAGGAGTTGACTGTAAGTGGAATTTATGAGATATTAATGAAGTACTGGATATATAAGGGCAGGCTTCAGTGAAGGAAAAACATAAATCTACCAGTCAGTTCAACCAAAATCAAAACAAAAGTTATTCATAATAATATTATTCTGATATGAGAGGCATAAACCGGAACCATGACTTCTAGAAAATAAATAAAAATAAGAAGAGGAAGACTTCAAAGATAGGCTACATACTTTTTGAACTTTCTAAGAGAGAACATCTTTCAGAAATTCATGATATGTTTGCTAAGATATGCTCACATGTAAATTTTATTTAGAAAAGTTTAAATAAAATTTTCTGTAATGTAATTCACAAAATATATAGTTGCATCACAGCCTCTTGTAATGATAAAGTTTTAAGATAATGAATTAGGAAATTTCTATATTCTCATAAATGCTAATTTCAAGTATACAAGAGGTGTCAGCACTTTATGTTCCATTACCCACACTCCCATCTTAGATAAGATGCGTGTTAAAAAAGAACGTGACTGGCTGTGATAAGTGGAACATAGTTTAGAACATTTGAAAGGGCAGAGCTAGCAAAGATGTCTTTCAAGCACTTTTGGAAACAAAAGGATACGTATATCAAGATTATAAAGTTTTTTTATATTTTCTATAAGTAAGATTATAAAGATATCATGTTAAATTATCATTTAATCAAGTCAGAGTTGAGACGTATACGTTCGACTTTTCTTTTTTTCATTATATCTCATCTTAGCTTTATCCCTTGCTTGTGGGCAGCTAGCCTCCAAATTTGATTCCCAAGGTGATTCAACTGTCAGAAATACTGGTGATAATCCACAATCTTGATAATCAGCTGCACTGCTTTCACCCGTGATGTTGGATAGTGAAAGTGATATGCTTGAATGAACTTGCCCAGTAGGAAACCCCAGATTGATGTTTCTGGTGTGAGTAGGATTCAGAAGTAAGCAATTTGGACTACCACTGACAGGCATCATACTAGCTGACCCACCAACATGAGAGGATTGAAAACCCATACAATCTTGCTGTCCTGATGACGATGCCTAAAACATACATGAGGGTAACTCTCAGTCAAACACACAAGCAAATTTTGTAAACTTCAAAAGTATGTGGAATTCAAAGAAAGGATATTGTTTTCAGCCATTTTGACAGGTAAGTCTATAGTAAAGGATCATTCCTAGCATGTCAGAGTAGAAATGAATAGTTAAATGTAGTAGCAATGCTTAAAAGCCATATTTGAGCCTTCCAAATTAAAAAGCATGCCCCAAAATTGATCTGTACATACTTGTAGTTAAATATTCCAGAAATCATGGAAATGGATACCACAGATTTGATCAATAACAATCCTATAAATAGTATTTCATTTGACTGAATATGAAACTTGAAATTCTAATACTAGGATTTTGGATTTTGTTGCCTGCATTACAACTTTATAAGTCAGCAGTATTCGACATGTCACTTTGAACCTTTGTCAATAATTATGTGCACTGTGCAAACGAAATGAATTGGATATTTGTGCATGAATGTCTTACATGTTAAATCTCCATGAATATTTCAAGTGGGACAAGTGAATTGAGGAGAAGAAAGTGGAATAATAATTAAAGATGACTCAATGGAAAGAGCTATAAAGGTCAAGAAAAGATAGAACCTCTAAAGCACTCTCAATAGGACCATTAGATTCAGTGACTGATAGGTTTTTCTCCATCGATAGACATTCCATTCCTCCATCCTCAAACTGGTATCTAGTAGAACCTGGGGGACAGCCAAATATCTCGCCATTTTTTAATGACACATCATCAATGTTGAGGCCTTCACAGAGATCATCAGCATCAACAAGATCCTTGAAATTCAAAGATTCCTGTAGTACATTAAGTAAATCAATGCATGGCTTAGAATTACCAAAGGTCCAAAAGTACAGTTACTTTTTTTGGGGACAAAAGTAGAGTTACTTGATGAGGAAGATTAAACATTATGGAGTAGTTCAAAATCTCAATGCTTACCGAATCAAAAAGGTAAGCATGTAACCCTAGATGGATAAAGACACCATGAAAACTAGTTAAAGTATAATATACAAATTTTTTAGAATATATCTACTTACTCTACCAATTTAAGAGAAAAAATGGAAATACAAGATAAAAAATTACCTTTGGTAAATTTGATTCTTCAGAAAAGAAAGGTGCTTGATCTCTGCAGTATGGCATGTAATTTGGATTTGTTGGAATCAAAGAAGACAGGCCTGTCCAAGACTCAAACTTAGAGCAAGGTTCAATTTCATTCGGTTTAGTTGCCACCAACTCCAATGAGCCCTCGTTATCCCTTTGTTCCAAACAGTTGTTGATGCAGTTCTCACTCATAGGCTGTGTAGTCATGTACTCCCAACCACTATTAAAATTACTTGAAGACGACGAATCAAGAAGAGAAGACCAAATCCTTGACAACTCTGTCAAAGAAGGACAACCTGTATAACAATTCAACGACTGGCGTCGATGCCCCAGCCTTGAACACTCATTACCATTCCAATCACAGCCTTGACAAAGAGACATTTTATCATCCATGCAGCGGACAATTGCAGGCTGGGAATTGCACTTATCACATAAGAGCGAACGCATGTGCCTACGGGACAAAGAATTGGCAGAGTGTACGCATCCGTCACAATGCAAGCAAAGACGTGCCAAATCCGATTTACAATACACCACTGCCCTCAACACCCCACAAAATTCACACAGAGGCTCCATACTTCCCTCCTTTTAACTTAATTAAAAGTAATTTTATTCCTAATGGAATTAACTGAATCAAAGCTCTTGGTGGGAATTCGGGTTTATTGTTTCAAAGCTCAAACCACACTGACTCCGTAGTCCTTCACAATTCCATAACAACCAAAATTTAAACCATCATCACAAAATAACAAATACACAGCAAAAAAAAAAAAAAAAAAAAAAAAAATCAACATAAGTATGTGTCCAACTAAGAGTTTTTCAGCATAAAATATCAATCCCATCATCATTTAAGTATTCCAATTGCATTTTCATACTCCTAGTCCAATGATCTATATATAGATAAGATCAATAAAGAAAAAAGAAATCCTTCACCATCACATAACAACCAAAAAAAAGCAAGCCAGCATCACACACTAACAAAAAGCCATCCAAAATTTTACTAAAGTATGCATCAAAGTATCAAACTATATATTTGTTTTTAAAAGTATAACTTATCAAATCCACCATTGTATCAGACTGTCAATACTGTAATAGCATTTCACATTTGAGTCCAATACATAAATTATATCAATGACGACGAAAAAGAAGCACTTACCGGTTGCCGAATTCCCACCAAAGAAAGAAATGTTTAGCACATATTCAACCAACATCAAGAAACTTAGATTCCATTAATGAGAGCAAGGAAAGGTGAGGTTGATAAAAAGAAAGCAAATACTTTGATAAAGAAGCAAAAGCTTATAGCTATTGGAGAAAACAAATGTTGAACACTTAAGTAAGCTACGTTGGCTTTGGCATTGGAAACACTATACGAGACAAGCTCAGCTCGTTGTTTATTTATGTGTAAGTGTTTTTCCTAGGCTTTGTGGGTGTTCGACACGCGGCAAAACGTGGACATAAGAAAGTGATAGCATGGTGACTTGGATAGGCTTAATTCGGATATGCTATGGCCAGCCTTAATGCTCGGACAGTGGACTGGGCTGGGCTATGGCAATGAAAGGTAAATAGATGAAAGATTTAGGGCAAGAAATTCTTGAAGCATTCACATACAATGCTATCATTGTCAAATCACAATTTTGCGTGTGTACTTAATTTTTCAAAATCAAAGTGATTTGTTTTTGTTCATGCGAAACTTCTGCTACGCGTCCTAGATAAAGGGTTTAAGAATTTGTGGTGTTTACGCGTTAAAGTGATTTTTTTTTTTTCAGCAAAAAAAAAAAAAAAAAAAAATGGGAGTGCTGATGACTTTTTTTTTTTTTTTTTTTAATTTCGGGTTTTGCTATCTAAGCACTTCAATTGGATTTGGTGTTTTACCCTTCATGACATGTTAAATCCATCTCATTCTTAACCTTTGTAATACCAAGCCAAACCCGCATATAATTGGGCAAAGATTGGGTCCTATATGTTAGACTCGTTAAAATATGAATACTTAGCAAGTGTTTGACACTTGTCTGAATCCCAATAGATTTAATGTCCAAAAGTACTAAACCCAAGTCGGTTTTTATACAATTATATATCTACAGTTTGAACCTATTTATCTTTTCTTTTTTAGTTTGATTGGGCCATCTCTTTTTTAATGATGATGAATTTTTTATTTATTTTTAGTTTATTAAAAAAAATGAAAATGAAAATTCTTATTAAAAAAAGTTAAATCAACCATGAATGTCTAAAGTATATGATACTAAATATCTTGTAATTCAGTAACATTAATTCGTCTTTTTTTTATTATATATATAAAAATAATAATAGAATGTAATTCCTATCTGCCACTTATTCCACATTATAACTATTTATCCAAAGAAAAAAAAAGTTTATGATATTTAAATTATGCAAACCAGTGTATTGTATACGGTATACACAGGGACATGTTAAGCTTTTGAATTAGAAGTGGATTTTTCTTTTTCTTTTTTTTGGTTTTGGGGGGGGGGGGGGGGGGGGGGTGGGGTGAATGAGAGGTTGCTGATTTGACTTCTGTTTGTATCGACTTAGCAATTGGATTGATTCTTAACTTCCTATCCCAAAGTCAAATAGGTATAACACTTGTTATTTAACTACCCTTGTTTTATGGCGTTTAATCCTTAAGCTGTTCTTACATCTTACTTCTTAGCTTCGACTAACTCTCTCAAACTTTTGTTCTAATCCATTAGAGACATGTGTTTGGCTTCTACAATGTTGCTCCAAATCTCCAGAGCTCTCTGCCTTAGAGCTAACCAGGATTCCGCTTGGAAAAAATAAAACTACTGTAAATGAATTTTAAGTTCTAATAGAATCAATCTATATATTATATAATAACTAGTATGTAGTCTCGTGCTGCCGCACGGGAATGGATATATTATTAATCATGAGTTTATACATGTTTAAAAGGTTCAGTTAAGTCTAAATTCATTTTATTAACCAGAATATTTTATTAACAAAACTTAGCAGTATATATATTTTACACAGAAAGATGAACCTTGGTGACAATGTTATCTAAAAGATCTATTCACGTTTTTAAATCTTTAATCTCTATTAGTGATTGAAATTTTCATAGCTTAGAAAATTTTAAATTAAAAAAAAAAAAAAAAAAAAAAACCTCAAAGTTGTACTCATTTTGTAGTTTTACAATGGGTTATTTTGTAACATGATGGGCATTTGTGTGAAGAAAAAATCTCTGAAATTCCATGGCTGATAAAAGAAATTCTCTCAAATTTATTTTTATAGAGAGATGGGTTTGTGCGTGTTTTTATACATCCTTCATAGTTGTATTATCACGAAGTAGGTCCAATAGATTTAGATTGGTACTACTGATTCCCAAAGCATGAGTGTTTAATGTGTTACTCCCTCCGTCCCAATTTTTTTGTCCTGTTTGAAAAGTCAAACTTTTTAAAAGAACATATTTTATTGTCTTGTCTACCTTTTAAAAATGTATAAGTTTCCAAATCTACCCTAAAAAAAATTTATTAAAAAATTGAATTAGTAAATTAATAGGGGTGTAATAGGAATATTAGTAAATTAATGACTTTTATTTTTAGAAACATGACAATATTTTGGGACATCTCAAAATGGAATAGAGGACAAAAAAAAGGGACGGAGGGAGTATTAATTTCATCTCATTGGCTTCTACACATGATAGCAAAATTAAAAATAATTAGATTGTACACGTGTATAGTAAAATTGGACTCCAATTTCAGATTCTAATTGAACAATTGGAATGATAATATATGATAGTAACAACAATAGGAAAATTCAAATAAAATTTCAGATTAAATTTTAACAATTTGAATAAAAAAATTCCAGTAAAAAGACAGGGTGGAGTGATCGACTCCAAGAAGGCGACCAAACTTGCATAAATATAGAATAATAAATCTTTTTCTGGAAAATTTACATTGTTCATAACCTTTACCTTCACTGAAAATTTTAAAAATATAGTGACTCACATTTGCCATCCAGACATCTACAGCCGGGTCATCTCTAATTCGTGTGAGATTCCATTGATCACTAAGTTCCTTTGCAGCATGAAAAAGTATCATCCATTGGTCCACAGCAGTGCTTTCTTCATTGTTATAGGTGTTAAACCTGAACAAAAAGCCAAATATAAGGATAATGAATTTTAGGCATAATGTGCATCTAATCACATATTAGCAATTTCTAACAAATGTAAAGATGAAAACTTTGTAAGTGAATAGTAAACAAAACTCAGTGTCAAAACCAAGAAGAAAGCACTTTAATCTGAAACTCAATGCAAATGTAAAGATGCAAACTTTGAAAGCAATTTATAACAAAGATGCAAACTCTAGGTTTGCTATCTTTTTGGAAATTATGCAATGTACGCAAACCAAGTTCTTATCACCGATATTAATCTCTTTGGTTTTCACGTTTGACTGCAAAATCAAGAAAAAACTTAATTAGCACAGTAACTCACTTGACCTAATACATAGAAGTGATTTTAATGAGAATGGGCCCATATACATTTATCTTTTTGGAAATTATGCAATGTAACCAAACCAAGTTCTTATCACCGATATTAATCTCTTTGGTTTTCACGTTTGACTGTAAAATCAAGAAAAAATTTAATTAGTACAGTAACTCACTTGACCCGATATATAGAAGTAGTTTTAAAGAGAATGAACCCACATACATTTAACCACATGATACAAAATTCAACTTCAATTTTAAATACACACGGCACAAAATTAGAATTCTAATTTGGTACACGTGGCACACAATTAGAGTTCTAATTTGAAATTCAATTTCACACTCTCTCTGCTTCACTTATTATTATATATATAGATATATAGATATATAGATAGGTGAAACTAAAAGAAACTCAAATTAAAATTCCAAAATAAAGTTCCAATTTTACACTATATATCATAAATTATTTATTCTTAAAAAATTTTATTTTTTTATTTTAGAATCAAAAGTGGGATCATATCATAAATATTCATCAAAGTGAGTTATTAAGTACAAAAACCAAAGAGCATAAAATAATTTAATCGTAAAAAAAAAAAAAAAAAATTGTTTCACAATAATTAAAAAAATGGACAACTTACATTTTATACCTAATAATATTTTTACAAATTTTTTTAAAGATTTAATAAAATATAAAATGCCTATCAATAGTATTTAAAAGTATATCTATAGAAATTATATTATGCATCTTATTGTATATTTTTAAATGTATCCATGCATATGCATAGAGTTACAAGCTAGTTATGATATAATGTCTTCCCAAAAAACATTATGATATAATGAATTTTGGTTTAATATATTCTTTTGAACTCTTACTTAAAAAGTTATTATGAGTCTTATCCCAAAAAAAAAAAAAAAATTATGAGAAATGAAACTGAATTTAATTACAACACATAAGAAGTAAATGTTTTATTTAATAATAATTTATTCCCTAAAATACAAGTAACATATTTATTCATTAAATTATATATTATATTTTGGGGCAAAGCCATAAAACTTACTAGCCTAACTACTAAGGGTATGTTTGGTAAATTGTAATAGTTATTCATATAGTTTAGCTATTCAGTAGTTTGGTTATGTTTATATTACAGGAAATAATCATTTCTTATGAATAGTTATTTTTTAAAATGAGGAACAACTATTCATCTCTAAAAGGGTTGTAATAATTATTCCATAGTAGGTGTATTCATTTCTAAAATTAATATATGTCCAAATAAACAAACTTTCCATATGCACGTAATAATTATAAAAATAAAAAATCATAAAAAAAAATAACTAATCTATCTTTCAAATTTAAAAAATATTATTTTTTAGAAAATATAATTATATGAGTAAGATATTTCCTAAAATATATCTTAAGTTTGATTTAAAATATTTTCATTCCATTGTCTTCAAGAGTTCTATTATTATATTGTTACCAAACAAATGAATAGTAATAAGTATTATATTACATCATCTATTATTCCTTATAATACCTAATCCTATGTAATTACCGTTATAATCTACCAAACTTGCCCTAACTATCAAGTTGTTCACATCTTTTACCTTGCTAACTAAAAAATTCCGTCATTGCTTAACCTGAGACCGGTTGAATATAATGTAATTATTAACTTTAAATGGGCCATGAGTTTTGCCTCTTTGTCTTTAAAGTGCATCCATATTTGGCCAAATATTGAAATGGATAGTAACATTATAACCTAATTTTCGTTTTCTTTTTTTTGGTAAGTAACCTAGCTAAATGTAAAACCTAGTCAACATCAAAAGGATATTCTCCCTTTAGAAACAACATATGCTGTCAATCATCCATGGGAGAAATAAATAAATGGATATGAAGCTCAATTACGAGACATAAACTTTTTTTTTTTTTTTTTTATAGAAAGTTTCAACCTATAACGTCTGCTCCTGATAATAACTCTTTATCATCAGACCAAGACACCAATCGATTTTGAACCTGGAACCTCCACCTCTCAAACTCTTAGGAATGAGCTCATGACCATTAAACCAACCAACCCCGATGGTCTTTCTCATGGATAATGTTGACTATTTTCTTTTGCTTGTCATGGTATATGTTAAGCAAAAGGAAATAGTCAACATTATCCATAGGTAGAGAGCTTAAAGATCAATTACAAGGAAAGTTAGTGCCTTAACAAAAGGAGCTTAAACGTCAATTACCAATGAACTGACAGGTTCCAAATATATTATATGTATGGACCATTAAAATAAGAAAAAGTTCAACCACTGTGGTGGGCCCTTTATGATTTTGGGCTGGACTATCTCCTGGTGTACTAGGAACAAGTGTTCTAAATAAGAGAGTTAGGACAGGTCCAGTTACAACTCACCTTGGTTCGGCTTGTGCACAAACTATGGCTCGTTTGTCGAAACTTTTAGTCACACGTCCATGGCAGGCGAAGTTGCTACAAAAAAGTTATGGCAGATAAATGCAATAAAACAATGATAACATAAATACATTTCTTGTTAGGCAAAACAAGTAAGAGATCCTTAGTTAAAAACAGGGAAAAAGGACACATTATAGGCAATATTGCAAAGACAAGATAAGAAACAATAGCAAGAAGTGATAAAATCAAAGAATGAAAGATCAATTTGCCTTGTTCAATTGTATTATGGGGCTAAGGCCAAGGAAGGAACCATTTCCTCAACACAGATAACCTCACAGGATAATCCTACCTAGAAATTATCCACTTTAAGGAAATGAACCTGAATATCTTATGCCTAAACGAGTTCTTTATCCTTAACAGAGGGTTGGCTTTTAGAGGGAGCAAAGGGATTAGCCTATTGGTGTATGCCTGCCATTCTACACTCTATTTCTTTTGTCTTTTCTCTCTGTTTTATTACTTTGATTCTTTCCCACTCTTTTCTTTTCTTTCTTGATGTTTACTCTTGTAGTATTACGGTGATGGTGGTGCTACGATTCTCTCCTCGTGGTTGCTATTGTTCCTGTGATGATATTGTGCACGGTAAGGGTCGTTTATATACTGCTTGCCATGACTGATTTTACCATTTTAACCTTTAGCCACTTTTTTTTGGTTCAGGGTGTTCCTCTTGACCACCCACTAGTTTGTCAACTGTCCAGCCACCACCACTTACTTGTGCTAGTTGTGCCACTCCCCATTACCAGACAAAGAAGACTATTTTGTTTGTTTGCTCACCATGGCATTCTCTTCTACTATCCCTCATGGCATGCACCTAGTGGTTCCAACTCATCTTTCCTTCTTTTGAGTGGTATGTCATCTCAACTGAACATCACCCCTAAAAAAATATGAGCGTGAACCCTAGAATAGGCTTTTCCTTCTCCCCTCCACCAGACCATACCCTCTCTTACCTCTAACCTATGATCCACCACTCTTGTATTGGCTGGATATAAGCTGGTGGTGCCTGGGCTTTACGCGTGCTTCACTTCCTATGTACGCCAGAAGCTTGTCCGCTACTTATGCGCCTGCCGTGGTCTGGAGGCTCATCTGTGCATTTTGCTGCTCATCCTTTACCTTTTATGGCATGAACTCTTTTCTAATTTTCCATTCTTTATTAGCTTGTTCCTTTCAAGGGCTGGGCCTTGCTTGATTGTGGGTTTTCCCCTTTTAAGCCTATTCTTTGCTCATTCCGCAATCTTGTTGCTATTCTTGCCATACCACTCTGCTATTCTTGTCGTGGTGTCATTTGACCTATGCTTGCTGGGCCTTTTTGGGCCTGCTATCTATGTTTCTCTCAATGACTTAATATGGTCATTGGACTTATACTTATGCTACTTTGGGCTTTTCTTGACCCATTACATTGCTTGTGGGCTCTTTTGTCCCATTTCTTTCTTCTTAGGAATCCTTGGCCCATTTGCTTTCTTTTGACATCCTAGGCCCATTTTCTAATTCTACATACCCATGGGCTTTTACTAACTCTTTTGGGCTTTTTTGGCCCAATTACCATATCCTTCATCCTTGGGGTTTATGGGCTTTCTATCAGCCTCTTACTTTCTTATTTCATTACTTCGGGCCTATTACGACCCATTCTCACTTTTCTACATCACATAGCGCCCATAGGTTTACTATTTCTCTCTGGGTTCTTTTAGGCCCATTTGCTTTCCTCAAGGCCCTTTTATGTACTTTATGGGCCTAATGAATCATTGTTCCTGCCATTCAAGTTTAATAGTTTTTCTAACAATCAACTAACTCTTCTTTGCCCATATTGCTGGGCTTCTTCCTACTACTGGGCCTCAAAATGAGCATCAACAACTACAAACTTAATTGTAGTCATTAGTTACAAATTTACTTAATATCATTTTATTGGATGTAGATTAAAAAAAAAAAAAAAAACCAATTAGATTAGATTTTCTTTTTATTTCTTTCATGCTTGCAAAATTTCCAGAAAATTAAAGATCAATAGCTATGTTATCAATTAAATATTTAAATTTCAAGTTTTGGTAATCTAAAATTATACACAAAAGATAAGTTTACGAATTAAATAGTAAATAATATCTGATTAACATGAATTATGATATAGGTGTTAAGAACATAAAGAATATGCAATCTAATGGTTAGATTTTCAAAATGTGTAACCATATTTATTTTTTTAGTGGGAGTTGTAGTTATTGACTACAACCCAATTTGTAGCCGAGTTTTTTCCTTTAAAATAAAACAATGCAACCTAGGTATTTCAATAGCTTGGTTTTTCTTCCCTCTCTTTTTTGCTAGAATTTATACTACTTAACCAAAGTTATTCTAGTAGATGAAAATTTTCAGTACTAGATTTCATCTATCAAATGTGAATCTCAGTTGATCTTGGGACGTATAGCTATAGTACAAAAATTCTATTCAAATAAAAGGGCTCGCAGAAAGCATGATGCCTAGGATTTGAAACAAAATTACCTTTACTATTTTGTACAAGCCAAATATGAGGCTACTGGGCTGAAATCTTACTTGGGCTCACAATTTATTTGTATATGGGGGTTAGGATTTCTTATTGTGGGCAGTTCTCGACACAAAGACTCAATGAGACCAATTTTCTCTCTATCCTCTCACTCTCTTTTTTCCATCCCCCCAATTCTTCTTCCAACTCTCATATTTATAGCCCAAAACTAGTGGAAGGATCATGATTTCTTTTTTTAATAGTTCAATGTGAGGTCCAATACTATTAACCGTAAGTAGGCGGTTAGGTGATAGTGGAAAGCGGTGAGAGTGGCCTTGGAACTTGGTTCCCACTCCTGAAAATATGCTTGGCACGAGTGTTTGTCGAGACACTACCGGGCATGTGGATGACAATAAGGCTGAACCAGCACAGCCTTTCTCAGGGACGACTTGCCGAGCATAGACCACGCGGACAAGGCAAGGTGCGAGCGAGTATCAGATGGTTGATCCTTGGGCCTCAAAGTGACACTCATCCTTATGTTCATAGCTTTTGTGGGCTTAGGTCAAGGTCTTGGGTAGGGCGATGGCTGGGCCTTTAGGCCATGTTGTTGGCTCCAGATCACGGCCTAAAAAAGGGGGCATGGACATCTCGGGACCGTACATTAGCCCCCCTTTGATTCGTGCTTGGTTCTGGGGAGCGAATCAAGGAGCCAGCGTGGCGGCGGTTACCTAAGGGACTCAACGGGTGTACTCTGGGCGGTTTCTGAAGCCCATTAATGCTTCCCTCAAAAGGCACGTCACATTCACCTCTTTGGTTCATCTGCCATGATTAACTGTTAGTTCGCGTACCGAGGCGTCCGCATGTCAGTAATCCTTGGTATCTGTAAGGTTTCCTGCTAATTAACCCTCCCATTATTGCTCATTAATCCCCCATTATTGCTCGTTAATCCCCCATTATTACTCGTTGGTTGACGCTCGCTCTTCCTTGGCCTCTATAAATAGCCTGTTTCAGTCTATTTTTCACTTCCTCATTCTCTGTTTATCTAAATTTCTCTCTATCGAGCATTTATTTGTGCCTTTGCCCACCGACCCAGAATCTACTCCTCCCTTAGAGCCAGAAGTAAGTCTCCCTCCCCCTTTTCTCTGGTTCATATTCTTTTCTGCAAAGTCCTCTCTAATTCTTAGCCTTTAAGATGGGTTTTGCTCACCTCCTAAACTTTAGGATGTCCTTAGTGACCTTTAGGCGAGATTATAATGTTCCCGAGGATGTAGAGGTCATGTATTGTCATGAAAGCAAAATTGCACTCCATAGAGGGGCGAATACTGCCTTTTTCCCCTTGATGTCAATCCTGGAGGGTGGGGTCAAGTTTCCCATAGACCCCTTTCTGCTTAACACCCATAGGTATTACAGATTATGTCCCGACTAACTTCCCCCCAACTTTTACCGGGTGGTGAGTTATGTAAGTAGGTTAAATCATACATTTGGTCTGCAATTGGACCATCACGACATAAACCACATATATAGCTTATGTGGAAAGAAGAAATCCAATTACTATTTAAAGGTTAGAGACAAAAGGGTACGACTAATTTCATGTTTGTCGGACTCTAATAGAAATTCAACTGCAAAATTTGTCCGAGTACGTGGCAATTGGTTTGCCGGTGGTATTCCCCCCTCCCCTCACACGACGCGAAGTTTGTTCGTTCTAGTCTTTTTTTATAACCATTTTTATTTTTTCGAATACTGACTTACTCCCTTTCTTCTGTAGACGGTTCAGTGTTTACTCAAGATGTCAGGACAATTCATGTGCGGGACCCCAATTTTGTACTCAGGTCCAAGATTTTTGTCCATTGCGACAGGCAACTCCAGGCGGTCCATCTCATTCTCGGCGTTCATCCAGTATACTTCACATGGTAGCCTTTTGCCCAAGCTCTTTTGGTAGACAGCCCCCTTCTTTCCTATATCGACGTTCAGCACGTAGACTTTTTGCCTCCAAATTTCACGGCAGGTGAAGCTCGGGACATCGGCTGCCGTTATACTTGTTCGGATGAGCTCACACCCATAAGGGATGAATTAGATGAGCTCACGCCCATAAGGGATGAATTAGATGAGCTCACGCCCATAAGGGATGAATCAGCCGAACTAGCATCTCAACATCTCTGAGAATAAGCTCTCAAAGCTGTACAAGAAGAAGCCCCTGCCGAACAATTACACATAGAAGAACAATAGGATCCCGTTGAAGAAGCCAAACACGCAACCACAGAATCCAGTAACTCCTCCAGAACGCACTCCATTGAAGTTAAGGAAATGGTAACCCGTAAAACTCTAACAGTTAGCCGTTTCATTCTCGGCACAAGCCAGACTAAGCAGCAGCAGCCAGTTCATGGTCGTGGCCATACTCCTCCCAATCATCCTCTTCCTCACCCTCCACCCTCGTGACCCCGTAAAAGACAAAGGACCGCAGTGCCGACCTTTGCCAGCCCGAGTGAAGCTCAAACTGGAACTCCTCCCCAATCATGGCGAAACATGGTTGTCTAGGGGGCCTCGACCTAGGTGGGGACCAACGTGGTGTCCTCATCCTGACCTATACTAGCATAGCAGCCATCCTTTGAGCTGGACAGGAAGCCTCTACATGTTGATGCTAGTGTTCGAGCGTGGGAGAAGAGAGAATGGGGTCGTGTAGCCCAATGCTAGGTGCATGGCCTGCTTCTTCCCAAGGATGTGAGGGCCTTTGCGGAGGGGACCGACAACTCAATGGGTAGGAGGCTTCAATGACATACTATTGCGATAACCCATCTTTCTTTGTATTTTCATTTTTGTCTGCATCCCTACTATTGTTGTGCATATTACCCTTTTTTGCGATGCTGATTATCTCCTTTCATCAAGCTGCTCAACTAGCTCACATCTTGAATGAACGAGTGAAGGACCTCGCTTAGGATGTTGACTGAGAAGAAGGTGGCTATTAGGTCAGCGAAAGACAAAGCGAAAGCCACCGCTACCGTCGAGAAGAGGGTTATTAATGTAGAGAAGGTTAGGGCCTCAGCGGAGAAGAGCTCAGCGGATCTGGAGTTGCAATGGAATGAAGGGGAACTGAGGTTGGCTGAAGCGCAGAGCAAGAACGTTGCATTAGCCGAGGAAATAGCCGACCTGCGAGCAGCCTTGGAGGCTAGCAAAAATAAATGGTATGACGAAGGATTCGCAAATGCCGAGAGAGGTGTGGAATCGATTGTCAAGGAAGCCCAACAGTTATCCTTCAAAGATGGCTGGATGGCCACCTTGCTCGCTCTAGAAGTGCCCAAAGATTCGCCTTTAATGGATCTTGCCAAGATTCCTTTACCAAACTTTATCCCAGCTCCGCAGAACCCTACGGGACCTACCGATGACAAGGAGACTAACAGTTTGAGGGAACTGGTGGAGCAAATTGACGCCCATGTGGAGTTAATTGGGACCGAGGCTACCAGTAACCCCCACATCGGAGACCAGTCTGGAGAAAACGCTGAGTCTCAGAACCCTGCTTCTGAGTGACAGCCTCTTGAAGTGACCGCCGAGGGCGATCCTATGGATCTTATCAAATGATTATTGGATTTACTTTACCTTCTTCTACTTTATTCCAAATAATTTTCATTTAAAATGGTTTGCCAATGTTGCTGGGTTCTGACAACTAAACATTATTATTATTATATGAATGTGTATTATTCGACTGTGGTTTATTTGCCGGACAATTATTTTATGAATGCTTATTAATATGCCTGCCCCTTTGCTGTATCCCTATTCCTCTGTATATGTGTAGTTTTCTAAAGAACAGGTGAGGAAAATTACTTTGGGGGAGCAGGGCTGGTCGGCCCGATGGTGTTCGAAAACCTAACGGTACATGTTGGCTCCTAAAGGCACAACTTTGGATATAATCAGCCATAAGCCATGTTGGCAGAAGGCCTCCGGCCTTGTTTCATTTGGCCATAAGATTTCATGCTAGCTCGGTGGTTGGGGTTTTTGAGTCAATAGGGATTAAACCGAGAATGTGATCGAACCGGGCAGTAGGCTTCTATCCTTAGGGAATTTAGGCTATGGTTTCCACCTGTCCAGTGATGAATATCAAACCGATGACAGGTTTTTGTCCTTAGGGAATTTACACTATGGTTTCCACCTGTCCGGTGATGAATATCGAACCGGGGGCATGTTTCTATCCGTAGGATATTTTAGAGTGTAAGGTTTCCACCTGCTCGGTGAATGTGATCGAACTGGGCAGCAAGCTTCTGTCCTTAGGACATTTTAAGGCGTAAAGTTTTTACCTACTCGGTGAATGTGATCGAACCGGGCAGCAGGCTTCTGTCCTTGGGACATTTTAAGGCGTAAGGTTTCCACCTACTCGATGAATGTGATCGAACTGGGCAGGAGGCTTTTGTCCTTAGGACATTTTAAGATGTAAGGTTTCCACCTGCTCGATGAATGTGATCGAATCGGGCAGCAAGCTTTTATCCTTAGGACATTTAAGATGTAAGGTTTCCACCTACTCGATAAATGTGATCGAACCAGGCAACAGGCTTCTTTCCTTAGGATATTTAAACTAAAGTTTCCAACTGTCCGGTGATGAATATCGAACCGAGGACAGGTTTCTGTCCTTATTGAATTTAGACAGATTTTTTCGCAAAGTCTCCACTTGCTCGGCAGTAGTGATCAATCAAGGGCTAACATTAGAATCAAGTACATGTGTGTGGGCAATCTTTACCTTCGTCATTAATAGTACGTATTCACGGCATTACATCCAACTTACAACATAGTTTATAGATGATCAGTGATAAAATTTTTTAAGATTACAAACATTCCAGGGTCGAGGTAATGGTCTCTCGTCCAGGTCCTCCAAGTAATATGCTTCGGCGCTAGCAATTGCAGTAACCCGGTAGGGTCCTTCCGAAGTCTGGGCTAACTTTCCAGAATTTGTGTCCCGCATATTCCCCACTACTCTTTGCAGTACCAAATCTCTAGCGCTAAATTCCCTTGTCCTTAGTCCTCGGCTATAATGGCGGGTGAGTTTTTGCTGATATTCAGCTAGCCGAATAGTCGCTGCTTCCCGGCACTCCTCTAACTAGTCCAAGTGTTCCATCATTAGCTCGCTATTTTGGGTGGGGTCGAAACTTTCTACTCATGTGCTGCAAAGGTTTACCTCGGCTGGTATCACTGCTTCAGCTTCGTACGTCAAAGAGAACGGGGTCTCACCGGTGGACCTTCTGGGGGTTGTTCAGTACGCCCACAAAACGTTTGGTAGCTCTTCAGCCCACCTACCTTTTGTACCGTCCAATTCTTCTTAAGCCCGTTCAGGATTGCCTTGTTAGTGGCCTCGGCTTGACCGTTGCTTTACAGATAAGCTGGTGTGGAGTACCTGTTCTTGATGTCAAGATCACTACAAAATGTACAGAAAGCTTTACTATCAAATTGCAGCCCATTGTCGGATATCAGCGAATTCGATACCCCAAACCTGGCGACTATGTTTCTCCATATAAACTTTTTGACGTCCACATCACGAATGTTAGCTAAAGCCTCCATCTCTGCCCATTTGGTGAAGTAATCCACGGCCACCAGCACAAATCTTCGATTGCCGGTTGCTCGGGGAAATGGGCTGAGAATATCCAACCCCTATTGTGCAAAGGGCCAGGGACTGTTAACCGGATTTAGGTGGCTTGCTGGCTGATGGATCAATGGTGCATGCTTCTGACATTGTTCGTATTTTCGTACGTACTCGGTGGCGTCCTTCTGCATCTGCGACCACCAGAATCCCTACGTCATTACTCAGTGGGCCAATGAGCGTCCCCATACATGACAGTCACATAAGCACCCATAAAGTTCAGCCAGTAGTTCGCCCACCCTACTTGGGTGCAAATATAAAAGATACAGCCCACTGAAAGACCTTCTCTACAGCTAGCGTTCTGTTGATAACTAGTACCGAGCTGCTACTCGGCTTACCCTACTAGCTTCCTTCTCGTTGCTCGGGAGCCGATCCTCTACTAGGAACTGGATGCTTGGGTTCATCTAGCTTGGCTCAGATGCTTGGTTCCGGTATTAGTTCTACCCTGATCTGCCAAGGGACCCCCTCTGCCGTTAATGACGCTAGCGTGGTCAAAGAATCGGTACGCCTGTTTTGCATTCGGCCTATCGGGAATACCTTTGCCATGCCGAACTTGTTTATAATCTGCTTCGCCGATTGCAAGTATGCTCTCATTCGGGGATCTCGGGCTTTGAAGATTCATTAAATTTGGTTGACAACCAGCTAAGAATCCGAATATATCTCCACATCCTGAGCTCCCATTTCTAACACAACCCTTAATTCGGTAAGTAAGGCCTCGTACTCGGCCTCATTATTAGAGGCTTGGAATCCCAGCCTAAAGGAATGCTCCAGGCGTATTCCTTTAGGGTTGATAATGATGATCTCGGCGCCGGACCCCAGGGCACTTGAAGCACCATCCACAAACACCCTCCACGGGCAAGCTTCCACATGATAAATAACCTCCCCGTCGCTTTTAGGAGAAAATTTAGCAACAAAATTGGTGAGGACCTGCCCCTTTACTGCATTTCGTGGCTTGTACCATATGTCAAAGGACCCTAGTCTAGTCCCCCATTTAGCTATTCGGCCCATGAAATCTGACCTCTTTAGTAATGATTGCAAGGGATATTCGGTCAGGACATATACTGTATGGGTTTGAAAATAATGCGACAACTTCCTCGTAGCAAGGATTAGGGCTAGCACCAGCTTTTCTAAAGGTAAGTACCTTGTCTCAGCATCAACCAAAGTCTTACGAATGTAATATACAGGTTGCTGCACTCCCTTGTCCCTGAGTAGCACAGCACTTACTACATGATCGGACGCTGATAAGTACGTAAACAAATCCTCCTCGGACTTTGAGGTTGTCAACATAGGCGCTTGCACTAAATACTCCTTCAAATCTCGAAAAGCTTTATCACATTCCTCATCCCATTGGAGTCCTTTCCACTTCTTCAGAAGCTGGTAGAATGGTCGGCAACGGTCGGCGAATTTGGAAATGAATCGGTTAAGGGTAGCCAACATCCCAGTTAATACTTGCAATTCTTTCAGATTGCTCAGTGGTTTTAAACACTTCATGGCTTTTATCTGGTCTGGGTTTACCTCTATTCCCCGGTTGGTGATCAGATATCCCAGGAATTTGCCAACTCCTACCCTGAAAGCACACTTCTCGGCATTAAGGTGTACCTGATGCTGCCGAAGAACTTCAACAACCCCTCGGAGGTCCTCTATGTGCTGCACTTGCCGCCTACTTTTCACTGCCATGTCATTAATGTACACTTTGATTGTCTGTCCTATTTTCTCCTGGAACATCCTCGTTATCATCCGCTGGTAAGTGGCTCTAGCATTTTTCAACCCAAAGGGCATCACCATATAATGATAATTGGCTTCCAGGGAGATAAATACTGTCTTCTCTCGGTCCTCGAGGGCCAGGGCAATCTAGTGATACCCTTGAAAGGCATCCAGAAAGCTCATTCGCGGGTGTCTGTACGTGCTATCTACCAACTGGTCAATTTTAGGCATGGGAAACGGATTTTTCGGACACGCTCAGTTTAGATCCATAAAATCCACGCAAACCCTCCATTTGTCGCTCTTCTTCTTCACCACCATGATGTTTACCAACCATTCTGGGAAGTAGATCTCCCTTATTGCCTCGGCCTCTTTCAGCCGTTGGACCTCTGCCTTTATTGCCTCAACGTGCTCCCTAGTTGACCTTATCAGCCTCTGCTTCTTAGGATGGAAGGAGGAGTCTACGTTAAGCCTATGGACAATAAACTCAGGATCTACTCCGGGCACCTCATATGGACTCCATGTAAACACATCCACATTCTGTATAAGGAATAGCAATATCTCTACCTTATCTTGACCCCTTAGCCCTTTTCCTACTTGGAAGTACCTATCCGGCAATATCCTTACCTTCACTATCTCCTCGGCCGCTCTACCCCCTTTTCCCTCCTGTGAATCCTGTAATTACTATAAAGAGGTATCCTGCGATGGTTCCTTTTGCTCGGCAAGATCCCCCTAACCGGTTCAGCCTTTTTCTCTATTGACTATTGTGACTAAGCATTGTCTGGCCATTTGCTCGCTTCCCCGTACTACGAAAATGCCATGCTCAGTGGAAAATTTGACCTTCACTTGCAAGGTGGACGGTATAGCCCTCATCGCGTGGATCCACGGTCTTCCTAGTATTTTCGTTTATGGGGAGAATGAAGCAACCACTATGAACGTTACCACCACCTCTCTGCCTTCCATGTTTACGGGCAAGGAAACTTGCCCTTCTTGAATTACCAATCTACCATCAATCCCGACCAAGGGTGTTGTATACTTGGAAAGATCCTCATTCTTTAACCCGAGCCCCCTAAACAAATCCGGATACATAACGTCAGCCCTACTCCCTTGGTTTATCATCACCCTCTTCACCAAGAAGCCACTTATCTGGGCAGTAACTATTAGGGTGTCATCATATGGTTGGATCGTTCCTTCCAAATCATTATCACCAAAAGCGATAGGTTCCTAGGTGAGTTTTATCCTTTTCTCGGATGGCTGTGTATCCAAGTTGCCTTCGACCGATGCCACCGTTAACACCCCTTTCTTTCTTGCCACAGCGTCTTGCCCCGTTCCTTGGTCTCCTGCGTTTACCACAAATTCCTTTAAGTGACCCACCTTGGCCAGCTGTCCGAGATGGTCTCTCAACACTCGGCACTACTTAGTAGTATGGCCCTTATCTTTATGGTAAGTTTCCTTCTAGAAGGGTCACCACCTATCCGGTTCGGCCACTTAAAGTATGGATTGTGTTTGATCTTGTCAATGATCCTATGCACTGGCTCATTAAAAGTCACGTTTACCTCCCTGGCTGGCGCTTCTAGCTTGTGAATCCTCAAATCCCCCCGAGCTCTTGGTTAAAAGCCACCCAGCCGAGGACGCTTTACCATTGGTGCTTTGCCTTTGTTTTGCAGCTGGTCATCTTCCAGCCGTTTGTACTCTTCAATATGCCTCATCAACTATCTCATATCCTAGAGAGGCTTTTTGGTTAGTGATTCCCTCAGCTCGGAATCCTTGGGTAATCCCATTCTAAAAGTGCTTGCAGCAATCTTCTTGTTCCCTCTACCGATCTCGTTGTAAAGCTCCTAGTACCGACTAGTATAACTATGAAGGGTTTCTCCTACCATCATTTTCATGGACAGCAACGCGTCTACTGGTTGGGGCACCTGACTACAAGTTATAAATCGAATTTTGAATTCCTGTATCAGCTCAGCGAAATTATGAATGAAGCCTTTCCGCAACCCATTGAGCCATCTCAAAGCGGTGGTGCCAAGGCTTGAGGGAAAAACCTTGCACATTAGCGTGTCATTGTGGGTATGCAATGATATCATTTGGATATAGTGGCTGACATGCTCTACTGGGTTCGTTTTCCCATCATAGGAGTTGAACGGAGGGCGCGTGAATTTGTCTGGCATAGGGGCCCTCTCGATGTCAGCCGAAAATGGTGACCGAGCAGCTCTGCGTAGTGCACGTCTCATTGTATCCATGGTTGCATTTCGAGGTCGTTGTTCTTTGGGGAATCCAAACCTCGGTCTGCATATTCCTATGACCGCGAACGATTTCGGTGTTGATGGGATTTCGATGAAGGCGAACGTCCCCTTCGCCAATGAGATTCTCGTGAATGAGTACATTCTCGGCAGTGATGGGATCTAGATTGATTGGATCCTGTCTCGTGATGATCTTCCCCAGTATTGAGTCTCCTTTCTTGGCTGTCTTCCTCCCTTCTACAGTGCCTGTTCTCTACTTCCAACTCTAGATCTCTTACCAACCTGCGTAGCCTCTTAAGCTCTTCGTCCCTTTTGTCGAGCTGTTTGTGCCCTAAAGCGATAGATACCATTCGCTGTGTTTGGTACGACCCTTCCCTGAAGCTGGACCTCTCTTCCTCCGATTCGTGACTTCTATCTTCATGCCTCTTTTGCCTCCGTTCTTGCCAGAAGGATCCTCAAGAGGATCCCACTGAACCATTCCCAGCATCACTCCCGAACATTTTTCATTTTGCGAGTCTCGGCTGAACCACGACTTTGTAGGAGATTCTCACAGATGGCACCAATTGTACGAGCCAAAGATGAGGCTACTGGGCTAAAATCTCACTTGGGCTCACAATTTATTTGTATATGGGGGTAAGGATTTCCTACTGTGGGTAGTTCTCAGCATAGAGACTCAATGAGACCAATTTTCTCTCTATCCTCTCACTCTCTTTTTTCCATCCCCCAATTCTTCTTTCAACTCTCATATTTATAGCCCAAAACTAGTGGAAGGATTATGATTACTTTTTTTGATAGTGCAATGTGAGGTTCAATACTATTAACTGTAAGTGGGTGGTTAGGTGAGAGTGGAAAGCGGTGAGAGTGGCCTTGGAACTCGGTTCCCACTCCTGAAAATATGCTCGTCACGGGCATTTGCCGAGACACTGCTGGGCATGTGGATAATGGTAAGGCCAAACCAACATAGCCTTTCTTGTGGACAACTTGCCGAGCATAGACCACGCCAGCAAGGCGAGGTGCGAGCGAGTAGCAGATGGTTGATCCTTGGGCCTTAGAGTGACACTCATCCTTAGGTTCATAGCTTTCGTGGGCTTGGGCTGAGGTCTTAGGTAAGGTGATGGCTGGGCCTTTGGGCCACATTGTTGGTTCCAGATCACGGCCCAAAAAGGGGGGCATGGACATCTCGGGACTATACATGTTTCATTGCAAAACCATTTTCTGAATTTGGAGCATAATGAAAATATGAGATTTTATAATGACGTTGATGCTAGGGTTTTTAATAAAGATAGAGTTTCAAGTTTTAGCTCAAATCATAATTCATGGGATTCAAGCAACTAGTGGAATATGCATTATGTATAGAATGTGACTTTAGAGTTTGAGATATGCTAATATTCATAAAAGTTTAAGAAATGCAATGCCATAGGATTTTATTTAGCAAAGACTTGGTCACAAATTTATGACTTTCTTTTATTTTATGCTTTCTAGTCCTATCAATTGTGAGAGTTTGAATTATATTAGGTACTTGGTTTTTGATTTATTTTTAATTAGTAATTTAAGCATGATTTTTTTTATTATATAATTTACATATTTATTTTATGATTTCTCAAACTTTTATACATACATACATACATATATATATATATATATATTAACTTTTTAATTAACCCTACAATTTGACTGATGACCTATTAGTTGAACCTTTGTCCCAATGACTCGACTCTTAGGTTAGATTAATGTCCGATTCAGGTATAACAACTATGGTACTATAGCATTTTCCTATTTTAGGGAATGAGTAGGGAGTCTCATGTTGGCCTTTTTTGGAGCTTCTCTCCCTAAATTAGGGTCTTACGCTATTTTAAAGAGGCCAGTATGATTGCTTTAACATGTTGAACATCTTTTTTTCTTTCTTTTTGTTTGGTTATGGGAATTGCACCCATGTCTTCTACATGAAAAGACAATATCCTAACCACTAGATGAAAGGGACCAAAAAGTCATTCTTCATATACAAGAACAAAAATGGTTCGTTTTGTTTTTATAAGCAATTTAAGATTTTGTGTGTGTGTGTGTGTGTGTGTGTTCATGTTGTTGACTTCTAATGTGAATTCAATGGTTCTCCTAGCTTCCTACAGGTTCCACTGACCTAATGACACACCAAATATGTCTCCCTTTCTCTAATCATAAAACCCCCCTTTGAATAATATGCCGAACACTAGATGGTGGAAATTTGACTCCAAAATTGGGCTTAGGATATTATGGTCATCAAGATCAAATCCACTTAGCTTTTGGATCAAGTCCGAATCAATAGCCTAAGAAGGATCCACAACAAGTTGAAGCCCCCATTCTCAACGTTCCTGGAGATGAATGTTGCATAGAAATCTAGAGCCCACGACACAAGGTCCATACCTTGGTTTCTCTAGTCGAGAAATGCTTTGTCCACAATAATTTCACAATAAATCTTAATGCTTAAACAGTAGCTTGTTATTAACTATTATTAGTGGGTGGAAAAGTAATTTCAGTGGTGGGTTCAAATATCAACCTCAATACTACATCATTCTTCCATTTAAATATTATTTTCAATTCCTATTCACATTTTTAATAATAAATCTGACAGCCATGAGCACAACCCACCATAACAACAAACCAACAAAAGCCATTGGCACAACCAGCCCAACTAGAAACCAACAAAATCCACATTCACATTTCAATAAACTTTGTTGAATTTCCCAAACCAAAAACTCAAACCCTAGAAATTTGGTAACCATTTGCAACATACCCCGTCTCCATAAATCAAACCCTCTTGCAACATTACAAACCCAACAAAATTAAACAAAAATAAACCCAAACAAAAGCCACAACTGCCACCAATCTAGTATCATCTTGTCAATCTAACCCAACCACAATTGCAATGATCAATCATCAATGAAGACAACAAATCAACTAGCGAACCCATCATCAAGCAAACCCACACTTTCAACACAACTAATCCCACACATCGCTAGCCACCCACTGGTACATAGCAGACACATACACACCCAATTGGTATCATACCCATCATCAAGCAATTTTGGTGAAAATTTGAAGACAAATCAAGAAAATTTGGGGAATTTCAAACCAACTCACAATACTTGAAATGGGTTTCAATCGATGCTGTGTAAAACCCCCTTTAATTTTTCCTATGTCAAGGAGGTCAATTAACAGTGAGCTCCTTTCTAAAAATGGTGTGAAGTCAAAGAAAGAGGACAAAGATCTTGGTTGAGAGAGAGAGAGAGAGAGAGAGAGAGAGAGCATTGGACAACAAATAAAAACTAAGTTTTTATTGTTAATTTGGTGAGATTAGTTCCCTCACTAGAGCTGGCGAGGTACCCATCATCTGCTAAGTTTAAATGTCAAACTGGTGAGGCTAATGCGATTTTTTTTTTTTTTTTTGATAATCACCCGTTCAATAATTTCATTAACTTGAAATAAGATTACATTGGATTACAACAATTTGAATCTGATCAACTATTTTGGGCAGAGTATCATCTACCCAAATATTACAACCACTCAAAAATTTGGCTTGCCTAGCCAAGATATGAGCAGCTTTGTTGCCACCCCTTCGGACATGGGACATCTCCCATGCATTGAAAAACTTCAGTACCCTCCTTAATTCCATCCACAACCAACCTGATGGAGCTCAGAGGAATGCTTTATTTCCCTGGCGATTGAACCACCAGCTGTGCATCGCTTTCAATGATAATATCCTTTAGTCCAAGATCCCCAGCAAACACCACACCTTCCTCGACAACCTTAGTCTCAACTTCCAAAACTCCCAAAGGCAATTCAAACTTTTTTTTCATAGCCCCCATGATCTAGCCCCTCTCATTTCTTATAACTACTCCAACACCATAGCATCGTATCTCATCAAAAATTGCTCCATTTGTGTTCACTTTGTACCAACCTGGTTTTGGAGGTCTCCACAATGCCGTTATAGGTGCAGGGGGGTTCATGAGTCTGTATTACTGGCTAGGATTCTTTCATATAGCCCATGGCTTCCCTCACTATCACTTTGTGGTTTTTCCAATGGCCCTTATGTCTCACCTGGTTCCTATTATTCCACAAACACCACACCGTGATAGCGAACAGCTCCCAATTAAAGCCTATGCCCCTTTCTTTAATCTCCCACATGTTGTCAATGAAGTCCCTAGGTGGCTCCTAGAAGAAAAGCAATTTTAATTTTGTACCTCTTGATGTGCATGAAATATATACAATAAAGTACTCACATATCTACATATTTAGCTGTACTTTTATGTTATTTTGTTACTGATTATATAATATCTTTGTGTTGCAGGTAACAAGGGCTTTACATGTAAAGTGGGGCTAGACCAATTAAATTCAAGTCCAATTGGAGCAAGAAATCAAAGGAAATTTGCACCAAATCCAAGTCCAATTCGGATTAGGATTCTAGCCTGCACATTAGTTAGTATTTTTGGCATAACTTTCGGGTCAGATATCCAATCGAGATGATTCAAGTTAGGATGAAAAGTTAACTTAAAGGGCTACAACTTTTTAGTTTACCAAAAGTCCTAATTCCGAATTTAAATGGGCCAAAATTGTCGGTTAATTGAAGCCTAAAAATCTAGGATTTTCTCCAAACGGGAATTCAACTTGTACAGGATTCCTTGACTTATTTAAATTCTCTTTAGGGTAAAAAGAAGATGAGAGAAACCTGAGAGGAAAAGGAGGTGCCGCATAGAAGAATTTGCTTTTGGGAGTCTTTCAAAAGAGGAGTATCTGAGAACAAAGGTGAAAGCTTCATGTTGATCAACCAATTCGGATGAAAGACATAAGTTTTATTTTTTTTCTTTTCAATTTTATTATGAACTAAATTTTATTTTCTAGAGCATTGATGTAGTCTAGCAATGAACACAATTTATTTTCTGAGTTATTTTATTTTTAATATTTCCATGATTGAGTGTTTAATTCTTATTCTTAATGCTTACTATTTTTTACAAATTATAGTTTGATCAATTGAATTACAATGAGACTGAGAGGTGATTTGTTATTTTAATTCTAGAATTAAACACCATTAGTTGAGCGAAAGTAGAGATGCTTTACCGCGATTAGTGTGATTTTTCAGAAAATTCAAAGTACGTAATGAGTCTCCAGTTAATAAAATTCGCATAGAGATATGGAATTGTTAGCTGAAGATGATTTTGATATTATTTGAGAGAAGATATTGAATAGTTAAGGAATTTTTAATCATCAACGGGAGATTATTAGAATTTAATAATTGGGAAAAATAAATTGTGTGGGATTTGTTAGGTGAAATCAACTACTTTAGATCCATTCTTATCATATTTTTACACTTTTAGATTTTTACGCTTTCTTTTTTTTTTTTTATTCGTAGATTTATTTTTATTAAATAGTTTAACTTAATTTAGATAGTAGAACGTTCCATTTATTTTCGATTTTCCAAATAGTAATTTATTTAGTGAATTTCGGTATTCAATAACATAGTTAATCCTTGTGGGTTCGACATTCGTTTTCTAAAAACACTTTACTACTTGTTACGATTCTGTGCGCTTGCAGATTATTTTACGTGAACACCTCTCCACACTGCCTCAACTATGTTGCAGCTCCAAATGCGTGTCCCAAGGATTCTGCATTCCCACATATATCGCACTTCTCATTCACATCAATTCCCCAAGCCTTTAGACAAAGTTTAGTGGGAAGGATGTTTTTACAAGCTCTCCACAGCAGGTGCTTGATCTTAGTTGGGCAATGTAGTCGCCATACGATCTTCCAAATAGACTTTATTCCAGTGTTGTCCAAGTTGCTACCCCCCTCTCCCCTATTTGACTCTTCTTTCGAGACCTTTTGTGCCACCTTATATATGCTTTTCACTAAAAATCTACCATTTGTATTCCATGCCCACACAATTGAGTCTTCAAGAAGTCTGCCACTAATGGGGATGCTTAGCACCATCTCAGCTTCATAAGGAAGAAAAAGGTTTTTTACCCTCACCACGTCCCAAGCCCTTTTCTCAGTATCTAGCAAGCTCGACACTTTTTCCATACTTGTGTGCACACCAATCGGGCTTGTCACTTTGAAAGACTCCAAGGAAGGGATCCATCTATCCTTCCATATATGGACACTTTCTCCATTTCCTATGCACCTTTTGGAACCTCTATCAACCACCTTTCTATCTACCAACATGCTTCTCCACACGTACGAAGGCCGTCTACCTAGTTCAACCTCGGTTGAAGCTACCATTTCGGACATATTTCACTTTGAACACTTCATAATCCAGCGAGTTTGGGCTTTGTAGCAGTCTCCACCATTGTTTGGCAAGAAGCAGTAGACTAAACGCTTTTAGGTCTCTAAATCTCATACCCCCCATCCTCCTTTGGGGTACATAACTTATCCCATGAAACCCAAGCCACTTTCCTCTCCCTATTCTTTTGGCCCCACCAGAAATTGCTCATCATTGAGTTCAGCTCTTTACACAACGTGTTCGGAATTTTGAAACAAATCATTGTATACGTTGGCATTGCTTGAGCTACTACCTTTATTAGTATTTCCTTCCCTGCATGAGAAAGAAGCATACCCTTCCAACCAGCTATTTTCCTCCCAACTTGGTCTTTGATGCAATTAAAAGCTTTTCTTTTCCCTTTCCCCACAAGCAGTGGTAGCCCTAGGTACTGTTCATGGTGCTGAATCACTCTTGCCCCCAACTTCTTCTTCATATAATCTTTGACCTCCCCACTTGTATTCTTGCTAAAAAATAGGGATATTTTTTCCCTATTGAGTTTTTGCCCTGAATCCCCTTCGTAATCTTCAAGTACCTTTAGTACCCTATTGCATTCTTACCTTGTGGCTCTACAAAGTACGATGCTATCATCGGCAAAAAGCAAATGGGATATCCTTGGAGCTCCCCGACAAACAACAATCCCCCTTGGCTGCCCCTCACCTTCCTCCTTTTTCAACATAGCCGATAGGCCCTCGGCACACAAAAGGAACAAATAAGGAGGAATTAGGTCCCTTTGGCATAAACCCTTTGATGGAACTATTCTCCCTTTTGGCTCACCATTGATCAACACCAAGTAGGAGACTAAAGTGATGCACATCATCATTAGGGAAATCCACCTTTCATGAAAACCCATCTTTCTCATCATTGCCTCCAAGTACACCCATTCAACCCTATTATAGGCCTTGCTCATATCAAGTTTTATTGCCATTAACGCCTCCTTTCCCTTCTTTCTTTGGTTAATGCAGTGCAATTTTGAAGGCAACTAGCACATTGTCTGTGATGAGCCTACCAGGGACAAAAGCACTCTGAGAATCATCTATCACCATTGCAAGAACTCTTTTCAGTCTATTTGCAAGGACCTTAGAGATCAATTTGTATACAACATTGCATAGACTTATTGGCTTGTACTCAATGATTTTTTTGGGGGATTTCACCTTTGGGATGAGGCATATATATGTTTCATTTAGCCCATTAGGCATTATGCCCGAATTGTGAGCACACACTTGACAACCTCGGGTCCAACAATATCCCAATAGTGTTTAAAGAAAATCGGGCATATACCATCCGATCTGGGAGCTTTTCTGGGGTGCATTTGCTTGAGGACAAACCATACTTCCTTGGCTTTAAAGTCCGTGAGCAACTCCTCATTCATATTCAGTGATAGCCGATTTGTTATAGAGTTCAGGCTGGCCTCAAAACTGATAGGCTGGTTTGACTTGTAAATGTCCTCAAAGTAGTCCAAGATCATGCTTTTAATACCTTCCTTATCTTCCACCCAACACCATCTGAGTTTTGTAGCCCAGCAATCCAATTTTTTCTATGCCTTTGACTTGCCATGGCGTGGAAAAATTTTGTGTTTCTATCTCCCCATTTTAGACAAAGCACCCTGGACCTTTAATTCCACATAATTTCTTCTCTAACCTGAATCTCATTGATTTCCTTTCTAACCTGCTGTATCTCATCTACTTTCCCATGTAAACTATCCCACCATTCTAATTGTTGGAGTCTTTCCTTTTTCTGTTTTAGCACCTTGTTAACATTACCAAACTCATTCCAATTCCACTTCAGCAAATGATCTTGGCATTGCTTAATTCTCTCTATAATTCCACCCTCTGCCTCAGCCCAACCCAGTTCCTATGCTACTTCTACAATCTCTTTGTATCTCTCATCCCTTGTCCACATGGCTTCAAAGAAAAAATGTTTTCTTCCTCGCTTCTGATTCTGTTTGCGCTTGAGAGTGAGCATTAACAAACAATGGTCCAATATGGACATCGCCACATCCCTTACTCTCGCCTTAAGAAAAATATTCATCCATTCTTCCGTCGCCACTATACGGTCAAGCCTGATCTTTGTCCTCTACTCCCCCCCCCCCCCCCATTGGACTAGGTGTAGTTTTGCCCAATGAAGCCTAAATCAATAAGCTCACATCTATTCAAACACTCCCTAACTCCTCCATCTGCTTAGCATCCCTATCTAACCACCTTATTTTCTCATCTGAGTGTATGATTTCATTGAAGTCACCAAACACAACCCATGGCATAGAGTATTGATGTTTGAGAAGTTCCAACAATTGCCAAGAAATAAAACATTTACTTGCGTTAGGGTGCCTGTAGAAACCCGTGGCTCTCTATGGGGTCGATGTCGAGCTCCTGTGGACCTCTACATCTATATGGGAGTTTGAACAGCTCTTAAACCTGACATCAGAACCTTCCTTCCACATCATAGCCAAACCTCTATTTCTTCCATCATTAGGTACTGTGATACCCTACGTATACTCCAGTTTGTTTCGAATCCCCTTCATTCTGCTCTCCCCTGTTTTCGTTTCTGCTAGGAAGATCAGCAGTGGGTCATGTGATCTCACCTCGTCGGCAAGTGTTCGAACTACTAGAGCCGACCCAAGGCCTCGACAGTTCCGTGCCAAGATTGTCATGAGGCTCGACGGTGCTGCGCCGCAGCAACCACCTCTCCGCCAACCATTTGGGTGTTAACATCTTCTATCAAACTGGTACCTTTCCCTACCTTTCTGCGATTTTGTACCAACGTGTTTGGGTCTAATTCACTGAGTGGAGTTGGGTCCTCACGTTTAGAAACTTTGAGGTTTTTTATTTCAGCTTTTTTCTCCCTTTTTACTTTACGGGCTAGCCTCTTCCAATGTCTGCTATTTAGGCCAATTTTTTCTGCAATCCAATCTTTTTCTCCATTGTAAGACATAGCCAAAGGGTCCATTTCAGCATCCAAACATAATGGGCTTAGTGGTCCACCAGTCATACTTGGGCCTAGCTCCACTATATATTTCCCATCTTCCCCCATCACGTGATCTTCACTTTTTTCTCCTTGTGTGCTCTCTGCGTTTTTTGTCTGGATGTTTGGTTGGACCGATGCCTTTCTTTCTATTCCCATCTTCTTTCCATCTTGCTTTTCCATCAATCCGTTGACCTTTCCATTTTCGTGTAAGCTTTCTGTTTCTCTACCCGAAACCCCATCCTTTACGATTGTTTGTGTCAGATTGTGCTGCTTAATGCATGACAGCCCCACCTCGAGATCTCCACCAGCCTCTACTGACGCTCTAAAAGACCCAGACGCTATCAATCTCCTTCCCAGATCACCTCCAGCCCTCCATTGGCCTAAGCTAGAGTCCGATGCTCTCCCCGTCCCAACCTTGGGTGTCTTATACAGGTATCTTCTCATTATTTCACCCCTCATCCAAGCTCCATACTGTAGATCTTCATTCTTAGCCTGATTGGTGCACTTATCTTGATTAGGTCAGTCTTTGAGTGTGTGGCTAAGGAGGCCACACCAGTAACAAAAGTTTGGGAGTCTCTCATACTTAAAATTTACCCACCTACTTTCTTCGCCCCCAACGGTGATCTTATTACCTCGGACAAGTCTCTTGGTCACATCCAAGCGTACCCTCACCCTCAAACATCTTCCCCATTGAACCCCTGAGTCCTGAACATCAACCTCCAACACCTTGCCCAGCTTTACCTCGATGGCCCCTCCAATTCCCTTTATTCTACAACTTAGAGGGAGATTGTAGATCTGAACCCAGAAAGGAGCCCACTTGATCTCTATTTCCTTTGGAGTTAGTTTTCCATCGAAATCTTGAATCAAAACCAGCTGCTTATCGTAACGCCATGGACACATGTCCATTACCTTCTTTTTATCCCCACTATCCCCAAATTCCACTAGAAAAAGGTTCTCCTCGACCTCAGAAATTTGCATGCTCTTGTTTGGCTTCCATAGCATTCTCAAGTTTTTCCTTAGTGTGTCCAGGCTTATACTTTTGTGAGCCATAATCTTCATCACCACACAATTTTTGCCTACCTCCTTTGCCGCTCTTGTGTTGTTCACATCAAGCTTGATACCTTCATCCTCCTCCTCTGTGAAGGAAAGTTTACTCCACAACCCCTTAAGCTCCTCTGCCATGATAGCGTTGACTAGTACACTCACTGAAACCCAACAAGAACTCCTCACAAAAGGGGAAGACTATCCACAAGCCCTCACGAAATGGGGGGCACACACACTCTTGCAAGTTACTGCAAGATGCCATTGCTGCTACACGCCACTGCTGCTACACGCACTTAGGCACTTAGGCTAATGCGAATTGATTTTGGTGTATTTTGCCATTTATTTGCTAAAATGTTACACTGGCGACTCTAACGTGATAACTCTAATTTTTTGTGAAAATATTGTAAACATAATACTTCTCTTTCTAATTCTGTAAGAAAATTATTAAGCATTTAAACTTTCCATGACTGTAGCTTTAGTTGAACATGAACATTAAATAAAGAAACAAATACAAAAGAAAAAAAAAATTTAAAAAGTGATGCTAGAGATGCAACAATTTTTTATCAAAAAAGAAAAAAAAGATACTGCAAAATTTAAAATATAAATCTTACATATTGATCCATCAATTTTTAAACCAACACAAAAAAGTGATTATAAATTTGTTTATTATGTTCAAGAATGAAACTAAAATTTCATCTTTGATGGGCCAAAGTATGAACAGAAAAATTTCACAATTTAATACTAAGAGTTATACAAGGATTTAAGAACAAATTAATAAATGAAAAATAAAACTTATGTCTATTTAGTGCCTATGTAGTGTTAAAAAAAAAAAGCTACAATAGTTGTTTCTTAATACATTTCAAGTTAATTGCCAAAGGCCTTGTAGTTGAATTGGCTGTGCATGGGGGTCTAGGAAGGAAAGGGTTCAAGTTGCGGGGTTAGCAACATGTTGTAATTATTTCTCAAAAAAAAAAATTAATTATCTATTAATGTGTACTAAATATCATATTGATCTCCTTTACTCTACAACTACACTAATATAAATAAAACTAGCATGTAACTCATACTTATGCACAAAAGCATTTAACAATTGTGGTGACGTGATGTTCATCTCAATTTCCACACTGAGCATTATGAATGGAGCTCACTTGGTACCAAAACTTTTTTTTAAAATTGACACATAACACAAAATTAGTCTACAATTAAGAATTAATTTTGAATCAAATTGAATTCTAAAATTGTACTTCAACTTTGTTGGGAAATTTAGACCTCAGTTGATAGAATTAACAAGTTTTAAACCTAAGTTGTTAATTAGATTTATTATGAGTAAACTTGTTAAAACAAACAAACATCAATACCATGTTAAAATCATGCAGGAAAAAAAAAAAAAAAAAAAGACGAGATATGATGACTCAGGAAAACCAATGAAACCAACCAGTTTCACAGTAAAAAACCTGGGGGGAAACCTTCCCGAAAAACAATCCACTATAGTAAAGAGAAGTTTCAAATCTAGTACAAAACCTTTGTCCCTAGACTCTACAATCCCCGTAGATGAACTCACAATAGAAACCTTTTACCGCTTTAGAATCTCTGAACTTTTCAATATATGAACACCACCTTTTTTGTTGCACGAATCCCAGCGCGTAACTAACTCCTTTGCACGAATCCCAGTACGTGACTCACTTACCAACTTAAGGAAGAAGAATGTTGGTTGCAAAGTTCTTCACTTCATCAACAATGAAGATCAAGAAGCACTTGGTTAAAAAACCTTAAGGCATAAAGATGCAGTAGCTTCTTTCAAAGAGAATAAGGCATCAGTCACGTTTTGCATATGTTCACCTTGTATTCTCTTATATGACGACCTCTAAAATAAGCCTTATATAGGTCTAGGGTTGTGAGAAAAGAAACCCTACACAAATACAAAAGCCTGGCTCAAAAATTAGATCTGAAAATTCTGATTTCCCGTAACCTCGATCGATCGGGAGGTGTTGAGCTTTAAACCTCGATAGATAGCTAGGTGTCGAGGAGGTGTCAAGAAGCTATCGAGGGGACAAGAGCTTTCCCGATCGATCCACTAGCTGTTAAGAAGGTGTTGAGATTGTGATAAGCATCAGCTGAAGAGCTCGATAGATAGCTAGCTGTCAGGAGGTGTCGATCAGCTGTCGAGCTATCTGTCCATAGGTGTCGAGCTATCTATCCAGCTTTAATGAACAGCTTTTCTTCACTTGTTTCTTGGTCTAATTTTCATGGCTTTAATATTAAACTTGAAAAATATGTTTCTTTAAGTATTAAACATAACTTACAAATACAAATAAAGTGTGTCTTTTCAAAGGATTAGCCAACTACATAAAAACATAACATATGTTCTTAACATGTGAACCACATATGTCCTAACAAACTTAATATAATATATATGATTTTTTTTCACTTTTAACAAATTAACAAAATCTTAATCTAAACACACTGAAAACTATTGAAAATATGATTCAAAGAAATCTTGATCTATTTTTCTTATGTTGTACAATATTTTCTTTCTTTCTTTCTTTTTCTTTTTATAATTTGAGATGGTACTATAAGCTACAATTTAGAGAATGCTTCATCAACATTTGAGTTTATTTTAGTAGGAAAAGTTTGCATAAACGCATAATATGATATACTAATTGAAGCAATTTTTGTGAGATAACATTACCAATAATAATAATAACTTGAACATTTATAATAAATTTAATCATAAAATAAACCATCTTCTTCTGATAAGATTTAAAGTCTTCACAAATTTGCAAGTTATGGAGAATGCAAAAGGAGATGTTGTTTGGTTATTTCAATTTTGATAGTTAATTAGAAACCAATTTCAATTATTGGGATGACAGGCAGTCATTGGATTGGAGTTGCAGCGTACAATGAAGCCAAGAAGAAATTCAGATGAAACTTGTGTATGTTAGGAAAAAATTGCAAAATGCCCTTTTTGGGCAAACTAAGCAGCGTTTTGCCCTCTTTCTCAAACTAATTAGGGAAATGCCCCTCTTTTGAAACTTGATTTTCTCAAAATCGAGTAATTAAAAAAAAAAAATTCTAGAGCCCTATAGCGGCGTTTTTAAAGACCTATAATGATGTTTTTAGGACCTATAGTAACGTTTTGTAACTCAACTTCCAATAAATCGAGTTATAGACAATTTTTTTAATTTTTTTTTACCTATAACTTGATTTTATATAAATCGAATTACAAAACGCCACTACAGGTTCTGAAAACGTCACTATAGGCTCCTTAAAAATGCTACTATAGGGCCTAAATCGATTTTGAGAAACTTGATTTTCAAAAGATGGGCATTTCCCTAATTAGTTTGAGAAAGAGGGCAAAACACTGCTTAGTTTGCCCAAAAGGGGCATTTTGCAATTTTGTCCGTGTATGTTATCATCAAACTAGCACATTCTATCATCATTTTACTTGGCACGGGAGTACACCATCAAGATTTCAATACCATGGTTCAACCTCTTGCTAAGTTGATGCATGTAATTTGCTTGCATAACTTTTACCATTTGGAAGCTAATAAGATAGTTTCCATGATTACACCCTATCAAAATTTAGTAGTCAACAAGTTCTATACAAAATCATTGATCTCTCATTAGACTGTAGTATCACTATCAACTTTTGTTTTAGGGTAATACTGGATCTAATACATTCAGTCATTTCTTTTTAACCTTGAGACTCCTTAGTTTTAACCTTAACACATGACAGACATGTGAATAGTAGCAGTTTTTTGGAGAAGTTTGTAGAAGTGGGATCTACAATACAAAAATTAAATCATTTTGGCTTGCTTGGAGTAACTTGAAAAGTCTAGTTCACAACATCTTATAGCTCTTAATTTGGAGTGAACTGAAACTAAAATTTATCTTTTTCTTGGCAATTCAATAGATCTCGAGACTTTATTAAGTTCACCAATAATAATTTGTAGGTGAGATGTTCTTGCTTAGGTTTATGAGCAATATTATTGTGATTTTTTTTGGCTTATGTATTAAGTGTTAATGCATAATTTATTTTTGCACCAAAATTTAGATTTTTTTTGGACATAGGTGCAAAATAGGACTCCAATTATAGATTTTAATTATATTTTCTCTGATTTTTGGCTTTAAATATATATGTATATATATATATATATATATATATAGATTATGTTGTTATATCCTATCTGTCACCAAATTCCAAACTCAAAAAATATAAATAAAATTATCTTATTATATTGACTTGGCTCGACTGGTTCATTAGCCAAACAGAGCTCGAGTTTAATATGAAGCTCAAACTCAAACTCACTATCAAGTTCTTAATTTTAAGATCCAACACAAGTACATTATCAAGCTTAAATAAGCATGTTATCAAGCTCATTTGGTTTGAACGAGGGGTCAACTCCCAATTAAATAAAAACTTAGTAAGATATGAGTTTATTTTTCAAGCTAGTATCAAGCTTATTACCAGGGTAATAAACAAGTCTAGGTTTGACTCTCTTTTTTTTCTTTTTCTTTTTTTATCAAGCACTATTGTTCATATGTCTATTCATTAACAATTTTTTTTTTCTTGGGTTTGACTTATTTTTAAACATGCCTAAAACTAAGGCTTAAACTTGGCCTGTTTATGACTTTATGTTGTTCCTAAGAATATAAAATATTAAATAAATTGCAATTCATAAAATAATAATTTAGATAATCACATATCACTAGAAATGTGTTTACCATATAATTAAAGAACAAGCTGAGATATTACCTCACTTCAAAAACATCTCATAACATGATAAAGAATTTACCGTCAATTCCATGAATTTTTAGGAGGTGAAGCTGAGGCACGGACCAGGTCACTCCCTTGAGACAATACACATTGTTTATAGGGTTTCTAGTGTAGTAGACTAGCAATTATATGTGCTACTTTTTTTTTTTTTTTTTCTACGAGATAGAATTTCTACTTTAACCTAATCTAAGTGTATAAGTGTGTGAAGCTTTCCTAAAGACTTGAACCCCGACCTTTGCCCTGAACACCCTACAAGCATTTATACTTATGGAGTGACCAATGCACCAAGGGTGCGCGATGGTATACGTGCTACTTTTAGGATATTGTTAAACCAAAAATTACAAACGGTACTGTTTCCACCAAGTCTGAAGACAAACAGAGGCAAAATGGTGTCATTCCCATTAGTTCAGTTACATGAATTAAGCTAAACAATTTCTTGTATAATGCATACCGTTATGTTCAAATGTTGGTTTACAACTTACAAGCACAGGAAATTCTAGTAGGATTCAATTAGAATTTTTTTTTTTTTTTATACAAGATATAAATTCTATTCCAGCCTAATCTAAGTGTATATGTGTGTAAAACTCCCTTCTAAACTCACACCCCACAAGAATTATTACTGTGATTCTTGGGCTTAGTCAGTTGTGTATTTAAGTATAAATATAGCTTTACATGTATGATTGATTATTAAGCAAGGTTAACAAAATTTATCCATTTATTTCTCTCTCTCTTTTCCTTTGTATTTACTTTTCTGTGTTTCATTTAATGTCTTGCTAAACACATAGAAATAACTATGATCCTTGCTTAGTTAATATAAATTCTAAATTTCTTTAGATATAACATACCAAACATCTTGATGATTATCTTTATAAACCTACACCATCATTGGTAAGATAAGAAATTCTCAATAATACTTTATTTACCTAGAAATAAAGTGTAATAAGGATATTTATTTTTTCTTTAAAGAAAAGGAATGAACCATGCAAGTGTTTTTAGAAATATGTTGGTGTATCTGAAAGTGACAAGACAAACTACACTTGTTTACTCAAATCTATTCATTCTTGTTTTTGACTTTTTGTACATCCCCCCAAGTCGTTCATTATTTAGAGCATTAACATTAGTTGTTGCAAAAATATGCAATTTTAACTCATTAAAAAGCTTACTTTATTATTTTAGCACATCATTTTATAAATACATTGCCATTAAAGGTGCTAAAAATGTTGAATGCTATTTTTTAGCCACTTTAGCACCTCAAATGATAAAAACATGCTTCCATCAATGGCTCTTTCTCATTTCTCATTCTCTTTCATCTCTCACTTCTTTCATCTATCTTCTCTCTTCTCTCTCTTAAGTGGTTCGGCGATTGTGGTCTACCGATGATTGTGGTCTGGCGATTGTGGGCCACCGATGGTTATGATTCGGTGATTGTGGGTTGTCGTGGGTTGTGGTTTGATGGTCAGGGTTGTGGGTACGATGACTATGGGTTTTGATTTTGGGTTGTGGGTCGTGTTCCGATGGTTGTGGGTAGTGGTTTGATGGTCGTTGGTAGTGGCAGCAGCGATGATCTAATGGTCAGTGATTGTGGTCCGATAGGCATAGGTCGTGGATCCGACGGTTCGATGGTCGTGGTTTTGGTTCCTGTGGGTCATAGGTCACCAATCTACTAGTTCGGGTCTTCACTGATCTATTGGTTAAGGGGTGTGAGTCAATTCTGGTGGCAATGAGATGGTGGGTTATGGGTTTAGGTCATAGTGGGTCATGGTACAATGGATCGGCATGATGGGTTTGCTTTTGTGGAGGTTTGCCATGGTGTGTGTGTTTTGCTTGGTGATTCGATTGGCAATGGTGAATTGGGATGTGGGTTTTTGCCTCTCTGTCTTTCTTCTTTCTTCTCATTAATTTGAGTTTTGTGATTGTGATTGTGGTTGTTTTGTGATTTGGAAGAGGAAGGTAATGGCTGGGCCTTTTTTTTTTTTTTTTTTTTGTGGTGGATTTTGGTTGGCACAGTGGAGGTTGATGCTGGTAGAGCTGTGGCAGAGGTGGCTGTGACCGTTGCTATTGGATTTTGTGGAGGTTGTTTTTATATTATTTTAAAGTATTATATATATTATTTAAATGAAGTGGTCAAAAAATGGAACTTTTGATGTATGATGTATTGCAAAACGAAGTGTTAAAATTGATAAAGTAGGTTTTTGAAATGTTAAATTCTAAAAATTTTGAAATCTTTAATGTGAATGCTGTAACATCCCTATTCTATTCTTTAATTTCATACATTAAATTTAATATATACAACACATTAAAATAATATTTACTTAAAACTCAGCCCAATACAAAACAATAAAAATATGACTTTTGTGAGCAGTAGGTCATGAGAGGAGAGAGAGTATAATAGAAAAAATAATAAAAAATTTACAATTTGTGAATGTACCATTTCAAATTTGGAATGGTACTATTCACCCTCGCTAAAAGTTTTAGAATTTGAAATATCTGATGAAAGTGCTTTTTTGATGTTTGGTATGCCTGTTTGGCACATATACTTATACAACAGTTTTTAGTTTTTAAATAATATTATACATATTTCCACACATTTTTTCACTCACACGTATTTCTAAAAAATATAAATAACATTACTAGAACAATATTACTAAACGGGCCCATAAGGTTTGGCATTTAGCACAGCTAATGCTAGTGCGCTTATACTTAATTTATTGGCTTAATGTACAAGGCAGCAACTAATAAATGCTATAACAATTGTATGGATATATATAATATCCCAGAAAACGTTGAATTGTGTCTAGCGGCCAGTTCCACTAGATATGTTGAGATGCGGACACGTGTTTAGTTTTAGACACGTGTTCGTACTCTAGTGTGTCTAGTGAAATTGGGCACTGAACAGAAGCCATTCTCTTTATGAAACAATAATGACTTTGCCGCAATATATATTTTTTCACAAAATATCTATAGTCAAAGTCTACTTTTCGTTGAAATGCCAAATAGTGGAAAAGTTGACAAATAAATCACCTTCACAATCACTCTATATAGTTATATATATATATATGTGTGTGTGTGTGTGTGTGTGTGTGTGTGTATGAGATTTTTACCTCAAATGATGAGTGGAATTGAATATCTCATCATATAACCAACTTTTTAACCAAATATGTCTAAATGAGAAAGAGAGTTTTGAATCCCTATTTTTCCAAAAAAAGAATTGACCGAGAGACAATGTACTATTATCATTTTGCATGGAGGTTTATTTGTTTTGTTAGTAAAATTTCCTGATATTATACTGTACAAGTTATGAGATGAAATACTACCCTTTTTCTTTTTATTTTTTTAAATGTCTTTTTTTATTATAAAAGAAATAAAATTTCAAAATATAACTAGCACTGAAGAAGGTTATCATAACCTCATTTTGTGTGTGCCCAAACAGGCCGGTAACTGCAATCATAATAATTACTCAATACTTGCCACAACAAGCTCATTTTAGAAAAAAGAATCCAACTTTCCCAAAAACAACCCCAAACATGAAATGACATGACATACATCTCTATATATTCCCCCCCCTCTCTCTCTCTCTCTCTCTCTCTCTTAATTCAACCGATCTATTCTGTCTCTCAAAATCCTTTCCCGCCTGAAACTCTTACAACCTTTTATTTATGAATTAACAGTCCTCCCTTAAATTAGACTTCGCCACCTCCTCATCACTCTATTTTATTCTTAAAATCGGAGTTCATATATATATATATATATATATATAAAGTTATGTCCCTTTTCTTTCATTTCTGCCTAGGTCTTATTACCGATTTTCATTATTTTTATATAAAGTTGGTGGTTGGAATTTCGGTTACAGAATATAAATGGAAATATTTCTCAGCAAAAATATATATATAAATGCAAATATCATAACTTGCTTAGTGGTCAAATAAGTTTTAAATACAATTACTCCAGCCATTTAAGAGAGGTATTAAAAGCAATGAATTAAGATTGAAAAATAGAAACACATCAGTAACGTTCACTAGTTTTTTAAGAAAAAAAATGTTAAGAAGCAAAGGCTGCCAACTTATATGAAAAAGTGTTCCGAGTATGGTTACTTGGAATTTCTTAAAAAAAACCGAAATGTCATTAAGAAAACTGATACATTAATAATCAAAATTAATCTGATTTGATTTTATCACTTATTGACCATCAAAATTATTATTTTTATAAAAATAATATTCCAACAGTTTATAAACAAATAAATATAAACGAATTTTTTATCAAGTTAAACCCATGTTGTTAATAAACAGCTTGATTTATTTACAACCCTAATCATTCTTCAACGCATCTAGATAATATCATTACATACAATAGCATGTTTTTGGTTTATAAAAACTTACTTTTTCAGTTAATTATAATATGATCATTATTCTCATAAAAAATAATAATAATAATATGAGCATTATGAATGATAATAATAATAAATTTTAAGCATTATGACTGCCATTCTCAGCTGTTTTTTTTAGGACGGGTAAGGATTGGATACAGGGCACTAGCAGGTTTTTTTTTTTTTTTTTTTTTTTTTTTGGACACACTATTTTCACTGGTTCGTTGTCAATCAACTTCATTTTATTTTCTGTCATAAAATTTATGATTATGGTCCCTAGTTTCTATCTAACGTTTTTGCACTTTCTTAGTATTAAATTATCAAGTTAAATATTCTAATAAATGCCAGTGTTTTGGTGCTTTCTCCATCCCAAGGATGGGATTGTTTGAGAACTAAGCAAGAGTATATTAGCTTATAGCTTAGTAGTTAGCAGTTGGCACGTCTTTAGGATTGTTGGTTAGCATGTGATTTGCTCACTTCAAGGAAAAGGCTTCAAACTCTTTTGAGTAGCCTTGAAATTGGGCCCTTTGACTCATTTTGTATTAAGGATGGATCTGCTTATCATGTGTTCAAATTTCTGGCCAAGTGGAAAAAAAAATTAAAAGATATAATTTAGGATCGGAAACAATGAGGTTGCTTTAGGTTGACACCTTTGTTTGTTAGCACCTTGCTTGTGATCTACAAACTTAAAAAAGGAACTAAAGCATTCACTTGATGCTAAAAAACTATATAGCTTTTAGCAACTCAAAACACTATTTTATTTATTTTAACACTCCATTTTATGATATATCTAATATTAAAGGTTTTATTTTAACATTCAACATATTAAAATAATATGAACAACATAATAACATAATATATTCAATACGATAAATAACAATCACAACTATTAACAAATTAAAATAATATTTTTTTAGCACCACACATTAAAAAATTAGTTTTTGTTTTGAGTTTTAAGCTGCAATCTCTAACAGCTCACTGTAACTCATACTCAAATTTTTTTTAAGTTTCCCTTCTTTTCTGTAGAACACATTTTTAGGGAATTGGTTGCTAAATTGACTTTTTAGCCAATTTAGCAACCTTATAAAAAAATAAGAGCATCTCCAATAGCATATCCATCTAATTTAATTATTATTTTTTCATTCTTTCTTTAATCTTTCTTTATTCTTTCTCTATTCATTCCTAGTAGCTATATTTTTAAATTTTTCAATAGTAACATTTTCAAAATTTCTGACAATTATATTTTCTTTATAGCCTTTTAGATGATAAAAGATGCAATGGTAATAGTTAGTGATGATGCCGAAAAAATTACTAGTGAGCCACACGGTTCTTGCACACTCGAAACAACACCTACACAACACAAAAGCTAAAGACCTTAAGAGGAGTACTGGGGTGGTACCGGCCAAATACCCTCCGAAGGTCAAGTTAAAACTTCTCACAACTCTAAAGTGCTAGAGTGGGGTCAATTATGCATACCTTGGTTTGTGAAGGTATTGGAGCTTTTATAGTAGTAGAGGGTTGACCTCTCTTCCTTGGGCTAGAAGTCTTTTCCTTATAGGAATCCTCATGAGCGTATATTGCGGAATCCTTTCCTTGTAGGAGACTAACACTAAGCGTGAGATACAAGACATTTCCTTATATACTCATGCGTGGTGATCAAGATAAGCCACGTTAGGGTCGTCAGCTTCGCCTACTCCCTTCAGTTTTATTAGCGTCGGCTATGCGATGAGCTTCGTGGACTCCCTAACATTGTCACTTACTAATGGATCCCAACGGAGGTTTGCTTACCCTCTTCAACTTGTTCTCATTAGCTTCCTCTTATACTTACTGTTTTCAGCTTACTGTCTTTAGCTTACTCTTCAACTTACTATCTTCAACTTACTGCTTTTAGCTTACTGTCTTTAGCTTACTCTTCAGCTTACTCTTTAGCTTTCTCCCCGTCAACTTTTCATTCCGTCTGAGTGTAGATGCCATCAGGTCGTAAGATGAAGTCCTCAGCTTAATGGCTTCATCTTGTGTGAAGTCATCAGCTTAGAGACTGACGGCTTCATCTTGCATGATATCTTCAATATGCATAGTAGAGCTAACGGGTCTTTGGAGATCAACAACTTCTTTTATAAAAATTCCTTTTATCAGTTGCCCTTCACTCCATAACCTCGTCAGCTTTAGCTGACAGGTTATAGAGTTAACATCATCAGAAAGGTCACTCATGTGTGACACCTCGAGCTGCCTTTATTAAATGCTTGAACACGTGGCGCAAACTGATTGGTTCTGTTTTTGGACGAGCCTCTACAGTCAACACCCGTGGGCGACACTATTTTTGAGGAAGGTGATAATCTTACCCAGTCCGTGGCAAACCTAAAAAATGATAGCATCGTCCTTGCCCAGCCTGTTGTGGACCAGCCCGTCGTCCCTTTGACTTTGTCGACAAACCCTCATGTTGAAGACCCTAAATTTTGAAGACCCTTCCGCTCTAGGCATCCAGGCCCTTCTTCCAAAGGGTGATGAAAAGCCTCGAGACCCCCTGGCTTCATAAATTTAAGATTTTTTCTTTCTTTATTGTAAACGTAAGCTAATTTTAGACAATATTTGACACCCGCTTGTTTTTGGGCTTTTGCTTGTAAAAACATCACTTTATTTGTAGTATTTTACGCTCGTTACTTTTTATTTGGCATACGTGTCTATCCTTGGCATTTGTATGTATGTTAGGATATGTTCATACTTGGTAATTTAAGGCGAATCCATCCATTTAAGGTGTCTTTTAGACACGTCTTCTTTAACAGTTTCAAACCATCTTCTTCTTTGAATGCATCCTTTTTGTGGACTGGTGGATTTGTTCATGAATCTGTCCATTTGTAGATATTGATGTCAGCTTGCTTTTACTTGATGGACTCGTCCACTTGCGGAACAAGTCATACATTTGTCCACTTTGTGGATAAGTTCATTCATTTTTGAGGGGTCGTCCGCTTTATGGACTTAGGCTCGTCTTCTTCGTAGACTTGGTAATATGCTTGTCCACTTTGTGGACTTATGCTCGTTTACTTTGGAGACTTGGTAATAAATTTGTCCACTTTGTGGACTTAGCAGTAGACTCAATGATAAACTCGTCCACTTTATGGACTTAATAATTTTTCATTCTCTTAGGGTGAGGTCGTCCACTTTGGACTTATCAATGTCATCCACTTTGTGGATTTAATAGGGTCGTCCACTTTGTGGACTTAATAAGGTTGTCCAGCTTGTGAACTTAATAACACATGGTTGTCCACTTTGTGTCCATTTCATGGACTTCATAATTTTTTCATCCTCCTGGGATGAAATCGCCCATCTTGTGGACTTAATATTAGGGTCGTCTACTTTATAAACTTGGATTCCTCCACTTTGTGGACTTGTTGAGGTGACTAAGTGTTGGTACCTCGTCACCTTGTGAGTCACCCACTTGGGGTCGTGGACTAATTGAGGTGACTAAATTTTGGTGCCTTGTCACCTTTTTGGTCGTCTACTTGTAGGCGACTTAGTATAGTGATCATCCACCCATAGTCGACTTCGGTCATGCGTTTACCCATAGGTGACTTAACGTAGTGACTGTTCACCTGTAGGCGACTTTGGCCACGTGTCTACCCGTAAGTTGCTTAGCGTAGTGACTGTCCACCCGTAGGTGACCTAGCATAGTGACCGTTCACCTGTAGGCGACTTTGGCCATGTCTAAATAAACTCCTCTTATTATAATAAACGATGCATTCATAGAAAAATTAGTTCTTAAAAAGAAAACAAAGACCCGCCCTTTGGGCTTTAAAAGAGTTATTGTAACAAAAACTGAAATAAATAGAAAAACTGAAGAGTATAGCTAAAATTCATTAAGGTAAACTAGAAATAAAGGAGTGCTGCTCTTTATACCATCCTTTTTATTGGTAGTACTTCTATAGGTGCTTGGTGTTCCACGGGTGGTGTAGCTCCTGTCTGTCTAGCGTCTCCAGTTCTTGCCATCTTCCGCCCTCTATCCTATCATGTATCCTCCTACCTTTCTCTCTTCTCTCAAATCAGAAGCGCGTCTTTAACATTTATGTAATTAGTTGCCCTGTAAAGCACGTCCAACATAGTCTTCGAGTCATTCTTGTATAGTGAAAATAGGAACTTACCCTTCCGCAGCCCATTTGTGAAAGCAACTACAAGTATCTTGTTGTTAGCTTCATCAATTGAAAGCGCCTCTTTGTTAAAGCGTGCTATGTAAGATCATAGCGTCTTATCTTTCCACTGCTTGATGCTTATCAAGCATGCTATAGACTTCTTATACCTATGTCCCCCAATGAAGTGTGAAGCAAACTTGGTGCTTAGCTCCTTGAAAGTACTGATGGAGTTAAGTGTCAACCTACTAAACCATATCCTTGCAGGACCCTTCAGCGTAGTGGGGAAAGCTCTGCACATGATCTCATCGGGTACCCCCTAAAGGTGTATCAGGGTCTTGAAGGACTCCAAATGATCTATAAGGTCTTTGTTTCTATCAGAGTTTTCCACTTGCGGCATACGGAACTTTGGTGGAAGGAGGAAGGAGTTGATGGAGGTGGTGAAAGGTGAATCGGTTCGGTGGACTAAATCGTCAAGGTTGCTGGACACCCGTCCTTTGAGGGCATTCATCATAAGGTCTATTCTTTCCTTCATCATTTACATCTCTGCGACCATGTAAGGAGGTGTTGTATCTAAGCTGAAGGGACAGCTGGTATCCTGTCGTTCTTATTAGCTTGAGGCGTTACTGCCTTCAGGTCCCTCATAATTCCTTCTTTCAGCGCTGGTTTCTTCTTGATCATCTCTTTGGTTATTCGGTGTTACATTCTTCTGGCGCAACTGTTCTTCCAGGTTGTGGTTTTATTTGGTGAGACATTCCACAGCAGCAGCGAGAGTTTGAACTTGTCTCTCGAGGGCGGTCGTGGGTGGTTCCTTTTCTTGAACGTCGTTAGTGGTTGCCATCGAGCAAGTGAGCACCATGCAACTTTTTTGTTCGGGAAACTATAGTATGGCTTGCGAATTGCAACAAAATGTTTCCTATAGACAGCGCCAACTAATGATGTCGAAAAAATCACCAGTGAGTCACACGGTTCTCGCACACTCGAAATAGCACCTGCACAACACAATAGCTGAAGACTTTAAGAGGCGTATTGGTGTGGTACCGGCCAAATACCCTCCGAAGGTCAAGTTAGAACTTCTCACAACTCTAAAGTGTTAAAGCGGGGTCAATTATACATATCTTGGTTTGTGAGGGTATTGAGACTTTTATAGTAATAGAGGGTTGACCTTTCTTCTTTGGACTAGAAGTCTTTTCCTTATAGGAATCCTCATGAGCGTATATTACAAAATCCTTTCCTTGTAGGAGACTAACACTAAGCGTAGGATACAAGACATTTCCTTATATACTCATGTATGGTGATCAAGATAAACCACGTTAGGGTCATCAGCTTCGCCTACTCCCTTCAGCTTTATTAGCATCAGCTATACGATGAGCTTCGTGGACTCCCTAACATTGTCACTTACTAATAGATCCCAACGGAGGTTTGCTTACCCTCTTCAGCTTGTTCTCATCAACTTCCTCTTATGCTTACTACCTTTAGCTTACTGTCTTCAGCTTACTGCCTTCTGCTTTCTCTTCGTTAGCTTTTCATTCCGTCTGAGTGTAGATGCCATCAGGTAGTAAGATGAAGTCGTCAACTTAACGACTTCATCTTGTGTGAAGTTGTTAGCTTAGAGACTGACGACTTCATCTTGCGTGATGTCTTCAGTATGCATAATAGAGCTGACGGGTCTTTAAAGATCAACTACTTCTTTATTTTTCCAATTAAAAATTCCCCTTATCAGTTAGCAAAAGTGATGCAATGTTAATTGATGATACACGAAAATCAGTAGGCTGGAATGTTTCGAATTATAATGATGAATATAAATCCTGAAAAGAAAGAAAGAACTATTAAAGGTGATCAATGTGACTTGGCTAAGGACCCTCCGATGGTTAAGTCAGTTTTCTCTCAAGGACACAAGAATGAAAAATAGTGAATGGTGGAACTTACTTTTGGGAGATGAGACTTGCTCCCTTTATAGAGAGTTTGACGTGGGTTTACTTGTTTGGGACCTATCACCATCGTGGGTGATGTTGGTGGTTAATGAAGAAAATGGGTATGTGGAACGAAGTGTATGAAATTCCTTCCATGTATTAAGTAATGTGTCATGTTTTGTTTATGTAGAACATTTGGAGAATTTCTTGTAGAATTTACCAAGTATGATTTTATCGTCCTTGGGTATGGTCGTCTAGATAAACTTATCCATGGAGAACTCCATCATATCACTCGGTTGTCAACGGACAAGCGTTTGTACAAGTTCTCGTTCTCAGATGATTTGATATGGGCATGGTTAAATTATGGACGACAACTTAAGGATGAGTGATACTTGTGTTGATCCCCATCATTAACTAATTGCATTTTTAAAAAAAAAATTATATAAATTTGAAGCGTAGTAGTTAAAAATATAAATATATTACCAAAAAAAAAAATTTTAAAATAAAGATACTCACAATAATATATATATATATATATATATATATAGAGAGAGAGAGAGAGAGAGAGAGAGAGAGTCCAAACTAGTAACTACTTACAAAATTTAGATTTTCTCCCAAAAAAAAAAAAAAATCAAAAATCAAAATTTAGAAGAGTAAATTAAGTCTAACCTAACCTTTGTCTCGTTCTTGCAATTACTTAGAAAAACTTACTGTATAATTTTTATGACTTTTGAATTTTATATAATTTTCTTCAATTAAATTTGAAATGGCTTTTGGCTTAAAAAGTTATATATATATATATATATATATATATATATATATATTAAAATTTGAAATTAGTCCTTTTTTTTTCTTCATAATAATTGATTTTTATCATGGAGCAAAGACACCAATTGATTTTTGGTATCGAGGAGTTTGAACTACAAATCTCTTGTTCAACGACAATAGACTTTATCAGTTGAGCTAATTGTGACCCATGAATCAATCACATTTAAATAATCTAATTTCATTCGATATTGATTCAAATATAGGATACATGACATTTAAATAATTCAAATATCTTTAAAAACTAATATAAACCATACAAAATCAACAAAATCTATACTCTATATAAAATGATTTTCCTTTTCAATTGGACTTTTATGTGATTCAAAAAGACCCTCATTAATGAAGGGTGACTTCATTTAGAAATGAGGTCATAAATGTCAAATAACAAATTTCATTTTGAACTCAAAAAGAGAATTCCTAATATTTAGGATTTTTTTTTTCTAAAATGTTCAAAAAGTAAATTACAATTACTTCTTATCTCTAAAGTTTATATTTTTTATTTGTTTGAAAAATAAAAACATATGTTTCTAAATTATAATAGATGCAAATTATTAACTTTTACTCACAAAAATAGAAGAGCTTTTGAGCACGCGCTTATGCGCGTGCTCAAAGACATAAGCGCGTGCTCAAAGACTAGTATTGTATAGATGCATAATTCACATCTAACTTAAAAATAAGAGTGAGTTTGATGATTTAAATGGGAGGACATCTTTATCTCTTTATCAAATTGAAGATATATGTAAACAAGGAGCACTTTGAATGGCTATCACACTTATGTTAAAGAGATCAAATGATAAGCATTTGCATTGAGAATGACATATGCCATATGTAGAAAAAATTTAACATAAAAGCCCAAAACCCCCCACACATCCGAACTTGTAAAAACCAACTATAGCAAAAAAATTTGCACTAGTGCTATAGTGCAATTTTATCTTTAGAATTGCATTGTAGCTCAATTCTATTAAAAAAAAATAATATTTTATTCACTTGATCAATTCCTCCCTCTCTCTCTCACCGGGTTTTTGTTTTCATTTGGATTTTGGGATATATTATTTTATTGTGTAGAAATACTATTTTAATGTGTTGTATTGTAAAATAAAAGTTAAGATACTGAGAGTATTGTAAAATAGTATAGTATAATTAATAAAATAGTTTTGTCAGATGATAAAATAGGATGTAATAGAATTTTGGAATACGATGCTCACAGAATACATTAGACCTCTTTGATGTTTTTCACTTTCAAAAGTTTCAACCCAAAAACACGTTTCCGACAGCGAAACCAAACACGCCTTAAATTTGAAGTCAAATCCGAAACCTCCAGCCCTCCCAACCCAAACTTATTAAATTTGCAAAATGGTCCTCAGACTATTGTTGTATTACGGTTATCCCTCTACTTAACCCCTTAATACTCAAACCACTCTCTCAACCTTTTGCACCAAAGCTCAAGCACAGAGAGAGAGAGAGAGAGAGAGAGAGAGAGATCCAGCGGACCCAGTAGAAGAATAAGGTTCGCATTGCGCCGAGCCATATGTAATGCAGACCAATTGATCATTCAAAGCCTTTCGCTGTATGTCTCTTCGGATCTGATCCACTTGTTGTCTATGTGTTTGTTTCTTTTTCTCTTGTTGTTTTATAATACTGTTTGGTTCTTTGGAACTGGGTTTTGATGGGTAATTCTGGGTTTTTAGGATTATGGTCGGATATGTGAGTTTTGGCTTGTGATGAAGTACTTTGGAAAATTCTATTTCTGACTATCAAGGCAAACGCAAAACAAGGGAAAAAAAAATTATATATATATATATATATATATTTTTTTTTTTTTTCTGTAATTATAATTCTTGTTATTGCAGTTTTGACGTCCAGGAGGCAGTGATTTTATGACATTTCTATTGTTTGTTGCAACTTTGTATGGCTTTGGATTGACAACATTTGTTAATTATGTTGATTGGTCAATTGCCAAGTACATTATGTTGGAGAGAGAGAGAGAGAGAGAGAACCTGGAAGTCCATGAATCGATAAAATTATGTAGATGTGTTGCAGGGAACTTATTACTGTTATCTACTTTGAATATGCTGTGATTCTCAATTCAGCTGAATTAATCTTTTTACTGTACAAATTGTGTGTGTGGATCTTGTTGTATCAATATATTTGAAATAACACATTGGGGTTTTGTTTGCGTGATGCAAATTCGAGGCTGTGCTATAGGGCTTCTTCTGGCTTGGGTAGTTAGATAATTAAGTCAATGATTAAAGCCATATTGGGTTGTTACACACACACACTTTGTGTTGGGAATTTCGATTAGGATGGTTTGGTTTACACCTTTAATTACTAATTAGGGTTCATCCAGATCTTGTTTCTCATAAATAAAGGCTATTAAGTTAGCCCTTCAAAAATGCTGTTGATATTGCGTGTTCTCATTGTTGAGTTCTTCACATCTTGTTTTCAGTTTATGGTGTCTTGATTAATTTATTTGGTAGAGTTACAATTTTCTGGGTACATCAATCACACTATTTCAATAGCTCACATTGTTGTACTTGTGTTATGAATCTCTTGTATTATTTGGAAACTTCAGATAATTGGCCCCAAGATGAATGTGTTCTGGGGAAAGATTAGCAACTACAGATCAATTTGTGCAATATTTAACAAGTATAACACCTTAATTATCACCTTTAAAAAGATTTTTTATTTATTTATTTTTTTTAAAATTATACGTGTCCCATTTTTTAGGGTTTTAGCTAAGTTCCTTATAGTCTGTTTCATTTTAAAGTAAACATCTTTTAACAGTCTTCTTATACTTCGCTTTTGTAAAATATGACTTTTCTCTGTAATTTCACTTATTGCAGATTCTTAGTGCAGGCTAAGTTATCAAAGAAATTTTCTATCTGCTAGCTTTATCTATGTTTGGAGGTCTTGTGACTGCTCCTAGCAATAGTCCACACTTAAGGAAGTCTGGAAGCAGACCAGTCGTTTTTGATCTTGGTACTGTTGGTTTACAAGCCTTTGGGTTATAAGCATTTAGTTGTTACCTTATATTTAACGAAGGGTTACTTGCATTTGTAGGTACCCACAACCTAAATGGTTCATTTGCAATTTCTACCATAAACTATTAATTTTTACATTTAACACCCTAATTTGAGATTAATTTGCAATGTGCACCCCACTGTTCAGTTATAACGGACTGGACATTGCAAATTACCAAGAACTAATCTGTTAATTTTGACAGATTAGTGCTACCCAGCCCATTTCTTTTTTAAATTTGACACTAATTTGGATGGCGGGGTGACATTGCAAATTATTATTAAATTAAATGTGTGTGTGGATTATTATTATTATTATTTTTGGTAACTTATTAGCTTATATTCTTATGTACAACTTTTAAAAACCTTGCCTTTTTTAGGTACAATTTTACTATTGTCCTAATAAAATCCAAACCAACAATAAGATGTTGCTTGCAAAAATTTAATTTATGGTGGACATGGCAAATGGCCCCATAGTTTTGAGTCAAACTGCAATGAATCCTGTTGTATTACCTTGATGGTTGATTTTTTTGTGCATCTTATACTTGTTGAATGTCACAGCTACAGGTGAGGTGGAAAATGGTGTTGAGGAAGATTTCTCACATTCAATGGAGACAAATGATTTGAAGAGTGCAAGTACACCAATGAGCACTGCCGCCATGATGCCATCGCCTATTTTATTATGGAGATTCAAGGTTTCATTATTGAATAGTATCATTGTTTTATATACTATTAAATTCCTTCTAATTATTTTTCAGTTTGATTTTAATTGTTGATGTGGATAATTATGAAGTGGTTTGACTTAACTAAAGATTGAATTTTCAAATTCATAGTATGGTAATTGCTCTTGTTTTGAGAATAAATCAGAAGTAGATATAAAATGATTCTGTCTCTACTTTGTCTCCTGTGTGCACAATAATCTTGATGAGTTGCATTTTTATTTTTACCCAGAAATCTGCTTTATTATATTCAGTTTTCTTTTCCAGATTTTCATATAGATTATCAGATACTAATTTAAATTATGTCCAGGTACTACTATTCTTTGTCTGGGGTTTCAGTTGTTGCAAGGTTAGTTCCATTTTTGTATTTTTCCTATTGATAGGAGTACTAGTGGAAATATCTTGGATTTCACATCGTCAGAATGTTCTTTTTTGGCATATGTGAATGTCACAGATTGGATGGGATTCCGTTATGAGAATGAGTGTGGACTTACGGGATTTATTTCTATATGAGGCTTTTTTGTATTATAATCCTCTTCTACTCGTGGTGAGTTTTGGTTATTTTATTTTATTGAGAGTAGACTATCTTTTCATATTCTTACATTGTTTATCCTTTTGGTAACACATTTCTTGTAATTTTGATATTGCAGACTTTGATGGTTTGGCTTTGGGGAATTAATTTATGGGTTTTTTCCCAAGCCAATGTCAGTTATGCAAAAATTTTTGATCTTGATCAAAATCATCTAACTCACCGAGAAATTTGGAAGGTATCATATTAAACAGCCAATGCATTGACTCTGTCATTTTTCTTTCATTAGCCTAATGGTTTTTACCAATTCTTTTGCCATCTGGTATTATAATAAGTATGCTATGTGAAATGTGTCCCAACGTGAACTATCTCCATTCTTGGATATGATTCTTCAATTTTTAAAATTTTAGTTTCAGGTTTGGCACCCGCTTTTTGTTGACGAGGGCATCCAAATAAACCTGTAGCTTTTAACACATCTTATGTTTTTCAATTTATCATCAATAGGATGTGGAAATAGTTTGAAGGGTAAATTAGACTTTCTCCTTTCTCTATTGGGCAATTAACAATTCACCCCCTTAACTACTGGAAATAAGCAAATACTCCCCCTACTGTCAAAGTTAACACCTAGCAGAATCTTTTGATTCCTTTAATATTCCATACGGAAGTTACTAAAATACCCTCCTCCAGTTAGCAAACACTCCAAAATACCTTAGGACTTAGGTTACCAAATCCATGAGACTAATTATATTTTGGGACTAAGGCTTGGTTGTTGTTGTTGAACAAGACCCATATTAGAAACAAATAAGTTTAATTGTGCAATATGAGTTTGTTTTAACAAGATGTATTTTGGTCATCGAAGCATTAGTGACTTTCCTTATTGTATTTATTTGCAACTGTCTTAACACAATTTTGGAACTGTAAGAAACTAGGTGAAAACTATAATAAATTAAACTCAGGGTCCAACATTGACTCAGCCTTACTGTTAATAATAAATTAATAACTAGAAAGCAAGAATTATACAAGAAGCCAGGGGATCTTTGACTTTTTTGCTAATTTTTTGTTTCTCATTATAGAGTAGTGTGGGTTTACATATTTACATGAAAGATGCAAGAAGCCAGGGGATCTTTGACTTTTTTGCTAATTTTTTGTTTCTCATTATAGAGTAGTGTGGGTTTACACATTTACATGAAAGATGTTCAATGTGCAATCCTTTAAATAATTTATATAGTCCTTCTCTTCTTTTAAACCTTATTAAATACAGTGTGTGTATTTATTTCTTTATTTGTATTAGAATTGTGTATATGTTTCTAGAATAGCCATGACCATCTGTTTTGATGGGTAATTCTGGGATTTACGGATTTGTGAGTTTTGGGTTTTTGATAAAGTACTTTGGAAAATTCAATTTCTGATCATTAGGCCAATTTTTTTTTTCCTATTATTATTATTATTATTCTTGTTATTGTGGTTAAAACAAACATCTATTAACAGTCCTCTTATACTTCTCTTTTGTCAGATTTGACTTTTCTCTGTAATTTTCATGTATTGCAGGTTCTTAGACATTTTCTATCTTCTATCTTCATCTATATTCAATATTTATTTATTTATATTAGTATTGTGTATTATATGTTTCTAGAATAACCAATGCCATCCTTTTTGATATTTGCAGTGTGCCACATGGATGACTATTATTGTCCCAACTAGCATGACAGCATATCTGTATCTTTATTCTCATGGAGAAGTACCTTTGGCTGCATCACAACCAGTGTAATAGATGCATCCACTCTTATAAATTATTGACAGGCTATTTTGTTTAATTATTACATTCCAATAATCTCTTTTTCTCTGTAAAAACCTGATTGTAATATTTGGTAAAGATGTTGAACGTATTTTCTCATGGAAGCAGAAGCTTCATAGATGTATTGAAATGTCTCACACATTAGAGTGGTGAAAAGTTAATTATATATGGGCTTTATTCTAGGGTCGATTATATGTGCATTGAGGAGGATGGAGTAAGTAATTTTTATATCGGGTGCTTTACTTCCTAGAATTCTTTATTGAGGCCTTCTGGTAATCAAATATTATGTTGAAAACTTTTATATATGGTGTATTGTTTCATGCATTTATTGGATTTTAATATGATTCTGCATAGGAAATGATCATACTGTTGAATATTAGTTCATCTATGTTAGAAAGCAAACTCTGATTGGATGATCTAACCTGCCAGGCATAATGCCATAAATGATTCCTTCTTCTTTTCTTTTCTTTTTCTTTTTTCCTTTTTTGTTTTTGTTTTTTTGTTTAGTCTAGTTTTAGTGTTCATGCATTGTATATAACAAGGACTACTTTATTTTCATAATATATTCATACCATATTGAATATCTCATTGACAAGCAGTTGATCTTCATCTTTTGTTATACCTTTACTATTACATTGAAATTGTTACAATTGTACTAACTTTTAATGGCACTCCTCTGCAGGTGCTCTTATATTGTGCTGTTGTGATGATATTGATATTCCCATTTGATATTTTTTATTTATCATCCCGCTATTACTTGTTAAGAACTCTTTGGCGAATAGTTCTCCCACTACAGGCAAGTGTTTTTTTTTTGGGTTATATTATTCTCCTCTTTCTAGGATGTTTGTGTATTTTCTACATATTAATGAATAGTTTCAAGCCTTTTGTTTAGTATAGCTTTTGAAAGAATATGTAGATCAACAAAAATTTATATATCTTTAGTCTTTTGAGTTCCCATGTGTGTTATTGCTGATTGAGGGACCATGACCCTCTAAAGGGAAATTAACAGCAAGTACAAAAATTAGGTTATTCTTCACATTTTTTTCCTTCAATATGATAACTCTTGCAAACTTTTACTTTTTGACTTGATATTTTGTGTTTAGAGGATTAGTGACTTTATGGAGTGGTGCCTTTATGTAATTAGTGGGATCCTTTATCCCCTTTCCTTTTCCTTTTGGTTATGGTCCTTATGGAAGTTCTGAGTAGGATGCTGAAGAGAATGGAGGAGGGAAGCCTTCTTAAGGGATTCAAGGTAGGTAATGCAATAGGAGATAGGTTGGTTGTCTCACACCTACTATTTGCTGATGATACAGTCCTTTTCTGTGATGCAAAATTGACCAGATTCTCTAGATTCAAATGGTGCTTACTTGTTTGTGGCGGTGATAGTCCTAAAAGCCAATTTGAGTAAGAGTGAGATGGTTGGGTGGGTGTGGTTGAGAGCAAGACTGATCTTGCTGATAACTGTTTGCCAATGACTTATCTTGGTATGCTGTTAGGGCTTCTTTTAATTCAAAGTCAATATGGAACCCTATATTGGAGAAGCTTGACATTATTGAAGAGCACATAATTGAGCTTAACTATGTATTATTTATCCTTTTTCACTATCCTTACTAATGTGGCAACTAGGATTGAGAAATTACTAAGGAATTTCTTGTGGGGTTGTTTGGGAGATGAGTTTAAACATCATGTGGTGGGATGGGATTAGGTTTTTACTCCTATTGCTAATGGAGGCAAGGGCATTAGGAAACTTACAACCTTCAATTAGGAAACTTACAACCTTCAATCAAGCTCTGTTGGGGAAATAGCACCGGCATTTTGTGGCAGAGGATACACGCTTATGGAGGCATGTAGTGGTTATGAAGTTCGGAGAAGATTGGGCAGGTTAGAGTACAAAACATGTAACTCTCATGGATGTGATTTGTGGAAGATCCTTAGGATGAGATGAAATATGCTTTTACAGTACATTTTGATGATGACTTGGGTAATCGGATCCAGTTTTGGCATCACACTTGGTGTGATCAGCCTTTGAGGGTGGCTTTTCCTATCCTATATGATTGTTCCACCGATAAAGAAGGTTCAATGGAGTCTTTGTTGGTGAGGTAGACCCCTTGGGGGTGGGGGGGGGGGGGGGGAAGGTGTGTGGGGATTGGAGTTGGGATGTTCGATTCCTTCAGGATTTTAATGATTGGGAGTTATTTGGTGGCCTTATTTCTCCATCTTCTAGATTCCCATATCCCTAATAGTGATCAAGTGAGTTGGAGGCTAAAGAAGAGTGAGGAGGATTCGATGTTCACTCTTTCTATAATGCTCTTAGGGGCTAAAAGCCGTACTCTTCCCTTGGAAAGGCATTTGGGGTGTTAAGGTCCTGCGAAGGATCTCCTTTTTCATTTGGATGGTAGCATGGGGAAAGATACTCACTTGTGATAATCTCATTAAGAGGGGTATATAGTAGGTTGGTGTTGCATGTGCTAGTGTAATAGGGAGATGGTGGATCATCTATTGATACATTGCACTGCTGCCTTTGCTTTATGAAGCTCTAGGTTTTATCAGAAAAGTTGATCGAACTTATGTTTGGTTGGAGAAATTGGATGGGTAATCATTTGTCAGATATTTGAAATATTATTCCATTATGTTTGATGTGGACCATATGGAGGGAACACAATCAGCATACATTCGAAGATGGGGAAAGTATAGGGAATCAATTGCTTGCAACTTTTGTTAGTTCCTTATTCGATTGGTCTCGCGCATTGGGTATTACGAATAGTGATTCCATTGTGATGATTTGAGTCATTGCCTTTTTGTAGATAGTTCTTTTTTTTTTTTTTTTTTGATAAGTAAGAAGAGAATATTATTAATAAAAGAAAAACAAGAAAAATACAAGGAGTTCACGATAGTGAATGAAGGAAAAAAAAAACAAAAAGACAGAAGCAGCCCCTAATCTATTCTAATAGACGAAAGAAAATCCATCAGGGTAGAACAATCTAAGAAACCCCAACAACGAGAGTAATCAAAGAGGGTCTGTTGGCAAAGCTCTAATAACTGAACCACAGTTTTCCCCTCATCCTTAAAAGACTGCCGATTCCGTTCGGTCCAAATGGTCCACAATAAACAGCCTGGAACTAAATTCCAAATATTAGAACTATGCTTCCCACACCAATTATACCAACAAAATAATAAGTTTACCACTGAACCTGACATGACACGATTGATCCCAAACAGCCGCAGCATATACATCCACAAAGAACGAGCCATTGGACAAAAAAGAAACAAGTGATCCACAGATTCCGCATTACAACAACACATACAACAATGATTCGCCAACGGGCAACCACGAAGCATAAGGTTATCCAAGGTAAGAATCTGACCATGAGCTGCTGTCCACGTGAAGAAAGCGACCCTTTTAAGAACCTTAGCTTTCCAGATGCCCTTCTAAGGGAAAGTGGAAGGAGTTGCAGTTCGAATCTTATGATAAAAAGACCGAATATTGAACTTCCCACTTCCATTAAGATCCCAACAAAGCCTGTCACACCCTCTGCCCCTAGGGATACAGGTTTGGATGAAATGAAGAAGGGAGTAGGAAGCTGCTAACTCCAAATCATTGAATTCCCTACAAAATCTTAAACTCCACACTCTGTCAGGGCTTAACACTTCAGAAATACAAGCCTTCTTATTGGTTGAGCACAAAAATAACTGAGGATAAAGAATTTTAAGAGGAACATCCCCAGTCCACTTATTCTGCCAAAAAAGAATATGAGAACCATCCCCCACCACAAAAGAGAAATGCTTAGCGAAAGTATCCCACCCTTCACTAATACTCCGCCATAACCTACAGCCATGAGCCCTTCTACTAGCTCTAGTGCACCAACCCCTTTTTTCCTCCCCATATTTCATGACTATGACCCTTCGCCACAGATGAGTGGTTTCATGACCAAACCTCCAGAGCCATTTACCAAGTAGGGCCTGATTAAAAGAAGCCAAATTCCGAATTCCCAACCCACCCAACTCGCGCGGTAGGCAAACCTTTTCCCAAGCCACCAAAGGATATTTGAAACACTCAACTGACGAACCCCACAAGAAGTTTCTCTGAATGCGTTCCAATCTAGTAGCCACAGCTTTAGGGATCGTAAAAAGGGAAAGGTAATAAGTCAGAAGGCTTGAAAGGGTACTTTTCAGCAAAGTGAGTCTACCACCCTTAGACAAATAAAGCCGCTTCCAGCCAGAAAGTTTCTTTTCCATCCTCTCAAGGATCGGATTCCAAATCGAGGCTGTTTTATACAAGGTTGCCAATGGCATACCCAAGTAAAGCATAGGCAAACTGCCCACCCTGCATTGAAGAATATTTGCCAAAGTTTGAATGTTACTCACCTCTCCAATAGGGACAATTTCACTTTTCCCCACAATCACCTTCAAACCAGTAAAAGCTTGAAAACAAGTCAAAACCAGCCTAATAGAAAGAATCTGCCATAGTTCTTTCTTGTAATTCTTAAGGCTTCTTTGTGGTCTTTGTTCATGAAATAGTCTTTCCTTAATAAAATTATTCTTACTTGCCAATGAGCATTAGCTCAACTGGCACCTCCTCCCCTTGTAAGTGCTAGGTGAAGGTGAGTGGGTAAATTTCCCATTAAAAAAAAAATGTTCTTACCTAAAAAAGGAAGTATGTACTGTCATTAAAATGCACTCCAGCGATCATGTATAAAATTACTCATTTTCTTTTCATGTTTCTTTTGTTTGTCAAATAGTCAAGTAAAGAGGTAGCCAACATAGTTTTAGTGCAAATATACTTGAATGAAACCTACACATGGTAAACAGATGACTACTGTATTTTGGTGACAAATCCTGGCAGGACAAAACCCCACAACCTTAACTGCATGGGTACTGTGGTTTGTGTGGTCATTGATGCTAGAATATCATATAAGTTATCATTGGAAACATAAGAGTCTGGGAATCAAACTAACCCACAACCTGCCTTTTTCATATGAAGCACTTTGGCACCCGTCATCCATTTTCTTATTTTCATACAATGCCTAGGAGAGGAATTTATGGGTTCTTTTTGTGGCTTAAACATTTTCTTATTTTCCTAGTGTGCTGTAGGTAATATTTGATGTTTGTTTGGTGAACTCAGGCAATATCATTCTCTGATTTTTTTGTGGCTGATATCTTGACCTCCATGGCAAAGGTATGCATCACTTTGTCTACTTTACCCATTTTCCAGGTCAAATCCCATGCACTTGTATGGTTTTATATTTCAATAACATAATTTTCATTTCAAATAAGATTATATTGGTTTCTTAAATATAATAAATATACACATATTTTATGTGCCTACACATGTATGTGTTCATTATTTCAGTGGAGTATAGGATAGGGGTAAATATGGGATTACATTCTACCTAGGTTTAACCTTTTCTTGAGAGTGAGAATCAGGAAATTGTTTATCTATCTTCAGATATACATAAAAAATGATAGAACTATCTTAAGATATATACTTGCCACAATACCTTTTCATTGTGCTTGTACTTGTCACTTCTTGTGCAGGTCTTCTCAGATTTGGAGCGTTCGGTATGTCGAATGGTCCATCGACAGGTCAGTGTTTTGTTGTTGAGATGGGCTTTATGCATATTAACAGATTTACCCTAATCATCTCTCTCTTCTCTCTCTTTTTTTTTTTTTTTTTCTTAATATATAATATTTTGTTGTCATAAAATTGTCATCTTTTTGTGCCTGATTGAAACCCATGGTTGTTACTTCTATCACTGGTTCTTTTAATTTCAAATGTTAATTAGATAATCTCATTATATGTTTCTTATTTTATGTTTTTATCTTAGGTACACACATATCAAAACTTTTTGTCGGTTTAACCAGATTGATTCACTTGAAAAAGGTGTTTGTTTTCCCTTTAGTACAAAATTGTAACACATTTCAAATTGATAAAGTGGAATGGAGAGGTGTAGCCTATACCATATTGCTGGGAAACGTGATAAAGCTAAGTGAAGTTGAGTACAGAGAAAGTATATAAACAGAACCTCTTAATATATATTTTTTCTCTCAATTTTCTAGAAATTTATTGTGGATGAAAAGATGCACGCAGAAAACTCTGAAACTTAATTAATCACCCATGAGATATTCAGTGAGAAAATTGGTACAAACTGATACATTGTTATATTGATGAGCGAGGTTAGTGATGTGCAGAAACCAGTTAACGGAGAACAATGTACAATGTAAAATCCTCTGCCAGTAGCTTGATTACCCCAGGTCATTGGCCTCTTTGCTGCTAAATTTCTAG
>CP129452.1:30457500-30545000 GCA_030445155.1 Quercus variabilis | reverse complement strand
CACCCTATCATATGCCTTGCTCAGGTCAAGCTTCAAGGCCATAAAGCCAGATTTCCCCTTATTGTGATTCCGCATATAATGTAAAGTCTCAAATGCCACCAATATATTATCTGAAATCAACCTATCAGACAAGAATGCACTTTGATGCTCTGAAATAAGATTAGGCATAATAGCTTGCAAATGATTAGTGAGAACCTTAGCAATGATATGATACAAAACATTGCTCAAGCTAATAGGTCTAAACTCAAAGACATATGTGGGATCCTTTACCTTAGGAATCAATGTGATAAAAGAATGGCAGAGGGCTTGGGGGAGAGAGCTCGAATTGAGATTGTGCAAAATAGTGGTTGACACATTAGAGCCAAGTAAAGACCAATAGCTTTGATAAAAGAGAGGAGGCATACCATCCGGACCGAGGGCTTTTAGGGGTGCCATTTGCTTCAGAGCAATCTCCACTTCCTCAATTTTGAAATTAGCCATAAGCGAATCATTCATCTTATTTGTTACCACTTATGGAATAGTCTCAATAACCTCCTCAAAATTGCTAGGGCTACCCAAGGTAAAGAGATTTTCGTAGAAGTCTACAATGGTGGCATTAACTTGATCTTGGCTTGAGCACCATCCTCCATTAGCATCATGAAACTTGGTAATATAGTTCCACCGATGGTGTTGAGAGGCCTTACTATGGAAAAATCGAGTATTACGGTCACCATCACAGAGCCATTCAATTTTGGACCGCCGCCTCCACATTTTGGCTTCCTTATTAAGAAGTTGATTAACCTCATCCTCCAATAATCTCATACGGCTTGAGTCTCCAAATCGAATAGCATATTTCTCAGCTGCTTTCAGCCGTTTATGAGCGGATTCCAATTGTTTCTTGACACTACCAAAGAAGTTTTTACTCCATTTTGTCAAAGCAGCCCCACATGACTCCAGCTGCCTTAGGACATGGGTATCCCATGTTGCATGGAGTTTATACTCCACACAACCTCCACGTTGTCACTGCAACCCTTGTCAGTCAACCACATTTGTTCAAAGTGGAAGGGTTTCTAAAAATTGCAATACATATGCTCTGGTGAGATCCATAATGCCTTATGGTCTGATGATGTAACATCTAAATGGTGCACCTTTGTACTTGCAAACATTGAAAATCACTCATTAGTAGCAACTGCTTGGTATAATCTTTCATAAATAGTAAAATTGGGATAGTGTTTGTGCCAAGTGAATGGGAAACCAATGAAATCAAAGTCCATAAATCCACACTCGTCAAGAATATCTCTAAAAGCCTGCATTTGATGGTGGGGCCGAGAACACCCACCTTGCTTCTTAGATTGCTGTATGATTTCATTAAAGTCTCCTCCACACAACCAAGGTAGAGACCCATGGTTTTTTAGAGCCCGTAACTTAGACCATGCTTCATGTCTCTTAGTGGTATTCGGTTCTCCATAAAACCCAGTAAACCTCCAGGCATTCTCCTTGCCCTTATTAATGACAGTATCAATATAATTCTTTGAAAATTTTTCAACTTCCAAGGGGAATCCTTCTTTCCACAAAATGGCCAACCCTCCTGCCTTATTACAACAGGGAACTACAAAAAGATTTTTAAATTGATTACGTCTTTGAACCTGTTTGAGCCTTACTTTATCTATCCATGTCTCGGCTAAAAACACAACAGAGAGATCTTTAGCCCACACAAAATCTGCAAGCTGATCTTCTGTACGCAGGTTCCTAAGCCCGCGACAGTTCCAAACTAAGAGACTTATGGCTTCTAGCAGGGCTAGTAACCAGCTCTCGCCAATATCTATTTATTGTCTTCCATAACCTGTGAAATCGCATGATGTTTACTTGGTAACTTAGGTTGATCCTCATTTAGAGCACGTTTGCTGCCACTGATTGGGCTCAAATTGGGTGTGTATGCAATAGTGGCTTTAAAAATTCTTTTCCAAGATGAGATGTGGCTTGGGTGGGGAGAGGAGTTTGGGTTGGTTGGGAAATTTGGGTTAGAAGTATGGATGGAATTTTTGAGTGGGGGGTCAGACGGTATTGTGATAAGGTTTGGGGTGTCATCAACGTCTTGGGAATGGTGGTGGGGAGAGGGGGATTGAGATGGCATATGGTAATGTAAGGTATGTGGAATAGGTGTAACATGCATGGGATTATCAAATTTCATCAAGTCTTGGTCTATGGCTTCTAATTATTTGTCAAAGGTTAAGTCTGAGTTGAAAACAGGTCCTGGATCCTTGTGCAAGTGTGTAGGGCCAGCTGTATCCTTTTCTACATGGACAGGGTCAGTTGACATAGAAATAGAATGAGAATTATTTTGGAAAGAATCAGCCTTGACCGAATCAAAATAGGAGTTACCATACTGGGCTTGTAACATGTCAGAGGTCGGTGTGATTGGTGTAGCCCAAGCTGCCGTTGGGTTCCCTGTTTCATCAAACCACCGTTGGTCGTCGCGGTCTGCCTTCATCTTTGAGTAAAAACCTGGCACCTCAACTACAGAATTACGAGCTCCAGACCATGGTGAAGCTTTCAGCCATGCCTCATATTCCTTGTCTGCATCAATAAGTGATCCTTACTCAATCCAATGATCACAGTCACGGTCATTGTGTGTGAGACGTCCACACTAATAGCAAAGGTTGGGTAATCTCTCATATTTGAAGAAGACATAGAGTTCTCTACTGTCATCAAGTGTAACCACCCTCGCACAACAAAGTGGCTGTGAAATATCCACCAAAACCCGAACTTGCATGAAACCTCCACATTCTTCAGTCTTTGCGTTTGGTAGTTTCAAAATCTACCAGCGGGTTCACACAATGTTTCTGCCACTGCCGTAGTCATAAACTTCACCGGAAGACCGTGTAACTGAATCCAGAACGGGGTGCTATTGAAGTCCAAGTCCTCAATTTTACTAACCCCATCATATTTTTTCAAAATCATCAAGTGTTTGTCAAAGCTCCATGGGGCGTTCGCAAGGATAGTATTGACCTCTATTTCACTGTTAAAAGTAAAAAGCATGATATTGTTTCCCAGGTTCTTTATTTTGAAGCCTCGTTTGGACCTTCATATAGGTGTAAAGGTGGTTGCAATAGCCTCAGGGTTAAGTGCCCTCTTGATGAGGAACTTGGCAGCAATAATGGTCACAGAGGCAGCCATCTCCTTCTGTAATCGAACCTTGGGACCTTCTCTCTGGGAGATGGTGAGGCCGGACCACTGCTTGGTGAGATCATCCACGGAGAAGAAGTTTTGTTTCCTACAACTCGTAAAAAGAAAAGAAAAAACAAAAGCCCTAGGGTAATCGTATTACTCTAAGGGTACAGCAAACTCTTCTAGGAACAGACGACGATTCTACAGCCTAGGAGAAAATGAAGTTCCCACCTTTCACTAGCGACAGAGAAACCCTAGAGTGTTTTTTTTTTTTTTAGTCTTTGAGAACATGTTGAAATCTTATATATATATATATATATATATATATATATAATAATAAGAATTTGGTGTCTTCCAAGCCATGTTGACCATAAGATTTCTTACTTTCACACGTTTTTTTTTTTTTTTATGAGAAACCACTTTCACCCGTTTCTTGATAGTTTATTCACCCAATGTTTTACTTGGATACGGCCAATCCAGACTAAATAAATAATTAATAATAGCTACACGCATGCTTCTTGTTGTCTGACCTTTCTTTGTCCTTCTCAGTAAAAAAAATCGTATAATCCAAAAGATTTTTTTTAAAAATGGAAATATATATATATATATATATATATATATCTATTGAAAAGCCATTAGCAATAATTAGCCTCATCATTCGTGCTTGTGCATGTGATGAGGTTTTTTTTTTTTTTTTTTTTTATTTTTTTATATATATATATATATATTTTTAGTGTCATCATTTTTATTATATATATATATATATATATACATTGAGAATTTAATTTATAAGTGGATAAAACAATCTGAAAATCAACAGGAAAGTAGCCATATTTTTTAGGTAATGTTTTAGTGAGAGTTAGAGTTGCATTTTTACCGGATTGCCTTTTAATTTTGTCTCTAGTTAAATATAGGAGCATATGGTCATTTTTTAACCAAAAAAAAAAAAAAGAAAAAACGAAATCCAAACAGGAGAAACCCCTTAAATAGTAGTATAAATATTATTAACGAAAAAGTTAACTGACACTTTAAATGTATTAGTTAAGAAAATATTTTTATAATTTTTTTTATAGAAAAAGAAAAAATCAAACTCATTTTGTCACAATTTTTTATATTTCTTGTGAAAGTGGTATTGAAATTTTCTTAAAATTATCTATTAACAAATTCCCCAAAAATATCTCTTTTCTGGACCATATTAATTACTCCCTCCATCCTACTTTTTTTGTCATGTTTGAAAAATCAAATTTTTTAAAAGAACATCATTTATTGTTTTGTTTACCTTTTAAAAGTGTGTAAGTTTCCAAAACTATCCTTAAAAATTTTTTTCAAAAAATTGAATTAGTAAATTAATAAGGGGTATAATAAGAACATTAGTAAATTAATGACTTTTATTTTTAGAAACAGGACAATATTTTGAGACATCTCAAAATAGAATAGAGGACAAAAAAAGTGAGGCGGAGAGTGTAATAATGTTGCATTTTTTTTTTTAAGAGAGTTTAACCTATGGCATCCACTTCTAATGATAACTCTTTATCATCAAACCAAGACACCAATCAGTTTTTGGTGTAGGCATGAATTAAACCCCAAATCTCTTATATAACCATCAGATACTTTATTAGTTGAGCTAACTAGAACCCACATAATGTTGCATTCAACTAACAATAAAAAAAATAAATAAATAAATAAAAAACAAGCTAACTGTACTTCACAGGAGGAATAGAATGATTTATCATTAATGAGTGGATAATAGTAAAAGTTAAGGCACATTTAACATTTTATTTTTAAAATAAAGTTAAACTATGCCCAAATATGAAGAAAAAATCACCAAAATCCCTTAATTTGTAGGTTCAACGTTTAAACGGATAAATTAACCCCAAAAAAAAGTTTATTTTTCTCTTTGAAAGGTGTCCATTACAATTCCTAATCAAACATTTATTATTTAAAAATAAATATTTGTTATTCCTTAATGCTTAGGTATATTTAAAAAGGGGAAAAACTAAAATATAATATTTTTGGCGCAATACATTTGGTTTCTAAATTAAATTCAAATACTTGGTTGTATTGACTAATAAAATACAAACATTGTTATTGTTCCCAAGAGGCAAGAACAATCAAATTAATTACAACCAGATATTTGAATATGATTGAATATCAAAATAAATTGTACCATACCTAAGTTTTATTTATTAAAAACAAAAAGAGAGAAAAAAAAACTTTATTTAAGAACTTTTTAATTAAGGAGAAAAAAATATTATAACTTTACAAATGTCATACTACTGTAGGGCCAACCCTAGTCCTAGACCATGCCAACCCTAATCCTAGGCCACTTAGGCTATGGCCTAGTGCCCCTGATAGATAATGAACCCAAATGGGGTGTTTTATGCAATTTTTTTTAATTATTTTAAAATTGAGTGATATTAGAAATATCACAAATTTTACTCTCTCTCTCTCTCTCTCTCTCTCTCTCTCTCTCTCTTTATATATATATATATATATATATATATATATAAGTCTTACAAATTGATGTATTGTCAATAACAAAAAGCAATTTAAACATTTATTTATCATCTTATTAAGGTGCCACCAACTAGGGATGGCAATGGGGGGCAGGTCCGAAGAATGGAGTCTTCGCCCCTACCCTACATGATTTTATCTTACCCAATCTCCACCTCGCCCTGCCCCACCCTGCATGATGAGGAAAATTTTCTTATCCCTTGGGGCCCTGCAAAACCCCACTCCACCCCCATAAACCTCTACTTCTTGTTAATTTACCCACAATTATTACAATTGTTTTTAATAAAATATGTTTCGTTAATAAAAATATACTTGAAATTACAATAAATTTATCTTATCAAATCAAACTAATTTTTAACAAAAATGTTTAACAAGACAGTGTCACAACAAAAACAAAAATTTCATAATACAAAATCAATGATTCAATAGTATATAAATTTGTTTATAATAAAGACAAAAGAAAATGTGAAAATTGGTACCTTATTTCCAACCTTACTAAATGATAGGCCAAGACTGTATTGACCCCTTGTGATATATTAATTGGTTAATTAGCCAAGTTTATTAATTAATCAAATTAACATGCAAAATGCGTGGTAGCACAAAAAAAACACCAATTAAACTTAGTATGCAGCAGAAATAAAATTGACACGGTGATTTGTTTACGAATTGGGAAAACCTACACGGTAAAAACCTCACTGGATGATTTTAAGATCACCACTTTCGAGAATCCACTATTATCAAAACAAGCGATTACAAATAAAGGAATCCCAATATCTTATATCAACCTATAGTTGAATCCTTACCCCAATACCTAATTGGACTTGTTCTGTAATGGCAATCTCTCCTTTTCAATGCACGGCTCCCAATATGTCACTAACTAATTGCGTGGATCCTAATATGCGACTTGATTACCAACTTGAGAAAGAATGTTGGCTGTAAAGTTCTTTAGTTTATCACACGATGAAGATCATGAAGTTGCTTAGTCACAAAACCCTACAGTGTAAAAATATAGCAGCTTCTTCAAGAGAAAGAAGAACTAGGGCAAACTAGATTTTTGGTCACACTTTTCTTCACACTTGTGGAATTATGTTCTTGTGTAACTGTGTGTAACCTTTTACGACCCTCAAAATAATCCTTATATATATTTAGGGTTGTGAGAAAAGAAAACATAAACATATACCCACAAATTGGATGAAAACTACACTAAAAAACTGAGTTTCATAAACCTCAATAGATAGCCATCTATCAAGCTAGCTATTGAGTCACGGGCTTCAACAGCTTTCAAACCTCAATAGATGCTAGCTGTCGAGTTTTAAAATCTAGCACTTTCTGACTTGATTCTTGGACAGACTTGCATGACTTTAACACTTGAACTTGAAACCTTGTTTCTTGAAGCATTAAGCACATCCTAGATCTACCAAATTACAAGTAAAGTACGTTTTGTCAAAGGATTAGACAATTACATAAAATGTTGACATATGTTCCTAACATTGAATTACATATGTCCTAACAATCTCCCCCTTTAGCAATCCGTAACAAAACCACAACAAAAAAATGAGATATGAGAGAAGTCATAAACCACTCAACTTATATTCACTTGTTGAATACAATAAAATCTATCCTAAAACAAACTCTTGAAAAATTTTGCAAGAAGAGAGTTTATAGCAAGAAGACTTTGACAACCTGTATTTCTGAAACACTTTAAACAAAATTCATCAAGGCATCTTAGTGTGAAACAGAAATATAAGATTGCATACATTTAATAAGAGACATGTGTATAAAGATTAAAAAGAAACAACATATGGAGAGATATGTGAAAGAACATACATCAATATATATAAATCAACTATAAATACAATGTATGTCAAAATGGTCATAAGACTAATATACAAGATATAATGTATCTGAAATAGAGAGAAAAGAAAAGATACAAGAATCCTCACTACATCCCTCAATATACACTCCCCCTATCTCCTAAACTAACCCTCCCCTTATGAGTATTGCTACTCTCATCTTAAAACTACTCCCACCTTTTGTCACGAGTGACAAAGGGTAAGTAAATCAAGTAGACATCTCATCATCACTAGGCGAGCCATCATCATCATTCTCAGCATCATCAACACTGTTGGAGCCATCATCACTCTGATCCTCAGAGGCTCGCAAAGATGGAGAGAAAGCCACTGTGAAACCATCCATCACAGCCTATCATCGCATGATACGACCAACACGGGTCTTTACCTGACACAACTCATCGTTGAAAGTGTCAAGGCAAGAATCCATGCACACAAGCTGTGCCATAATGGCCTTAAGTGTCACTCCATTCGCTAAAGAAGAAGAAGCGGAAGTGGATGGAGTGGTAGAAACTAGAGGAGTTGTTGTTTGCATCTAGGGCTGCTTTGAGTGAAGCTGTGTAAGACTTTGCTTCACGGTAGCAGTGTCAATGGTACACATATATGATAAGTGGTAAGAATTAGGATAGAAGACATAAAAATGGCGAAGGAGTCTTGTGATAGCGGAAGGAAAAATGAGTTTATCATGAGTCGTCGTGTCCTTATAGACATCTATAAGGGAAAGTATAAAATGCGAAGAAAAGTCAATAGAGATATCCTTAATGACGGACAGCAAAAATCGAGCACATGGCTCTGTGATAGTGTTATAGTGAGGCAATGGATGGAGAACAAATGTCATCACCATGTTTAGGAATCTTAGACCTTTAGCAAAGGCTGAGTAAGGGGTGTTTTGACGGTCACCCCAAAATGATGGTGTCTCACAGAATAGAGACGCGAGTTCGTCTTTGGACACTGTCCTCAGACGCTCAGAACCAGGGTAGTCAGAATGTGCTACCCTAGGGATGTGTAGTACCTCAGATACAATATCCAGAGTAACTACCATGCGTATACCCCGAACGCAAGTGACAAACTGTGGTATAGAGTAATCAAACCCGTGCATATTAGAGTAGAATTCCTATATGATCATGGAAGGGCTCATGACCAAGACGCCACAAAGTGACTCCCAACCCCTACTGTGGATGAAAGTGGGTAGGCCAGTGTTAGAGAAATCTGATAGAACGACTTAGCGTTCCGAATGAATGCTGCATCATGAAAAGTTCTCCAAAAAGTCTATTTTGGCCTTCTCATCATGGAACCGGACATGAGAGAGAGTAGGGTTAGATGGAGAAGAAGAAGAAGATGCCCTGGAACGAAGAGGGTTCTGGGACGAGATAGATTTACATTTAGGTGCCATGACGCAACTAACGTAAAAGGGAGAGAAAGAAAGAAAGAGAGGGAGACAATCAGAAGACTACCAATCAGTTTTAATATCGAATGTTAAAAATAGGAAGGTACGTATGCATGAAAATGCATGAACATGTGACATGCAAATTTAAATGCACCATGGGCTTAGCCCCCTAGCACACAACATAGCAGCAAAGTAAACACACATCTAAATGCATGAAACATTGTTATAATGCGAGTGTGATGCAATGCATGAGGTTTTAAACTTATTTAAGCAACACCCATCCCAAAAATTGCACAAAACCTTCATCAATTTTGAAAAACCCCAAAATTTTTCAAACAACCCAAAACCTAGATCTAAATGCATGAAGAATGAGAGATAGAGAGATCATACCAAGTGATTAAAGGCAAGAACAGGCCGAAAATCTTGTGGAGTGAAGGTTTAGAGAGAGAAAAATGAGTTTGGGAGGTGAAAAGCTTGAAATTTGTCGAGAAAGAACGAGGGTGTGAGATCTAAAATCGCGATGCCTCCTTATATAGAAATCTCATAAATCTTGATCGATCAAGAGCTGTCGAGCAACCATCGAAGTTTGAAACACGTGTTCCAATTGTCGAACCTGCTATCGAGGATCTAACGAGAGGTTTTCAACACAAAGAAGCTCGATGGATCTAGGTAGCAATCGAGGAGACAAAAAGTTTCTCCATTAATCATACTAGCTTTCGAGAATGCGATAAGAGAAAGATGAAATGTCTCGATATATAACTTATTTGTCAAGAGGTATCAAGAAGCTATCAAGATTGCTTAAAACCAGTTTTTCAAAGAAGAGAAAAACACAAATATGAATGCAATCAAGTATGCTACTCAAACACAAATCTAAACAACATTTTAAGCTCTCAAAAACATCTCTCAACAATAAAAATGATGGGCATTTAGATCTAAAACACACACACACACACTAAACAAGTCCAACCAATTTTATATTTCAAAAACAAGTCAAGATAGTTTAGTGAGCATACATAAACACAAGTATTCCTTGTGATGGCTAAATCACATTATACCTGCACATGTATCAAAAGTAGCAAAGAATATTGTGTGTTGTGTGTGAAAAACATCGCAAGATTGCATAAATGTCAACATGTTATGACGATTTGAGATATGAGAAAATCACTTTAAATCACACTCAATCTTAACTGTTTGATGGGGACTATCACCTTCGAGGTACATCTTATAACTCTCACATCTCTTAGAATACACGCTTGCAATCATATATAAAGCATTTTAATCTTTTTACTTTTATCTTTCTTTGCATATTTTTCTTTTAAGCAAACCATGTGAATGTTCAAAATGTGTGTAAAACACCCTTGAACGTTTAGACCCCTTAATTACAAATGAATAATTCAAGCTTATTAATAAACAATGCACATGTGGAAAATGTAAATGAGCTAAATCAGAATTAATAACATAATCTAAACTAAATAAAATCACATCCACAGCAGAAATTAAATGGCAAAGATTAAGGGAAGAGAGATGCAAACACAAAGACAACACAACGATGTGTTATTGAAGCAAAAACCGAAGTCCTCGGCGTAAAACTTCTCTACCGCCCTTCATATGGTCAATAAGTCACTAAAAAATGAAGTTTGGATACATGAACAGTAGAAGACCTTTCAAGCCTAATCTACCTAGTATACCTAAACCTTCCAAGTTTCTTGCTCCAACGAGGTTACGCCTAACCTTTGTCTTCTTTAGCTTATCGAATTCTGCTATAGCCCATAGCATCAACCAATATCCATTGGTCCTTTCCTAACTACTTCCCAAGTACCAAAAATCCTTCTCACAGATATGGGTATGGTGAGAAAAGGATTTGGCTAAGTGTACCTCTCAAGGATGTAATAATGGAGAGGGTGAAAGTACAGGAATTTGAAGAAACAAAGAAGAATATTGTGAATGAATCAATTTTGTTTTTCTCTAGGATTTCTCTCTCAAAATTCTCTCTAACAACTCTATACATTTCGTGGGTATATGGGGTATTTATGTTAGAGTGAGAATAGAATGCGAAGAGTCAATTTTTCCAAAACATAGTGGACTAGCGACTTGGCCTCGCGACTTGACTGAGTCGAGAGTTCAAGCCACAAACTAACTGAATGGCCAGTTTGGACTTTTTTTCCTATAGTGCTCCAGCTGGCGTGATTGTTCAGCTCCTCTACATGCTCCACACATGTGCCACTTTTGGCGACTTGCAAGCCACGAGCAAGTCGAGAGATCTAGTCGCGAGCCATTTGCTGAGTGCACAAACTTGAACTTTTCTTCACATTCTCTTACACACTACCCTTACATAATTCTCATCTAAATATAGGGTTTATAAATGCTGAAATACAAGCAAATTTGACACGGAATAAAGCAAACAAGATGGTTGATTAAATTCAACCTTACACCATGCATGGGCATATAAGAAAGAGAAAAGAAATACCCAATGATGTTAAGCATTTGACATTCCACTTTTGCTATGCCAAAGTATACAAATGTCATTTCATGATTGGCGGGCAACAGTGGTGAGATGGTTATTTATGTCTTTCTCTTAGGATTTTCTAGTCATTCCTATCAAAATGAGTGATACGAGAGTTAAGTACAAGTGATTACTTAATCTTACTTATCACAAACACGAGCCACAAAGCTCACTTTCTTAGTTGTGTATATAGATACTCATTTAAGTTACAAGAGATACAAAATTTAGAAAACTTTGTTTCAATGGCCATCCAAGGTACACAAGTACCAATGTACACAAACACACATTGTTTTTGTATTTTTCAATTTTAATTTTTTTTTTTAATTTTTATATGAAAAACAAAATAAAGCAAAAATGAAAAGTAACCAAACAAAAACATGCTAAACAAGACAAAGAAATGCATAAAACTAGACTGACTTAAAACTAGAAAGCAAAACACACAAGTAATGCAAAACAAAAATAAGAAGGGGAGAGAGAGAGAGAGAGAGAGAAAGTGACAGAATCACTTGGAGCCCTTTTCCTTCCACACCTTGGAAGAACTTTTTCTTTTAGAGAACCCTTAATTCGGCGGTGAGGGGGAAGAGTTAAAACCGTTCAAGTTAAAAAAGAACATGAGGGCTTTGAGAAGATCTCCAAGAGGAGCAAAAAAGGATAGAAGCTGATTCTGATCTCCCAATGCAATCATGTTGTTGTTCTGTTGAGTGGCTAACCACTTATAGCAATTAGGTCGAGTATATCCAGCTGCGCTATAGTGATGACAAAAATGTTGCTTTTTCTGCTTAGGCTTTTGAGAGTTTCCCTTCTTAGTTCTAAGATTCTTAATCTCTTTCTTATCAAGTTTAGGGGGTACTCCTAAGATAGATTTACCCTTGTCTACGTTCTCACTAGCTAATTCATTCTTAACATCATTATTCTTAGTTTGAACATTATTAACAAGAGGAACAAAAACAGTAGTACTAGTAGAAGCAATACTAGGAGAGGAGAAATCATACCCTAAACCGATTCGATTGGAAATAGATTTTTAAAGACTGAGCATCTCATTGAGCTTAGCGCTTGAAGTCCTCTCCAGCTGAGCTCTAACTTGGAACAGCTCTACCTCAAGCTTCTTGGTCTTCTCAGCTAAGAAATTATTTTCAAATCTCGGTGCTCAAATAGTCTGATTGGCTTCATCAAACTTTGTAGAGATTTCTTCTTGCTCAAGCTCCATATCACTAAGCTTCTTGGTGGCCATCCTATACAACTTCTCGTGTTTTTCTAAGACCTTGTATAACTTTGCATAGGTTGTGTGGATGTCATCTTGTTCATCCATTTTGTCAAACTTAGACTCCACCAATTCCTCTTCTTCATCCACATTTTCAACAATCCTTTCAATAGGATTTACGGTCGCAGTGAAGGCATTTAGGATTCCATCATCCTTATTATCAGAGTTATCCTCAGGCTATATGTCGCTCAAGGTAGCAGTAAGTGCTTTACTTTTTCCGATAGTCTTGAGATAAGTAGGGCACTCTTGTTTCATATAACCAAAACCTTAACACCTAAAGCACTTTGGTCCTGAGGGAACAATGTACTGACTGCCATTCCTACCATCCTTTTTCCATTTATCTTGGCTCTTAAACTGTGAGGAACTGGATTGCCTACAGTCCTTGTCGAAGCCCTTTGCATTGGCATGCTTCATGAACTTCTTGAATTGCCTGGCGATGTAGGACTTCATCTTAGAATCTTCATCATTAGAAGACTCATCAATATCACTGCTTTTGGCCTTTAGTGCCATGCTCTTGTTCTTGCTCGATTTCCCAATCTTAGACAAACCCAACTCATAGGTCTACAGATTGCCAACCAACTCTATCAAAGGAATTTTGTCAATATCCTTTGATTCCTCAATGGTGGTGATCTTGGCATGAAAACTCTTGGGTAAATATCTGAGCACCTTTCTCACAATCTTGGGTTCAGGAATAGTTTTCCCAAGATTAAAAGTTGAGTTCACTATGTCCTTGAGCTTGGCATAAAACTCATCGAATGACTCGTCCTCCTTCATCTTGATCTCTTCAAAGCTTGTAGTGAGCTTTTGAAGTTTTGAATTCTTGACAGTCTTGGTTCCTTTATAGGTTGTCTGGAGAATGATCCATGCTTCCTTAGCAGTTTCATTAGAGGATATCTTCTTGAACTTCTCATTCGTGACTGCATTGAATACAACATTCAATACCCTGCTGTTGAAGTTTGCTACCTTGATCTTTACATCATCCCAGTCAGCCGGCACTTCTGTAGACTTGGTCCAGCTTATCTCCACAACTTGCCACACTTTCTCATATAAAGACTACAAGAAATCTCTTATGCGTACTTTCTAGTATGCATAGTTAGTGCCATCAAATAAAAGAGGTATAATAAGAGACTGTCCTCTATCTATAACAAACAGGGGTCAATGGATCACATAGCAAATATTAAAACTTAATCAGAGTGTGCATGCTCTGATACCACTTGATAGGCCAAGAATGTATTGACCTCTTGTGATATATTAATTGATAAATTAGTCAAGTTTATTAATTAATTAAATTAACATGTAAAATGCATGGTAGCACAAAAAAATCACCAATTAAACTAAGTATGTAGCAAAAATAAAATTGACACGGTAATGTTTTTACGAATGGGGAAAACCTACACGGTAAAAACCTCACCGGGTGATTCTAAGGTCACCACTCTCGAGAATCCACTATTATTAAAATAAGCGGTTACAAGTAAAAGAATCTAAGTACCTTATACTAACCTACAATTGAACCCTTATCCCAATACCCAATTGGACTTATTCTGTAGTGATAATCTCTCATTTTCAATGCACGGCTCCTAGTATGTGACTAATAAATTACGCGAATCCCAGTACACAACTTAACCACCAACTTGAGAAAGAATGTTGGCTGCAAAGTTTTTTAGTTCATCACACGATGAAGATCATGAAGTTGCTTGGTCACAAAACCAAAACACAACAGCTTCTTCAAGAGAAAGAAGAACTAGGGCAAACTAGGTTCCCGCCCCCTTCATAGTCTATTAGTGGGTAGGGCGGTAAACTTAGAGGGCGCCCGCCTCTTCTTCAGACGTGTCCTCGACAACCTGGCGGTTGTTCGATCTCCGCTTTTGGGGGCGGGAGTGCTTGGCCGCTGGGGTTTCCTTTTCCTTAACCAATTCGGTTGTGTCAGTCCTATGAGATTGGTCTAACATTTTGTTATGAGCTGGCTAGACAAAGATGGATGGAAGGTAAGATAGATTGGAGTATGTTTAGGGTTGTGAGAAAAGAAAGCTCAAACATATACCCACGAATTGGATGAAAAACAGCTCTGAAAAACTAAGTTTCATAAACCTCGATAGATAGCCATCTATCAAGCTAGCTGTCGAGCCATGGGCTTCAATAGCTTTTGAACCTCGATAGATGCTAGCTATTGAGTTTTAAAATCCAGCACTTTCTCACTTGATTCTTGGACAGACTTGCATGAATTTAACACTTGAACTTGAAACCTTGTTTTTTGAAGTATTAAACACATCCTAAATCTACCCAATTACAAGTAAAGTGTGTTTTGTCAAAAGATTAGCCAATTATATAAAATGTTGACATATGTTCTTAACATTGAATCACATATGTCCTAACACCGAATAGGACACAATTTTGACACAAATCATCATGAGTGTTATCTACCTTTCATTAAAACCCAATTTTCTTATAGTACTCTCTAAAAAAGACCATGTCACCTTATCATATGCCTTACTCATATCCAATTTCATAGCCATGTAACCATCCTTGCAAGATTTGTGAATATTCATGCTATGGAGGGTTTCGAAAGCCACAAGAATATTATCAGAGATTAAACGATATTTTGTGAAGGCACTTTGGTGTTCAGTAATGATGGATGGGAGTATTCTTTTAAGTCTATTTGCTAGGACCTTAGAGAAGATTTTGTAAAGAACATTGCATAGACTTATTGGATGGTAATCTAACACGGATATAGGGCTTTTTATTTTTGGGATTAAGGGGAGGAATGTGTGATTAAGGGGTTTAGGTAGTGTGGCTGTATTAAGGAAGGATAGAATTGAATTTGTTACATCACCACCAACAAGGTCCCAATAATTTTGGTAAAAGAGAAGAGGCATACCATCAGGCCCCAAAGATTTTAAGGGAGCCATTTGTTTCAAGGCCGCTTGGACTTCCCACTCCATGAATTCTTGAGATAGCTAAGCATTCATGTTTTCATTCACAAGTCTTTCCAATTGGTTGAGTTCCGGTCCCCCCGCATTCAGATTTGATGAAGTGAACAAGGTCTGGTAGAATTCCATGAAAGAGTGTGCAATCTCATTTGGGTGAGTAACCCATTCACTTGCTAGATTACTAACTCCTGTGATCCTATTCCTTCGGTGTCTTAAGGTAGCTTTGCTATGAAAATATTTGAAATTTTTATCACCCCCAACCGGCCAAAAGGATTTAGCCCGTTGCCTCCATAGGATGTTTTCCTTCACCATCAGCTGATTAATATCCTTCATATGTTCCCTAACTCGAAAGTTCACCCCTGTTTGAATGGCTACTTGTTCGACTTTGCTCAATTGTTTCCTCTTCTTATTTAGCTCTCGTCTAATGTTCCCAAACTTCTTCCTACTCAATTGGGTTAGCTCTGATCCACACTTATAAATTTTTTTCATCACCATTGTTCCAGTTTCACTATGACAGGGAGTTCTCCAAACTGATTCAATTGTTCTACCACACCCCTCCTCCATGAGCCAAACTTCTTCAAACCGAAAAGGCCTAGACAATGGTGGTGGGTCAATGCCGCTTGGAACAATCCAAATTGGTATATGGTCTAATGTTGTACAACTCAGGTGTATAACCTTTGTACCTGCAAATTGCTGTAGCCATTCGTTAGTGCAAAAAGCTCTATCAAGTCTCTCCCATATTGATTGCCCATTTGAGAAGTGTTTGCTCCATGTGAACTTTGTGCTTGAGTATCCAAGGTCCATAAATCCACAAGCATCAATTGCATCTCTAAAGAGTTGCATCTGACCATGACCTCGTCTATTACGTCCTAATTTTTCATCACCTCTGATTAGTTCGTTGAAATCACCTACGCATAACCATGGAATGTTAAATTTCCTGTTTAGATTTTGAAGAAGGTCCCAAGATTCAATTCTCCTGTGAGGGTCAGGTTCCCCATAGAATCTTGTAAAGCACCATTCGTGTTCTTTGTTTTTGTTGATAATAGCGTCAATGTGATTCTTTTCAGACCCTTCAACTGAGATCTCAACTGATTCCTTCCAAAACAGCACTAGACCACCACCCCGATTTGCTCTTGGTACTATAAACATGTTTTCAAACTGTATTTTTCTTTTCACATCTTTTAGCCTAGCCTCATCTGTACATGTTTCGATAATAAACATGATAGAGGGATCTTAAGCCCGCACCAGACTAGCAAGCTCATTCATTGTACATGGGTTCTCAAACACATGACAGTTCCAAACTAAGCAACTCATTGCGATTGGCGGGGCTGATTCTCAGCCTCCACCATTGAGTTTGAACAATTTTCATCATCCTTTGAAACCAGCCTACGCTTACTTGGTAGCTCCAGATGGCCTTCCCCACCTCTCTTCCCTCCACTCAGTTTGCTTTGTTCCTTGGTACTCATTGCCTTTTTCCTGATGTGTTTATTGCTTCTGCTCCTAGTACTTAGTCCGGTGGCTGCGTGGGAACCTGTTACTTTGGATGTTGGAGGAGCATTAACTTCAGGATCGTCTAGCGTATTTTCCATTATGGGAGTGCTAGGGTTTGCATGTGAATTATTACCATCATAAATTTTGAGCGTTGAATTTCCTTTGAAACCCGTAGTCTGACTTGCAATATTTAAAATCTCATCAATTTCATTGATTTTGATTTCAAATAATTTTTCTGAATCAACGTCTTCTCTATTTAATGACTTCGCATTAGATTCCTTTCCCACAATAACTAGAGCTTTAATAGGTGACAATCCATTGGAGATAAGGTCCTTAATTGGCGATAATTTTGGCTCCAAATTTGATTCTGACAGCCTGCCTCCTTCAATGCTTTGAGTTACTTCTGTTACCATGTCTACCTCTTCCCCGCCATTACTTCCTTCAACCCCATTTTTTGTAACCGTTGCTGGTTGGACTTCCCTAACCGGAACTTGTTCTAATAAGCCAACTGCTAGAGCTTGATTGGGCACCACCTCAGAAGGCTTCGAATTAACATAAGGTTGCCGTCAATCGTAAAAACCTGGGACATAGATGACATTCTTCCCACCAGCCGTATATAAGGTTGCCCTCTGACTGTAATTAAATTGTTGACTATTCGGCGAAAGGGTACCTTGGCTCTCAATCCAGAGACTGCAATCTTTGTCGCTGTGATTTAGACGACCACACCAGAAACAAAAATTTGGCAAGCGCTTCTACTTAAAGTTAACCCAATGTTTCTCATCATTCTCCATGGTTATAACCCTTCCTCAACAGAAGGGTAGGGTAATATCGATATTGACTCAAACCCGAATAAAATATTCACCATCATCATCAACTACCTTGGTTGATTTTTGCACTTCGCCCACAATGTCACAGATTCCCTCAGCAACTTTTGTGTTCATGAAACGTACCAGAATATTATGGACCTACACCCAAAAGAGTGCTTTTGTAAACACCAGGTCACAGACTAAAACATCTGTATCATATCGCTGGTAACATAACTAAGTATTTGTCAAAACTCTAGGGTTGGCTTTGAAGGATTCGATCAACATCGTTCAAGTTGTCAAAGATGAAGAGGACTCTGTGATCTTTCTGGTTTTGGATCTTGAAACCCTTCATGGACCTCCATAGTTGCTTCAAAGTCCTTGCCAAAATCTCATATTCAAGAAGTGTGGAGTCAGAAACTTTGCCGCAATGATGAACTCTCCTGATTGTTGATCCTTTTGAAGAACAAACCCAGTGTTTTCTCTGTTTGACAGTGAGAAGTTACTCCATTTATCTACCAGATCCTCCATGGCTAACAGAAGGTAATGGAGTACTCAAGAAAAGATACGTGTTTCTCTATAATCCGAAAAAAGAAACCCCAACAAGCTCTAGAAGTAAACTTGTTACCACTAGAGGTGACAAAACTCTCATTCGAAAGAAGGGACTGAACAACTTCTGCTGCCTAAGAGAAGAGAGAGTTCTCTTTCTTAGCGATAGAAAGACATTGGCTACTTTACAGATTACAAAGTGCACAACTTGTAATTGATCATACACTAAACATTGAATGAATCTATTATATGAATTTGTAGTCAATATGATTTTGAATAGACTCTCACATGAGGACCAATATAATTTTATTTTGACATTTTTTTTTTGGGTAAACACAGTCAATTTTTGTATTATTGTATATCAACCATCATAATAAATATTGTAAGGTTCTAAATATTTAGGTATAAATGTTTAGCTTCTAAATGATTTGTGTGTTGGCAAACCGAATTCATAAACTTGTCTAGGAATAGATCTTAGTGTCTATGAAGTGTTCTAAACATTGCTTAAAGTGCTACAAGTCATAATTCAAGAATGTACAAGTTGCAAGTTCAGGATTTGAAAACCAGGCTAGCTCAACCAATCGAGAGAAGCCTTCGATCGATTAAGATGTGATCTACAAATTTTTTTTTTTAAAGCCCAACAGCCCATTAAATGTTTAGGGTTTCAGTCTGACTTACTCGATATATAAGGAAGACACTAAAGCAAGTTTTCCAAGTCTTGGAGAGCTACTCTTTTGAGATTTAAGAGGTTTTGTGATTATACTCTTTCAAGCATTTACCAGAGTTCATTCACATGCTACAAGTACCGATGGAATAAAGTTACAACTCAAGCTTTAGATATCAAGTGTATTGAACATCAAAGGAATGAACTGGAGGTTCATGCTTAGGGTTGTAAATGAACCAAGCTGTTCATAAACAGCTTGGGCTTAGCTCGATAAGAAACCCGTTCATGTTTGTTTGTTTGCACTTAAGCTTTAGTTTTAGGCTTGTTTAATAAACAAGCCAAGCCCGAGTAAAAAATATTGTTTATGAACAAGCTTGTGAACACCAAGACTTAATACAAAAGTAACAAAACAAGTTGAGCCTAGGCTTATTTATGAGTTTGGTAATAAAATTGATATGAGCTTGACAAGTATACTCATATCCTTCTAAAACTTTAATTAATTATAAGTTGAGACCACTCATCTAAACTAAATAGGCTAGATAATAAACTCGATACAAGCTTGATAATATACTTATGTTGGATCTCAAGCTCAAAAGCATGATATCGAGCTTGAGTTTGGGCTTGATATTTAACTCGAGCTTGGCTTGACTAATGAATCAAGCCAAGCCAAGCCGAGCTCAAGCTTTTATACTTTATAATGAGCTCAAGCTTGAACATTATTTGTAGGCTTGTATCAAGCTCAAGCCAAGCTTGAACATTCTATTTTTGTTGTCGAGCCGAGCTTGAACATTCACTACTCGACAAAGCTTGGCTCATTTACAGCTCTATTCATGCTAGAGCAGATCCACATCAAAGAAGTTTGAGGGTTTTAGAGCTAGGTTTGATGATCATAGTTAAGTTTACTACAAATTAAATATTCTTGACTTTAAACTTCTATTTGATATAGTGGATTGTTCTTCTTGGGATAGTTCCCCCTAGGTTTTTTACGTTGAAACTATTTTGTTTTATTGTTTTTCTTGGATCATTATATATGTGTCTTATTTACTTTTCCGCTGCATGATATGTGTATGTGCAAGTTAGATTATCAAGACAATGTAAAAGAATGAGTGATGAAATTGTACATTTAAGTGAAAAAGCTTAAGAACAATAAAAATGGAAACTTTAACACTTTAATGTCTAGAGAAATGAAAATGCTAAACCAAGAAAGTAAGGAAGGAATGGGAAAATTATGTGGAAAACCCTTTGAAAGGGATAAAAGAACCACAGGTGAGTGCAGGTGAGAATGTGCCTCACTCTTAGAGCTCTCTATTATGTAAAAGTCAAGATTTTCATACAATGGTGATGTTCTTCCCAAAGAAATCCTTTGTTTCTACCTTACTTTTCCTACCCAAGCTTCTACCTCTTTCTCACTATCTTTCTAGGTTCTTGCCCTAATTGTTTAGCAACATATTCCTTTCTTATAGTACGAGAAATGTTGTTAGGTACATAAGGATAGGTGTCAAACCCTAATTTCTCCATTTGAATCCTAATAAAGCTATTGTACTATGTTAAGGTTGGAGGAGAGAGAAAACATGCTGATGTTAGGGTAGTGGGGTGAAAGGCGGCTCTGCTATAACGTGAGGAGCAAGTCATAGACAAGGAAAGGGACATCAGGAATACTAGGAGTGATGAATGTGTCCTCAGCAGTGGTCCAACACAAGCTCAGCCAATTAGGGTGTTCTATAGCATTTGACCATAAAGGGTCGCTATCTCCATTTTACGCTAATGCTGGGTATCTATATCAGGTGCAAATCTCACTCTTCCTCACGATGGTCACGCCGTTGGCACAGGCCAAAGATCCACTTTTTCAGCCAACGTTCTTCTTCCTTTCCTCACAACTAGCCCATGGTACTTTTCGGATCCAACCACGTTAGCATTCACACATGCCTTGGCTAGTGTTATGTATAATATGTGTGATGAATGTTTAACCTAGATCTATATAATTGACTTACATATCAACCTGGCAATGAAATTAGGTTAAACATTGTGCTTTCAGTGTCTAAAAACTAGTGGCAGAGCCACTTAATGACTAAGGGGGGCCTAGACCACACCCCCCCCACCCCCACAAATTTTTGAAAAAACTTTAAAAAAGAAAAACAATATATTTTTTTTCGAAAATATCCCAAATAATTTGAAAATTTCTAAATAACCTTATCATTTTGCCCCCCGTACTTGATAATATACATATATATTTAAGAAAGTAAAAAAAAAAAAAAAAAAAAAAAAAAACAAAAAACAAAAGGGATAATTATAGTAAACCCACCTGGGGTTAGGCTCGTTTTCACTTTACTTACTCGTGGTTCAAAACTTAACACTTTGCCTACTTGAGGTGCCTTCCGTTAGGGATTTGTTACCTACATCTCCGTTTGCCATTAGAAAAACAAACATAACAAAGATTAAAAAGTTAGGGCTTTTTATTTCTTAAGAACTTCTATAAGAACAAAACACAAATCAACAGTATTGCTATTCTCCTCATGAACACAAGAACACAACATTTGTAAACCACGGCTTCACTCAAAATCCCAAGCCATTAGTGCAAGCTCATCTCCAAGATCCAACAACCAAGACTGAAACCCCACAAACTACGAAAGCCATAAAATAAAAAACCAAAGCATGGAAAACGAGTCAATCAGTTCTAGTTTCACTGGGTTTAAATTGTATTTCTTGTTCGTTTTGATTTTGGAAATCTGGATTTTTATGGAGGCCATGGGAGAGAGAGAAAAAAAAGAGAGTTTTTTTTTTTTTTTTTTTTTTTAATAATTGTTTTATAGTATTAATAAAATTTTAAAGAAAAAAGAACGAAAAACAAAAAAATCTAAAGATCTAGAAATTAGCCTCCAGCTGCCCAGAAAACTAAACTCCAAGAGAGGGAGCCACTCCAAATCTTTAGATCTAGAAAAATTCTAAAACTTAGCCCAGAAAACGAGTCAATCACTGTTGCTATGACTTCACAAGAAGTCATTTGCTTTTGGAAGACGCCAAACCTGGGTAAGAAATTGTCATAGATGATAGAAGATTTTTTTTTCCACCACCACTATCAGAACCCACAACTTAGCACCACCACCACCTTGCCCACAATCCACAACCACCACAAGCCACAACCCATGACCCCACCATAATTAGATCATTATCAAACCCACAACCCAAAAGCAAAAAAAGAAAAGAAAAAAAGAAAACCCATGAAGCAAAGATAGTGGTTGATCTGGGTTTTTGTTGTGGAACGAACCAAATTGACTTTCGGTGCAGTGGAACAAAGGGGTAAATCTGAGTTTTGGAGAGAGAGAGACGATGGAGTGAGTGAGTGAGAGACGATGAGAGTTTGAGAGAGAGACCTAAAAATGAAGAGAGTTGGTCTCTCAATCTGATATTGTTTTGACACAACTTGTTTCTCTGCAAAATCCCCTTTTGTGAATTCTTTTTTGGGTTTTGTAATTGCTTCCTAATCCATGTTTCAATGGGTTTTCCAAGTGTGGACTGTGGAGCATGCAATTGGATTGTTAGGATCTGTATGATGAAGTCTTTATTGAAGGAATTGTCCTATACTCCCACCTCTGCATCATCCTCCTGATTAAAAGTGATTTCATTGAGCATTTGATCTGTGCTATTCCTATGTTTTGTTCTTATAGAAGTTCTTAAGAAATAAAAAGCCCTAACTTTTTTATTTTTGTTATGTTTGTTTTTTTTCTAAAAATGTGTTTTTCTAACGGAAAACGGAGAGGTAGGTAACAAATTCCTAACGGAAGGCACCTCAAGTGGGCAAAGTGTTAAGTTTTGAACCACGGGTAGGCAAAGTGAAAACGGGCCTAACCCCAGGTGAGTTTACTGTAATTATCCCAAAAATAAATAAATAATTTTCATTTAAATAAAATACAATCTATAAATACATATGTCAACCAATTATAATAATTAAACATTTAGCATCTTTAAAATGAAATACATAAGTATTTTAACAATTACCTCAACAAATAAAATGGAAAATTTGAGTTATAAAATATTGTATATTACTATTTTACATTTCATACACACACACACAATATATATATATATATATATATATGACCCCTAAAAATAAATTCATGACTCCACCACTACTAAAAACTACCAAATATTATTTGCCTTGGTGAATATTATAATTTCTACGATTAATATCAGTTATTCTTTTATTGAACAAATCGAAAGATCCAACTAATGAATGTGGATGAAAGCAAACCGATAAATGTTTGTATAGGTTAGTTTTAGAAAATTCAATAAATAAGGAGATGCCATCTGACTTTATATTTATACTAAGCTAAAAAGAGAAAAAAAAAAAAAAAATCTTTGGCTTTGTATCCTCGTGTACTAGTCAAAGTAATTTGTATTGGCTCTTGCAAATGATGCATGTATCATGTATCTCCTAATTACTTCTGTAAGGTTGAATTTAATCAACCATCTTGTTGGTTTTATTCCATGCCAATTTGCTTGTATTTCAGCACTTAGAAACCCTATATTTAGGTGGGATTCATGTAAGGGTAGTGGGTGAGAGAGTGTGAAGAAATGCTCAAGATTATGCAAAGATGCAGAGACTCACAGCAGGACTCGCGGGTGACTCACGATTGGCAAGCCGCCAAAGTTGGCACACGTGTGGAGCATGTAAGGGAGCTGAAAAGTCACGCCAGCTGTTGCACTATAGGACAAAAGTCCCAGACTGGCCAGGTCGTTAACTCACGGCTTGAACTCGCGACTCACCACAGTTGCGAGGCCAAGTCGCCAGACCACCCTATTTGAGAAAAACTGACTCTTCGCATTCCATTCTCACCCTAGTATAAATACCTCTTAAACCCACGAAATGTAAAGAGCTTCTAAAGAAAATTTTGAGAGAGAAACCCTAGAGAAAAACAAGATTGCCTCATCCACAATCTTCACCTAAGAGACTTTTCAAATTCCTCTACTCTCATCCTCTTCATTGATACATCCTTGAAAATTCTTGACCAAATCAATTTCTCACCATACCACGTCTGTGAGAAGGTTCTTTTGGTACTAAGGGAAGCAGTTTAGAAGGGACCAATGGTTATTGGTTGATGCAATGGGTTATAGCGGAATCTAGTAAGTTAGAGAAGAAAAAAGTTCGGCGCAACCTCGTTGGAGCAAGAAGCTTGGAGGTTTTAAGTATCTGGGTAGATTAGGGTTGGAGGGTCTATTGCTGTTCATGTATCCCAACTATATTTTCTAGTGGATTATTGACCGCTTGGAGGGCGGCGGAGAGGTTTTATGCCGAGGACTTCGGTTTCCTCTTCGATAATACATCGCATGTTGTCCTTATATTTGCATCTCTCTTCTTTTATCTTTGCCTTTTATTTTTTGTTGTGGATGTGATTATAATTCGCTTAGATTGTTTATCAATTCTGTAATTAGCTTATATTCATGTTCTGCACATTAATTGTTTGATAATAAACTTGAATTGATAATTTGTAATTTAGGGTCTAAATGTTCAAGGGTGTTTTACACACATATTTGAACTTTCAACTTCTAATGAATTTACTAAATCTCAGCAATAAAAAATAAAATAAGCAATTGATAAAAAAAGACTTGGCTTGGGAGAATCAAATATTGATGATTGGGATTTGTATAAGTGAGAGGTTAAGTGCTTGTTTAGTATAACTTATTTTTCAACATTTTAAAACTTTTTAAAATGGGGAATAGTTTGAAATACTGTATCTAGAAAAAAGTGAATTAAAAAAATTATACTAACAAAAGTTATAAAAGAATTTTTCATTAATATTATTTGTGGAGGAACAAATCTTTCCCTTAGAAGGTATTCTTCGCTTTGGGAATGGGCCGAGAAGACCAATGCCACCTGCACGGATTTGCTCAATTCCACATCGAGGAGAGACGCGTTCCACTTGCAGCTTATAAGCATGAGCTCACAAGTGGGGTGTACCCATCAAGTAACTTGATGGGTAAGGCCTAGCATCTGCACTTGCTGGTGCTGCTTGATAGCACTCCTTCGCTTAGGCCCAGCGCTTAAGGACGAAGGGGGAAGGTGGGGGTTTTCCCCTTAAACCCTAAAAAGGCGCCTTTTTGTAGAGGAACGAATCTCTCCTTGGCCCATTCCCAAAGTGGACAATACTTTCTAAGAGAGAGATTCGCTCCTCCATAAAAAAGGCGCCTTTTAGGGTTTAAGGGGAAACCCCCACCTTCCCCCTTCGTCCTTAAGCACTGGGCCTAAGTGAAGGAGTGCCATCAAGCAGCACCAGCAAGTGCAAATGCTAGGCCTTGCTCACTTGTAGTACTACTTGATGGGTACACCCCACTTATGAGCTTATGCTTATAAGTTGGGGGTTGGAGGCGTCTCTCCCCGATGTGAGATTAAGCAAACCCATGCAGGTGGCATCAGCCTCCTCGGCCCATTCCCAAAGCAGACAATACCTAATTAGGGAAGGTGGAAGGTGGGGTGTCTCTCCTCGATGTATGATTGAACAAATTCGTGAGGGTGGCATCGGCTCCTCGGCCCATTCCCAAAGCGAACAACACCTGATCGGAGAAAGATTTGTTCCTCTCACAAAAAGGCGCATTTTGGGGTTTAAGGGGAAACCCCTACCTTCCCCCTTCGTCCTTAAGTGCTGGGCCTAAGCGAAGGAATGCCATCAAGCAGCACCAGCAAGTGTAGATGCTAGGCCTTGCCCATCAAGTAGTACTACTTGATGGGTACACCCTTTTTGTGAGCTTATGCTTATAAGCTGCGAGTGGGTGGCGTCTCTCCTTGATGTGGGATTAAGCAAATCCGTGCGGGTAACATCGGCCTCCTCGGCCCATTCCCAAAGCAGACAATACCTTCTAAGGGAAAGATTCGTTCCTCCACATTATTTTATTGTAAAAAAATTATTTGATTGAATAATAAGTATTATATATATTTTTTAAATGTGTATGAGTAATGCTACATGTTGGGGTGTTAGGCCCACTTGGGCTAGGGACCCAAATTGTGTCCTTACACTACATGAGTGTTTGGATTTAGATGAATTACTTGCATTTATGTTTTGCGTTTTGCTCTTTTTATTGTTTATTTTTTTCTGCACGCGTTTCAGCTTTATGGGACAAGTGCGCTGTTCACGCACTGTTGAGCACTATTCACGCACTGTTGAGCCGTGAATTTTGACATTTTTGTGCACACCAGTAGGTCCAATGCATTGTTCACGTGACTCACAAACCTCACTTTTCAGCAACTTTTTAATTAAAAATGAGTCTCACGACACTATTCATACATTTAAAAATTATTTTGCTACAATGTTTTCTGTTTTCAGCTGTATCCAAACGGACTTTACTTGTTCAAACTATCTTATAACATTTTTACAAATTATTATTGTGACCAATTATTAATGACTCACTAATTATCTTTTTCACAAACATTTTTTTTTTTAATTTATCAATAATTACCCGTTATATTAGCAATTTAAAAAAAAAAAAAAAAATCCACCCAAAGCATTTTTGATTGTGTATATCAATTTAGATACAGGTCAACAACAACAACAACAACAACGTACAGCTGGATTCAAAACCCAAAAATAAATAATAAATAAAAAACAGCTGATACTTTCTATTGGTTTCTTCCTACAGTCCAGGATTGTGAAACGTCACGCCTTATGTCATAGATAGTCACAACTTAAAAAAAAAAAAAAAAAAAAAAAAAAAAAAAAAAAACTCTGCATATCATATTAAAAATTGTTCCCGAAATTGATGAGTATGTGGCGGCATTTATATACTGTAACCCGCAGTTCGAAACCATCAACCCCATTACAGCTTTATTTATTTATTTATTTATTTATGTTTTTTATTATATTTTTATTCCATTAAGTTTTAAATACATAAATTTTATAACATTTTTTTTTTATAACTACTAAGGTATCATGCATATTGTGATTAATATACAATTAATAAAAAAAATGATACTAAAAATGTTCTCATACAAAAGTTATTTAATAATTACAATTTGCCACCTTGACATGTTAAAAAGTTATGAAATTTGTGATATCTCCAGCCTCGTTGTAGAAAAAATATTATCAATTTGTTGTAATATATATATATATATATATAGAATTTAAATTAGTTTTTAATTGTTGTTCAGATTGTGCTAAATACTCATTTCAATTTTCTTAATTTTGGTGTCAATTGACTTACTTATAATATTCAACACGAAAGCCAAGATATATAACTACCTCACACTCTTAATAAATAATACTCTCTTCGTCCCAATTTGTTTGATCTATTTGAAAAGTCAAATATTTTAAGAGAATATTATTTATTTTCTTGTCTGCCTTATAAAAATATATAAATTTACAAAACTACCCTTCAATAAATTTATCATTTTTTTTAAAAAAGAGTTATTCTTTATGAGGCAATTAAAAAGGTGCTCCAATTAAATTGAATTTTTTAAATATTAGTTAGTTTTCTTTTCAAATAGTTTTAAAAATAAAGTAGGAGTATACTAGTATCATTAGTAAACTAATAATTTTTATTTTTCAAAAAATGACAATATTTTGAGACATCCCAAAATAAAATAGAAAGCAAACAAGCTAGGACGAAGGTAGTCACAACTAAAAAATAAAAAAGCCTCAAAATCTCTCTGCCGATCATATTAAAAATTGTTCCTGAAATTGATGAATATATGGCGGCATTTATATATTGTAACCCGCAGTTCGAAACCCATCAACCCCATTCCAGCTTATATATATATATATATATATATATATATATATATATATATATATATATATTCCAATAAGTTTTAAATACATAAATTTTATAAACATTTTTTTATAACTACTAAGATGGACATTCTGGGCTTTTGCCCTTAATTTTCTTTTTTTTAGCAATTTGCCCATATTTCAAAAATATATAGGGATATGCTCCTGTTTCGATACTCGATTACCTTAAAATCGAGTTTTAATGAAATATTCAATTCGTAGAAAATCGAGTATGCTCGATCAAACTTTAAAAAAAAAATGCATGGAACTCGATTTTACAGAAATCGAGTTTAAAAACGCCACTATAAAATTAAAAAACGTCACTATAGGGCTTGAAAACGCCACTATAGGACTCCCAAACTTGGTATGGGGCAATCAGACTTACAAATTTTTTTTTTTGCAGGAAAACACCTCTATAGGGCATAAAACGTTACTATAGGGTTCCCTAAACCTGGTATATAGGGCAATCAGACTTATAATTTTTTTTTTTTGGCAGAAAAATGTCGCTATAGGGCTTAAAAACGTCACTGTATGGCTCAAAAAGGCCACTATAGGGCTCCCTAAATCTGGTATATGGGGCAATTAGACTTATAAAAATTTTTTTGCAGAAAAACGCCGCTATAGGGCTTAAAAACGTCACTATATGGCTTAAAAACGTCACTATATGACTCAAAAACGCCACTATAGGTCTCCCTAAACTTGGTATATGGGGCAATCGAACTTATAAAAAAAAAAAATTCAAAAAAAAAAAAAAATACGCTGCTATAGGGCTTAAAAACGATACTATATGGCTTAAAAACGCCACTATAGGTCTCCCTGAATATGGAGCGATCAGACTTATAAAATTTTTTTTTGCATGGAACTTGATTTTCCTATACTCGAGTTCCATGCAAATTTTTTTTTTTTTTTTTTTTTTTTTTTTACTTTTTATAAGTTTGATTAGGCATAACTCGATTTTCTACGAATCGAGTATTTCATTGAAACTCGATTTTAAGATAATCAAGTATCGAAATAGGGGTATATCTTTATATAGTTTCGAAATAGGGGCAAATAGCTAAATAAATAAAAAATAAAAAAATAAAAAAAGGGCAAAAGCCCAGAATGTCCCTACTAAGATATCAGGCATATTGTGATTAATATACAATTAATAAAAAGTGATATTAAAAATGGTCTCATATAAAAGTTATTTAATAATTACAATCTACCACCTTGACATGTTAAAAAGTTATGAAATTTGTAGTATCTCCAAACTTGTCGTAGTAAAAGTATTATCAATTTTTTGTTATATATATATATATAAAGGTTGAAGCACAATTAGAATTTATATTAGTTTTTAATTGTGCTAAATGTTCATTTCAATTTTCTTAATTTTGGAGTCAATTGACTTACTTATAATATTCAACACAAAAGCCAAGATATATAACTACCTCACATACCTAATAAATAATACCACCTTATCAAAGGGCAACGACAAGTGTTAATCAAGGTGGTCACCACCCTAACTTGAAAATATTTTTTATATACTTAAAAAGAAATTGAATTTTAAATTAATATGGTTCTTTGACCATCCTATTAAAAAAAAAAAAAACAAACAAACAAACAAACAAACAAAAACAAAAAAAAACTTGACCATCCTAAAAAAATTTTTTAAAAAAAAAAAAAAAAAAAAAAAAACCTTAAACACTCTAAATAACAATTTGAGCTCATTCAAAATAAAATTCAACCTCTCCAATATTTTGGTACGTAGATTATTAAACCAAAAAATTGTGAAAAATTTTGTGTTCACAATATTTTTGTAACAAATCATAAATAATAAGTTGTTACTAGTAAACAAAAAAAATTAATTTCAATGGTATGTTTAAATTAGAATCAGTAAAAACTTACTACCTATAGGCTTTGTTATGAAACTATTGCAAAAATATTGTGGATGTAGCATTTCTTAAAAATTTCTCAAACAAACAAATTAGCCCAAATCAAACGTTCAATTGTGATTTTTTAAAATGTGTTTTCAAATGGCATATTTTAAAATTGCTATTTTTTTAATTAAAAAATGCACACTTTTCGAATAACTAATCTATTAGTACATGATTTAGTCATTAACTGAATTTGTTGGATTTTATTTTTTCGAAAAGATAATGCATTTGGTTAATATTGATACTTATTTAGAAAAAATGTTGGTAATTGAGTAGGAGATCAGTAACTTAATGATTGTTTGGTTGTGTACATTAAAAAAGATGTAGCTGATAACATTGATAGTGAAGCTATCATATAACACAACGATTTCAAAATATGAAAACTTGTGAAAAGAAATTTAAAAAATTATGTATTTGCTTGTGTTTTTTTTTTTTTTTTTTTTTTTTTTTTTTTTTTTTTGTGATGTTAATATATTCATCAGTATTGTTGAATATTTTCGTACATAAACAAGAGTTACAAACTAGTAATTTATATATAATTTTTAAATACAAGGTTAGTGAATTTAATTTTTATAAATTCATAGCAAAATTTTTTTTATCTAATTAACATAAATAATATAATTTCAACTTATATTAAGCTATTAACTATTAGCATAGATTTGTGAATAGGAAAAAAAGTTTAGTCATGGTTTTACTATATATGGGAAATGAATAACTTAATCAAGTAATTCATGAATAAGTTCTAGGTTATTCAACAATAAAATGGATTAAATTTGAACATATAATATTGTTTGATGATAAACTCGAGGTTGTCTCATATTTGAAATGAAATAAAATGAAAGATTCAAAAATTTTAATACTCGATCTACTCAACTTTACTTTACTTATTTGTGGCCTAGTACGGTACATGATATTATATGTTTTTATGCACTCGATATTTCAAGAAAAATTTAATGCCTTATCATCAGCATATAAAAGAATGAGAAAATCAATTTACAGAGAAAAAAATTGGACAATTAATTTCAGACATGTAGATGTGGCAGATTAACTCCAAATAAAAACTAGTAAAAATTTATAAACTCAACTATTATATATATATATATATATATATATAAATGTTGTGGAATTTTATATGTACGTAGCATTGCTCATAAAAAAAAAAAATAAAAAAAAAATGTAGGACCTGGGGTCGTGCGGCGTGAAAGGGGACACTAAAAAATACACATGATACCACGTCTCTGCCACATGATTGGCCATTGATTGAAGTGCAACTGTACAAGATCCAATTCAGTTCACTATGAATAAACACAATCCTATAGCCAAGACACATCAACTCTCTGCTACATGCATGATGCATGGCCACAATTGCAAATACAATAGCAGCTAGTCCACTATAAATGAACAAAGTCCTGGTGGGTTAAACATATGCACTACTGAAACACGCATTAATAGTGCCACCAAAATTGTCTTCCACTCTACTCCATGGGCATGGCCAACCCGATCTCTCTCCCTCTATATGAAAAAGTCCCACTCAAAAACACTTTACAAAGAGCCTTTGATAGCTTAATCTTTCTCCTTCTCCTTTCTCTCCTTATTTATCGTCTCCTCTTCTTCAACAATCATGGTCTCACTTGGCTCCTTGCTTTTCTATGCGAGTCATGGTTCACCTTCACTTGGGTTCTAATCATCAGCTCCAAATGGAATCCCGTAGAGAATAAAACGTACCCAGACCGCCTCTTGCAACAGTAAGATGTAACATATTGTGCCAATGATAAATGACTTATAGTTGCCACTATAATTCATCTATGGGTTATTTCATAAGGGAAAAATATAAACACCAAGAAAAAGTCATTTTTTCAAGTTTGAAAATGCGACATGAAAGTCACCATTTCAGAGTATTTGATCAGCGTACAATAAACACGACCTATTTATCATGAGTAGTGAAACAGTTACTAATGTTCACCATCTTCACACACTGTTACTATTATATAAATCATGCATATAATTCTGGATACAATGTCTACGAGTGTAAAAAGATTTTCATTTCACTATATTCTTTACTAGGTTATAGGTGTGTAATATGATTTATTGATCCATGTTACGTTATTCATAACTTTGAGTTCCAATTATCTTGATATAGGGTACCTGAGCTTCCATCAGTGGACATGTTTGTGACAACTGCAGACCCTGTGCTAGAACCACCAATAATCGCAGTAAACACCGTGCTCTCTTTGTTGGCAATTGATTATCCATCTCACAAGCTTGCTTGCTACGTATCGGATGACGGTTGTTCTCCAATCACTTGCTACTCTCTTGTGGAAGCCTCAAAGTTTGCAAAGCTTTGGGTTCCATTTTGTAAGAAGTACAATATTCATATTAGAGCCCCCTTTAGATACTTTTCCACTAACCCCCAAACGCTTGGTGGTAGTTCAAGTGATTTTCAACAGGAATGGAAAAGAATGAAGGTAATCCAAAGCTTAAGTTAGGTGTGAAAATTAATTTTCTATCTAAAGTCACAAAAGTTGGTTTTTTTTTTTTTTTTTTTTTTGGAAGTTGGGGTGTGTGTGTATATATATATATATTAATTAGAGAATGCTTTTGTTTGATATACTATCAAATGGGAAAGTGATGAGATCGATGCCTGCCTTTAATTTAATTATGTTCAAATTTGTTTGTCTTCATCAATTGTAGGATGAATATGAACGGCTTAGCTGCAAAATTGAGGATGCTGTCCACAAGTCAGTGCCATGTGATCTTAGTGGGGACTTTGCAGAATTCTCAAATGTAGAACGCAAAAACCATCCAGCTATTATCAAGGTGATTCCCAAAAAAAAAAAAAAAAAAAAAAAATCAATTATAGAGTGGCTGCTGGCCTCTTTTCTTCTTTTTAATCATTTCAAAAAATCTGTTTGTCACATTCATTAACTGTTTTTTCATATTATAATTAGTGTAACATCATTTTTATATCATATAATTGCTAACAGTTTTACTATGTATCAAGTACAACTTATTGCAGTTGATTGTTGTAAAATTTTTTATTAAATTTGTGGTCCATTAGACTCATTGTTTGGGATGACCTTTTAGCTTAAATAGCTGACCAATGATTTCTAAATGCAGCTGACTCATGACTAGTGACCTGCTATTTCTATGATTTGTGGGAATTTAGGGCCCGTTTGATAGCAAAGTTTAAGTATTGTTGTTCAGTTTTCAGTATTATGAAAATATATGTTTGAGTGTTATAGAAATACATATTAGAAATGTTATTATTGTTTAAATACTGAAAACTGTTGTTTAAAAGCCACTACCAAACTTGCCTTAATTTTCTACTTTTATCCTAAACTAGCCTTCCTAACTTAGGAGACCTAAGTTTTGCCCTTTTCCAAAAAATATATAAACACTCATTTATAAAATCTTATTGTAGGTAATATGGGAGAACAGGACAGGTCTTCTAGATGGATTGCCACACCTGATCTATATATCAAGGGAGAAGCAGCCAAAGCATCCACATCATTATAAAGCAGGAGCCATGAATGTTCTAGTAAGATATTTTTCATGGAAAATAAAATTCATAGAAATTTTAGCTTTTATATAAAACATCCTAAAACTCCTTATCAATGTATTCTAATTGATCATCACCACTTTCTTTTTAAACCGTTTGTACCATCTATAGGCCAGGGTCTCTGGTTTGATGACAAATGCTCCTTACATGCTGAATGTAGACTGTGATATGTTTGTCAACAATCCTAAAGCTGCTCTTCATGCAATGTGCTTGTTATTGAGTCCCAACAGTGAAAAAGAAATCGCATATGCTCAATTTCCACAAGTGTTCTATGGTGGATTAAAGGATGATCCGTATGCCAATCAGTTAGTGGTTTTGTATGAAGTGCGTCAAATTGAACCTTTATCTTACAAATTAAGACTTTTCTTTTTGTTTCCATCTATAAACAACATGAAATTTCATAAATATGTTGTATGACTAAAGAAAATATGCTAACAAAGAAGTAATTCACTGATTGGTCAAGTATTAACTATTTTTTTCTTATATGCGTAGTATCTGGGGCGTGGAATGGCAGGACTTCAAGGACCTTTATATGGTGGAACAGGATGCTTTCATAGAAGGAAAGTTATCTATGGTCTATCCCCAAATAATGTATATCCAGTAAATGGTAAGCAATTTGATTTTGGATTTTAACCTATAAAAATGTTATTCTGAAAACTTTCATAAGCAACTAACCTTTTTGTGGCACGTGACAATACATGAACCATTGGGTCCAAGAGACATGCACTTCATTAATGGGGATTTTCCTTGACTAATATTTCCTTTTTCTCTTTCCCCTTTGTCAGAAAAATTGATTGAATCTATTCTCTTAAATTTTGGGAGTTCAACCGAGTTGATCAATTCAGCTGCTAAAGCTTTGAAAGGGAAGACAGATACAGTGGCCAATCTTCGAAATTCTATTCATGCAGCAAACCAAGTCTCTGGTTCCTCTTACGAGCATGGAACAAGTTGGGGTACAACGGTTAGTAACCAAAAAATGCAATGTTAGATTCACGATGTGTTTTTTTTTTTTTTTTTTTTTTTTTTTCCCAAACATTCAATTACTATAACAAAAATTTTGGGTCCCTAAACTAAATCAACCAAAAATATGCAAATTTCAAATTGGGGAACGTAATTTGGTAGCTCAACCACACTATACAAAACTTTGAAAGTTAGCCTATTGCATGGATCAATTTTAATGATTATATTCTTTCAAATTAAAAAAGCTCTAAGTAGCAAGTACATTTCACTGGATATATAGAGGAACTTAGGAAGATGCACATTTATATTTTAAATACAATAATTGTCAATGACAAAGATAAGAATATATCTTCTAAACTGGTTTGTATTCAACTTTATATGTCACACATGTTGAAAAATTCAATCATGTACCTATGTTTTTCCTCATAAATTAAGTTTTAACTTCCTAATGTTATTTTAAAGTCTAGATTGAAATGACATTATTCTTTAAGGATAAACTGTTATGGAATGTTTCCTATCTATATTCATGGAAGCTTACATATTATTAAGGACAAACATTATCTACTAATTTTATTCTAATAAGTCGATCCATGACTTCATTTTCAAATTGAATGATGTTTCTTTCCTTGTTATTTTGTTTAGTAAGTTTTTGTTATTTTCTTTTTGTCCAACTCTGATGACTGTGGCTACCGGCCCTGAATCAGGTGGGCTGGAGATATGGATCGACAACAGAGGATATCCACACAGGACTAATGATCCATAAAAGAGGCTGGAGATCCATATTCTGTACACCGGATCCACCAGCCTTTTTAGGGTGCGCACCTTCAGGTGGACCTGCTGCAGCGACACAAATGAAGCGGTGGACCACAGGCCTGCTTGAAATTCTTTTCAGCAAAAGTTTTCCCTTGTTTGCCACACTCTTTGGAAAGCTTCAATTTAGGCAATGCCTAGTCTATCTTTGGATCCTCACGTGGGGCATGCGCCCTGTTTTTGAGCTGTGCTATGCTGCTCTGCCAGCGTATTGTATCATTACCAACTCTCACTTCTTGCCCAAGGTGAGGGCAAACCTCAACCCTCCAATTTCATTGATTTTCTCAAAGCATATGTATGCATGTTTTGATAACTCACTAATTTGAGTTTCTTGCATGATTGTGGTCATATCTTTGTTTGATATTTCTTGCATGATCTTTTTTTTTCCGGTGAAAATAATATGTGGTGTTAATCTGTAACAAAAGATAACTAGCTTATACAAAGCAATATAAAATCTTGATTTTCTAGCGTTTGTATATATGAAGGAATGCAAATCATTTAAGCTTAACAAATGAACTAATAAGTCATCATATATGCAACCCTAATACTGACCTCCATATCAGGTGATAGCTTGCGTTGTTTCATTCTTGAGCACGTCATCAATATTTCTTCTATATTTATCCCTAAATGAGATTAGCAAAATTTGCATGATGAAGCTCATGAAACTATAATATATTCAAAATCTACATTATAGATTTTTTTTTTTTAACTGTTTTTTCCAATCTTAAAATTATTCAGGTTCAAGAACCAACATTATATATACTAGTTGCAATCTTCGTCATTTACAACATATCCACTTTATCCGAGTATCTAAGAGCCGGCGAGTCAATTCAAGCTTGGTGGAATAACCAAAGAATGTCAAGAATAAACACAGTGAATGCATGGTTATTCGGATTTCTAAATATCATACTCAAGCTCTTAGGAATATCCGAAACAGTCTTTGAAGTAACACAGAAAGACCAATCTAATGATGATGCCAATGATGTTGAAGCTGGAAGGTTCACCTTCGATGGGTCCCCAATTTTCCTCCCAGGTACAACCATTTTGCTGGTGCACCTAACTGCGTTGGTTGTGACTTTATTAAAGTGGCAACCACCACCTCGTGATGGGCATGGGTCAGGGCTAGGGGAGGTCTTCTGCAGTGTGTATTTGGTGATATGCTTCTGGCCATTTTTGAAGGGTTTAGTTGGGAAAGGAAGACATGGAATTCCCTTGTCCACCATATGGAAGTCAGCTGCTTTGGCATTATTTTTTGTGCACTTGTGCAGAAGGACTACAATGGATTGAGACTTTGATCATGAAATTATTTTATTTTCTCATATGAGTTTAGGCTTTGGTCATGAAAGTATGATGTTACTACAGTAATTTCAAACTGAAATTTAGAAAATCAAAAGCTGTACGAAGTTGATATTATTAAAAATATGTGATCTTAGGTTGTTTCCCCTCAAAGTTTCAATCCATTCCTCTGAATTGGATTAATTTTATTTCCTATCTTCACAAACAAAGTGGTTTCTAAACAACCCGCGGAAGGATTACAGTGAAACTTTGTTCTTTATGCATAGCAAAATAAAGGATTTTAATGTTTTTATCATATATACTGTAATCTAACTAGTAATTTCTTTTTTTAACTGGTTAGAAATCTATCCTAAAGTTCTCCCCGGGAGATAGAGCCCGAGACCCCCTTAAACCCCCCCAAACAAAAAAAGAAAAAGTACCCTACGTACGTTAATTTGCCGTTTTGCTTGATCTGTACCACATCTGTTTTCTGTGCTATCATGAACAACAAATATGCTATCTTTCATCAGTTAACTTAGCCAACTAGTTTATGTAGTTAATTGTTGTTCAAAAAGTACTTTTTGGTGCTAATTTTTAGGACCAGTTTCATTTTATTTCTCCCAAGACTATATGTATCTAGTATTGGTTGTTTAGAAATGTGTCCATATTACCATGCTCACTACTCATTTTACTCTCAAAAAATGTTCACAAGTTTAAAGAATTGAAGACATGTTGCCGACCCTCATTTCTTTTTAGTTCTTATTAAAACTAAATTTTGTCATTTTTTGTTTAACGTTGCAGTGTAACTTTATCATACGCTCACCGAAAAATGCTGAGTTGTTTTAATAGATTGTTGACATGTTGCTCCATCGTAATAAAATAAAATAAACAATTTCTAACCCGCTTATAACAGACACGTTAGCATGGCATGAAATGGACAAATCACATTTATTTATTTAGAAAATAAAAACAAAAAATGCAGCAAGTTTAAGAAAATGATAGCAATCAGACAAAACCAAGAAAAATTTAGGCACAAAAAATTTGAGTAACCAAAGAGAACCCCACACCACACCTCATAAGTCATAACAGATATTGGAATATACTATCATATATACTAACTAACAATATGCGACAATCATATTCCATGCGCATAATGTTGATTTTTTATATTAAATATTAAATAATTGTATTAATCTGATTACAGAGTGGCTGCTGGCCTCTTTTCTTCATATTAATGATTTCACCAAATCTGTTTAGGTCACCTTCATAAATATTTTGTAGATTATTAATGTGATAGATTATAATTAATTAGTGCAACATTATTGTTTAAACATTGAAAACTGTTGTTCAAAATACCCTATCAAACAATCCCTTAATACTCGCTTTTCACATTTACAAGGGCCACTTATTCCATAATTCACTCTTTTTTCCTCATTTCAACCTTATCACTTCAAAAATATGGGGCCATAAGTTTTTGAGAGGCCTGCTCCATAGAATGTGCACACAAAATTTTCTCCTATGAGTTTAGTGGTTTGTCCTATCTCAATCTCTCTTCCACAAACCAATACTCCCAATTTTTTTTCGACCCTCTTAGTTTGCTTAATAATCTCCCAATTACTTAAAAGAACAATAAAATCACAAATTCAAATTTAACTATTTGACTTTCACAACTCCAACTATATATATATTACCTTCAGAGTAAAGTTAGGGATACAAAGCAATATTTTTTTTCAAACTTATTATTATTATTGGTGTTGTTATTGTTAATATGATCAGTTGTGATTACATTAATATCACTTTTTATCTAAATTCATCATTTACACTATTTTTATTATACATTAATCATAATAAGTTATTAATGTGATAGGTTGTGATTACATTAATGTCATTTGTTGTCTCCATTTAATATTTCTTACTTTCATGTTAAGTCGCGTGCCACATCTAGGCTAATATATACGACCAATCCACTCATCAATGACCCAAACCGACTAACAAAAGTCAAAAACCACTCCTCTATGCCCATTTCCTTTCCAATGGCCAATTCATCCTCTCCTCCTTTATGTGAAAGAATCAAGCAAAAACACACAGTACAAAGATCCTTGGAAACCATTATCACCTTACTCCATCTTTCACTCCTTGTTTATCGTCTCCTCTCTTTCAAAGACCATGGTTTCACTTGGCTTCTCGCCTTCTTATGCGAGTTGTATTTCACTCTCCATTGGGTTCTTAATGTCATCACCAAATGGACTCCTGTGGACTATAAAACATACCCCGATCGCCTCTTGCAATGGTATGTCTAATTTCACATCTTTTCTTCTTCTTCTTCTTCTTCTTCTTTTTCTTTTTGTGTGATTCACCACATTACCTATCCTTTTTTATGACTCCCCAATAATTTTCAATTTTACGTAGCTTTTATATACCAAAATGAAAACAAAATAAATAACGTATGCAACATGTTTAATGTTCATAACATCAAGTAGAGAATTTTATGAATAGGATACCAGAGCTTCTTCCTCCAGTGGACATGTTTGTGACAACAGCAGACCCGGTGCTAGAACCAACTATCATCACAGTGAACACCGTGCTCTCTTTGGGTCCATTTGCTGAAACTGAAAACTAAAAACTAAAAATTGAAAATACTGTAGCAAAATAATTTTTAAATGGGTAAATAGTACCATGGGACCCATTTTTAATATTTTTTAGTATGCAAACAGTGCTGCAAACAGTGCTAAACAGTGCATAACAGTGTTTTTTGTCTTCGAACAGGCCGGGCAAAAAAAAAAAAAAAAAAACTCAAACGTGGACGCACACTGAAAACACAGAGGCCAAACGCCCTCTTTGTTGGCAGTTGATTATCCAGCTAACAAGCTTGCTTGCTATGTATCTGATGATGGGTGTTCCCCTCTCACGCTCTACTCTCTCATTGAAGCCTCTAAATTTGCTAATCTTTGGGTACTATTTTGTAAAAAATACAATATTCAAGTTAGAGCTCCCTTCAGATACTTCTGTTCCCGCGAGTCCATATTGCCCGGTGACCATTCTCCAGGATTCCAAATGGAATGGAAAAAGATGAAGGTAATTGAGCCAGATTATGCTTCGAAATAGTACCACTTAAAAAAAAAAAAAAAAAATTGACTGAAACTTAAATTTTGAATGTAGAGATAAGAGAAGGGTACGTAGGGAAGAAATTGGCCCAGAACTTGAATATTACTGTAGAACTATTAAGATTATAACACATATTTAGTTTTGGTCATGTCATTATTGCAACAAGTCCAGCTCACTAACTAAGTCCAAAAAATTATTGTTGAAAAAGAATCCCTCTATTTCAAATGTTAAACAATAATTCATTTATTATGCGGTCTAATTTTTTTTTTTTTTTTTGGAGAATTATGTGGTCTAAATTAGATGTAGAGATTTCACTTAATTTAAAATTTAAAATTAAATTAAAATTTTAAATTTTAAATTAAATTAAAATATAAAACCTGAACCACCGAATGAAATGTTTTATGCCTGAACATACTAAAAGTTTGCCTCTATTTTCTTGATAAGATAAGTATCACAAGCTAGAAGGAAAATTTGAATATGTTGATCAAAACTCCGTACCATATGATAATTCTTCGGAGTATGTGCCATTCAAGAACATCGAGAGTAGGAACCATCCAACTATAATCAAGGTAGACCATTTTATTTAGTTTCAATTAAATTAATGCTTAGTTTTTTTCAATGAAAACTTAATGCTTATACTCATCTGAATTGCAGAACAAGGACCATTTAATTGTCCTTTGGGTGGAGTGAAATATCAATAACTATGAAGCTTTATCAGTTTTAAATGAATGGATAATTCCATTTCATAAGAAGAATCATTATAAAAGTTCTATTATTATGTTTTAAAGCGTTGCCTTGCAATTCTTCTATAAAAATAAAAATAAAATAAAAAGCCTGGCCATGCAATTCTTCTAAAAAAAGCTTGGCCTTGCAATTCTTCTAAAAAAAATCGTGGCCTTGCATTAAGTCAATAACTATCTATTCTGCCCTATCAATGACTCTCTTTTTTCTTTTTTTCTTTTTTGCTAGCAAGCTCTATCATTCACTTATTGATTTAAGGCCAAAGTTCTATTTCATTTACAAATGTTGATTTGGAAGCATGCATTTGATACTCACCCCCATAAAGTTTTTTTTTTTTTTTTTTGGTTGAGAATACACCCCCATAGAGTTTTAAGAGAGTATTCAAAAGTTATTCAAAATGTTAGGACATTATTTTTAAATAAAGAAAATGACATTCACTTTTAACTCTTTCTTTTTATTTTTAATATTGGATAGGAGGTTTGAGATTGTGGAAGAGGTCAAAAAATGCTACAGCTTAAAAAAAAAAAAAAAAAAAAAAAAAAAAGATATTAAAGTTTTGAAATTTATAGAGTCAATTAATCATCATGCAAAATCGTCCACTTGGTGGACTTGATAATATTTCATCCTTCTAGGATGGAGTCATAAACTTTATGAACTTTAATAAATTCATCCTTCTAGGATGAAGTCATCCACTTTATGGACGTTAATAAATTCGTCCATTTTATGGATAATAATAATAAGCTCGTCCACTTTGTGGACTTGATAATATTTCATCTTTCTAGGATGACGTCGTCCACTTTATGGATAATTTTCTATAAACAAACACTTTAGCAATGTCTAAATAAACTTCTCTTATTATGACAAACCATGCATTTGTAGAAAAAGTAGTTCTTTAAAAGAAGAAGACCTACCCTTCGGGCTCTAAAAGAGTTAATGTAGCAAAACTAAAGTAAATAGAAAAAACTGAGTATAGCTAAAATTAACTAAGGATCTGTTTGGATACAGCTAAAAACTGAAAACTGAAAATTGAAAACTGAAAACTGAAAACGCTGTAGCAAAATAATTTTTAAATGTGTGAATAGTATCGTGGGACCCATTTTTAATGAAAAAGTTGCCGAAAAGTGATATTCCGTGAACAATGCACGAATGCACTGTTCACGATTGAAAAGTCAGCCTTTGCGGCTGAAAGCAAAAAAAAAAAAAAAAGGGGCTGAAACGTGTTTGCATCCAGACGTGGACGCAAAACACACAAACCAAACATACACTAAGGTAAACTAGAAATAAAGGGGTGCTGCTTTTCATGCCATCCTCTCTACTGGTAGTACTTCCGTAGATGCTTAACGTTTCATGGATGGTGTGATTTTCATCCGTCCAACGTCTCCAGGTGGTAGGTGCCTTTCCTTTGCTATGATGTGATTTGGTAAGGTCCTTCCCAGTTGGGGCCGATCTTCCCCTAGGCAGGGTCTCTAATGGCGCCCATGACCTTCTGTAGAACAAGATCTCCAATCTGAAAATCTCTATGTCAGACTCGGGAATTGTAGTGCTTGGCCATGTGGTCCTGTTATCGTGCGAGTCTTTGTTCAGCCGTCGCCCTGACTTCGTCAGCTAGATCAAGCTATAGACACATAGCCTCATCATTCTTGCGTTCGTCACGATTGTCCACCCTGTAGCTTATGAGTCTGACCTTGGCTGGAATGACTGCTTCGCCCCCATATGTTAGCCGAAATGGTGTCTCTCTTGTAGGAGTTCTTGTTGTTGTCTTGTATGCCTATAGTATGCTTGGTAGCTCTTCAAGCCATATACCCTTTGCCCTCTCGAGCCAAGTCTTGATAATTTTGAGCAAGGATTGGTCGTGACTTTAACCTGTCCATTAGTTTGAGGGTGGGCAGGGGAGGAGTAATGATTTTTGATCCCTAACTACGAGCAAAAGCCCTGGAAAGAGTCGTTGAATTGTTTCCCATTGTCTGAAACTAAGACTATAGGGATCCTAAACCTGCATACGATGAACCTCCAAACGAAGCTTCGCACGTTTTTCTCCGTAATAGTGGCTAAGGCTTCAGCTTCCACCCATTTTGTGAAGTAGTCTATGCCCACTATCAGGAACTTCAGCTGTCGCGCCACCATTGGAAATGATCCTATGATGTCTAATCCCCACTAAGCGAACAGCCATGGGGTTGTCATTGGGGTCAATTCTTCGGACAGCTGTCTAATGACATTGCTAAACCTTGACATTTGTCGCAGACTTTGACATAAATCTAAGCATCCTTCTGCATGGTGGGCCAGTAGTACCCCGCTCAGACGAGTTTGTGCACCAACGATCGCGACCCTGAATGATTTCCGTAAATCCCTTCGTGTACTTCTCTCATGACGTAGTCAGCTTCTTTAGGACCTATACACCTTAGGTATGGGCAGGAGAAGCCTCTCTTGTACAAGATATCCCTCATTAAGACGAATCGCGCTGCTTGGTCCTTTAGCTTTCTTGCAGCCTCCCTCCCGTCCTGTAAAACACCATTTTTTAAGTAAGAGACTAATGGTGTGGTCCAGTTGCTTTTAGAGCCTATCTTCTATACATCGACGGAATCTATTAGTGGAGAAAGCTAAACAAAAAAAAGTACATTATAAAAGGCGGTCATCTGTTCTGCCGAAATGGCTTTGGCAAGGCAATCGGCTTGTTTGTTCTCTCCTCTGGGGATTTGGATGATCTTAGCCTTCAACTCGTCTACCCTTCTCCTTACCTGCTCCAAGTATCTCTTTATTCTTTCGCCTTTGCACTCATAGTCCCCATTCACATAGTTGGTGACGACTTAAGAGTCGTAGTAAAGAACCATGCTTGCGGCTCCTACTGCTTTGGTGATATTAAGTCTTGCTACTAAAACTTCGTACTTTGCTTCATTTTGGTGGTAGGGAAGTCGAGGCGAACCATACATTCAATCTTGTCTCCTTCAGGAGAAAGAAGCACGACACTTACTTTGCCGACCTACCTATTCGACGACCCATCTATATATATACTCCATTGAGGGCATTCATTTGCCCCATTGTCTTCCTCATTGGTGAATTTCGCTATAAAGTCAGGGACGACCTGTCCCTTGATGGCGGTACGCGAGCAGTACTGAATGTCAAACTCACTTAACTCTATTGCTCATAGTGCCAATCGGCCAATAGCTTCGGGATTGCTCATTGCCCATTGTAAAGGTTTGTTGGTTAGGATGATCACCATGTGGGCTTGAAAGTACGATTTGAGTTTGCAGGTTGTCGTAACTAAAGTGAAGGCGAGCTTTTCCATGGGTGGATACTTTTCCTCTACACCACAAAATGCTCGGCTAGCGTAATATACAGGCTTTTGAACCTTGTCTTCTTCTCTGACCAAGGCCACACTAACGACTGCCGAAGAGACGGCCAAATAGAGGAAGAGCTTTTCCCTTGGTTGCGAAGGACTTAGCAGCGGTGGGGAAGAAAGGTAAGCCTTCAGATCCTCGAACACTTGCTAACACTCAGCAATCCATTCGAACGACTTCTTCAGCGTGCGAAAGAAGGGTAAACACTTATCTGCCACCCTTGATACGAACCTATTTAGGGCGACTACTTTTCCGTTTAAACTCTACATTTCTTTTACGTTCTTTGGGGGGGGGGGGGGGCATCTCTACTATGGCTCTGATCTTGTCTAGTTTGGTCTCAATACCTCTTTGAGACACCATAAAACTAAGGAATTTTCCCGTTGTCACTCCAAATGCACACTTACTTGGATTGAGCTTCATGTTGTAGGAATGAAGGGTGCTGAAAGTTTCCTTGAGATCCTTCAAATGATCCTCCTCTCTTTAGCTTTTTACCAACATGTCGTCGATGTAGACCTAAACATTCCTTCTGATTTGGTTTGCAAATATCTTGCTCATAAGCCTTTGATATGTCATGCCCATATTCTTAATGCCAAAGGGCATCACTTTGTAACAAAAAGGACTTTGGCTGGTAACAAATGAAGTCTTCTCTTGGTCTATTTCATCCATCCAGATTTGATTATAACCTGAAAAAGCATCCATGAAGCTCAGTAGTTGGTGCTGAGCTGTAGAGTTTACCAGTATGTCAACTCAAGGGAGAAGGTAGCTATCCTTGGGGCATACTTTGTTCAAGTCCGTAAAGTCTATGCACATCCTCTACTTCTCATTGGCTTTCTTGACCATTACCACATTTGTTAGCCAATCAAGGTAGTATACTTCGCTGATGAAGCCTACCTTTTGTAGCTTGCCAACTTCTTTCGCTATTGCTCGATCTCGTTCTTAGGCAAACACTTGCTTCTTCTGACGGACGAGTGGAAAAGAATGTGACACGTTCAGCATGTGTACCATGACTGATGGGTCAATTCCTGGCATGTCTTCATGACTCTAGGAAAACATGTCCTGGTTTTCCTTAAGGAAGGCTACGAGTGCTAAGCGAACCGTAGGGTTGGTGAAAGTGCCGATCCTCATGGTTATGTCTAATCTGGAGCTATCAAGGGGTATCTCCTCGAGCCTCTCTACGAGTTATGCCCCCGTCCGGTGTTCTTTTATGCTCATGGTCTGTAGATGGTCGTCCATCTCTAACATCGCAATATAGCATTCGCGTGTAGCTATTTGATCCCCTCGTAATTCCCCTACTCCGTACTCAGTGGAAAATTTGATCATCAGGTGGTAGATTGAAGTTATGGCCTTCCATGAGTTAAGGGTAGGTCGTCCTATGATGGCGTCGTAGGCGGAGGAGCAATCGACAACAAGAAATGTAACATCCTTAGTGATTTGTTGAGGATAATCCCCAATTATGACAGGTAATGCGATTACTCCGAGGGGGTATACTTTTGTTCCTTCAAACCCAATGAGTGGAGCGTTGGTTGGGACTAGACGTTCTCTATTGATTTGCATCTGTTAGAATGTCGGGTAGTAGAGAATGTCTACGAAGCTTTCATTGTCAACTAAGACCCAGTATGTGTAATAGTCTCCTACCTAGATGCCAACGACGAGTGCGTCATCATGCGTGTGGTGAAGACGTTGGGCATCTTCTTCTGAGAAATCAATAATGAGGCCGTCGGCCCATAGCATCTTTAGGACGACGCCTGTTAGCTAAACGTTTTAAACTATTCTAAGGTAAGTCTTTCAAGCCTTTTTGGACGAGCCGGTGGTCGCTATGCCTCCCACAATCATCCTTGTGTCTCCTAAAGGAGGTCTGGGTCGCTCGTTGTCTCGTCGGGGAGCCTACTCTTAAGGAAGTGGATCTACTCTCTCCCTACTAACGAACTTCTGTAACTTCCCTTACTTGATGAGGGCTTTGATCTAATGTTTCAAGTCATAGCAGTCAGCTGTATTATGACCCTGATCATGATGGAAACGGTTGTATTTGTCTCTAAACCGTTTGTTGGGATCTCCCTTCAGCTTTTTAGGGAAGGTTAAGGCTCCCTCGTCCTTGATTTGCATTAGGACTTGGTCGATTAGGGCAGTCAATGGAGTGAAGCTCGTGAATCTCCCCGCAGGGGGCTTAGAGTGTCTATCATCCCTTCGTCCTCCAGTTCTTGCCATCTTCCGCCCTCTGTCCTGTCATGTATCTTCTTGCCTTTCTCTTTTCTTGGATTTCTCCTCTCGGGCCAGAAGCACATCTTTAGCATTCATGTATTTTGTCGCCCTGTAAAGCACATCTGACATAGTATTTGGATCGTTCTTATATAGTAAAAATAGGAGCTTATCCTTCCGCAACCCATTCGTGAAAGCAGCTACGAGTATTTTGTCATCAGCTTCATCGATTAAAAGTGCTTCTTTGTTAAAGTGTGCTATATAAGATCTCAACATCTCATCTTCCCATTGCCTGATGATCATCAGGAATGCAGTAGACTTTTTATACCTGTGTCCCCCAATGAAGTGCCAAGCAAACTGGGCGCTTAGCTCCCTGAAAGTACTGATGGAGTTAGGCGTCAATCTGGTAAACCAAATTCTTGTGGGACCCTTCAGCTTAGTAGGAAAGGCTCTGCACATGATCTCGTCTGGTATTCCTTGTAGGTCTTGAAGGATTCCAAGCGGTCTAAGGGGTCTTTGGATCCATCATAGTTTTCCACCTGTGGCATACGGAACTTTGGTGGAAGGGTGTAGGATGAGACAAATGCAATGAAGGGCGAGTCAGTTCGATGGACCAGGTCGTCGAGGTCATTGACACCTGTCCTCTGAGGGCATTCATCATAAGGTCCATCAGTTCCTTCATCATCTGCATCTCTGCTACTATGTGAGGGGGGAGCCGTATCTAAGCCAAAGGGTGGGCTGGTATGCTGTCGCTCTTGTCTGCTTGGGGCATTGCTGCCTTTCGGCCCCTCTTGGTTCCTTTTTTTAGTGTTGGTTCCTTCTTGATCTTCGTTTTGGGTGTTCAACGCTGCATTTTTCTGACGCAACTGTTCTTCCAGGTCGTGGTTTTGCTTGGTGAGGCGTTCCACAGCAACTACGAGAGTTTGAACCTGTCTCTCGAGGGCAGCCATGGGTGGTTCATCTCCTTGAACGTCATTGGTGGTTGCCATTGAGTGAGTGAGCACCATGCAACTTTTTGTCCAGGAGGCGATGGTATGGCTTATAAATCACAATTTCCCATACACAGCGCCAACTGATGATGCTAAAAAAACCACCAGTAAATCACACGGTCCTTATGCGCGTGTAACAAAACCTACACAACAAAAAGAGAAAACCTAACAGAGAGCACCAGTGTGGTGCCAGCCAAATACCTTCCGAAGGTCAAGTTAGAACTTTTCACAACTCTAGAGTGCCAAAACTGGGGTGAATTATGCGTACCTTAATTTGTGAGGGTATTGAGGCTTTTATAATAGTAAAGGGTTGACATCTCTTCCTTGGGTTAGAAATCTTTTCCTTATAGGAATCCTTATAAGTGTATATTGCAGAATCATTTCCTTGTAGGAGACTAACACTGAGCATGGGGCACAAGAGATTTCCTTATACACACATGCATGGTGGCTAAGTCAAGATTATGTCAAAACCATCAGTCTCGTGTATCTCCTTCAGCTTAGTGGCGTCAACTTTCCATCCTCCCTACATTGACCTCGTCAGCTTAAAGCCATAGACTCCCTACTGTTTTCACTTGTTGATGGACACAAATAAAGCTGACGGGTCTATTTGGAACATTAGTGAGCGTATACTTACAATTTTACCCTCATCAAAAGCCATGTTACTAAACAAGTACAAAACTAATAATAGGTTTTTTTTTTTTTTGGGGGTAAGTTTAAACCTTTTTTTTTTTTTTGAACGAGATTGGAGGGAAGCTAATGTATGATACAAGACATATTTTGTGGGAGCTAGCCTGGTCAAAACTGAAATTTCAGGGTTTCAAATGATACGATTTTAAAAATTCATTTCTTGATTTGAAACTAGCAAACTATAAAGTTTAACTTGTAACAATCTTAACCGTCATGGTTCAATTTGAAAATTTTGAAACCATATAGTTCATTTTGAAATTAAAATTTGAAATGTAATTTATTATTATTTTCTGCCTCATTTCATTTATTTTCTCTTTTCTTTCTTAAATTTGATTTCTTATAAATTGGAAAAATCTGAAATAAAATCCTTTTAGAGGTAGAGACTTTGATACACTTAATATACCCTATAGTCTATACATGTATCATAAATCTTTCTTGCCGCTTTGCATGCAAGTGAATCACTGTTGGCAACAATAAATAGCTCATAAAGCAATGATAATGTGACATTAGATATATATAATTTTAAAAAATAAAAATTTTAATTGATTATACACTAAACACTGAATGAATCTATTACATGAATTTGTAGTCAATATGATTTTGAATCGACTCTCACATGAGGACCAATATACTTTTAGTTCGACATTTTTTGTTTTGGTAAACATAGTCAATTTTTGTATTATTGTATATCAACCATCATAATAAATATTGTTAGGTTCTAAATATTTAAGTATAAATTTTTAGGTTCTAAATGATATGTGTGTTGGCAAACCGAATTCATAAACTTGTCTACAAATAGATCTTAGTGTCTATGAAGTGTTCTAAACATTGCTCTAAGTGCTACAAGTCATTATTCAAGAATGTACAAGTTGCAAGTTCAGGATTTAAAAACCAGGCTGGCTCAACCAATCGAGAGAAGCATTCAATCGATTGAGATTCGATCTACATAATTTTTTTTTAAAGCCCAACAACCCATTAAACATTTAGGGTTTCAATCGAACTTACTCGATATGTAAGGAAAACACTAACCACGTTTTCCAAGTCTTGGAGAGCTACTCTTTTGAGATTTAAGAGGTTTTGTGCTTCTACTCTTTCAAGCATTTACCGGAGTTCATTCACATACTACAAGTACCAGTGGAATAAAGTTGCAACTCAAGCTTTAGATATCAAGTGTATCGAAGATCAAAGGCATGAATTGGAGGTTCATGTTGCAGCAGATCCACATCAAAGAAGTTTGAGGGTTTCAGAGCTAGGTTTGATAATCATAGTTAAATTTACTACGAATTAAATATTCTTGACTGTAAACTTCTATTTGATATAGTGGATTTTTCTTTGTAGGATAGTTCCCCCTAGGTTTTTTACTTTGAAACTATTTTATTTTATTGGTTTTCTTGGATCATCATATCTGTGTCTTATTTACTTTTCCACTACATGATATGTGTATGTGCAAGTTAGATTATCAAGACAATGTAAGAGATTGAGTGATGAATCTAACTGTACATTTAAGTGAAAAAGCTTAAGAACAATAAAAATGGAAACTTTAACACTTTAATGTCTAGAGAAATGAAAATGCTAAACCAAGAAAGTAAGGAAGACATGGGAAAATATGTGGAAACCCCTCTGAAAAGGATAAAAAAAAAACCACAGGTGATTGAAGGGGAGAATGTGCCTCACTCTTAGAGCTCTCTATTATGTAAAAGTCAAGGTTTTCATACAATGGTGATGTTCTTCTCAAAGAAAGCCTTTGTTTCTACCTTACTTTTCCTACCCAAGCTTCTACCTCTTTCTTACTATCTTTCTAGGTTCTTGCCCTAACTATTTAGCAACATGTTCCTCTCTTATAGTACGAAAAATGTTGTTAGGTACATAAGGACAGGTGTCAAACTTTGATTTCTCCATTTGAATCCTAATAAAGCTATTGTTCTATGTTAAGGCTAGAGGAGAGAGAAAACACGCCGATGTCAGGGTAGTGGGGTGAAGGGCGGCTCTGCTACAACGTGGGGAGTAAGCCATAGACAAGGAAAGGGACATCAGGAATACTAGGAGTGATGAACGTGTCCTCAACAGTGGTCCAACACAAGCTCAACCAATTAGGGGTGTTCTATAGCATTTGACCATAAGGGGTCGCTATCTCCAGTTTACGCTAGTGCTAGGTATCCATATATTAGGTGCAAATCTCACTCTTCCCCAAGATGGTCACGCCATTGGCATGAACCAAAGATCCACTTTTTCAGCCAACATTCTCCTTTCTTTCCTCACAACTAGCCCACGATATGGTTCGGATCCAACCATGTCAGCATTCACACATGCCTTGGCTGGTGTTATGTACAATATGTGTAATAAATGTTTAACCTAGATCTATATAATTGACTTACATATCAACCTAGCAATAAAATTAGGTTAAACATTGTGCTTTCAGCGTTTAAAAACCAATGGCGGAGCCACTTAATGACCAAGGGGGGCCTAGACCCCCCTAAAATTTTTGAATAAACTTTAAAAAATAATATATTTTTTTTTTTGGAAATATCCTAAATAATTTGAAATTTTTTAAATAACCTTATCATTTTGCCCCCCGTACTTGATAATATACATATATATTTAAGAAAGTAAAAAATAAAGATAAAAATATTTTTCATTTAAATAAAATACAATCCATAAATACATATGTCAACCAATTACAATAATTAAACATTTAGCATCTTTAAAATGAAACACATAAGTATTTTAACAATTACCTCAACAAATAAAATGGAAAAATTGAGTTATGAAAATATTGTATATTACTATTTTACATTTCATACACACACGCAAAATATATATATATATATATATATATATATATGACCCCCTAAAGATAAATTCATGACTCCGCCACTACTAAAAACTAACAAATATTATTTGCCTTGGTGAATATTATAATTTCTACGACTAATATCACTTATTCTTTTATTGAACAAATCGATAGATCCAACTAATGAATGTGGATGAAGGCAAACGGAAAAATGTTTGTTTAGGATAGTTTTAGAAAATTCTATAAATAAGGATATGTCATCTGACTTTATATTTATAGTAAGCTAAAAAGTAAAAAAATCTTTGGCTTTGTATCCCCGTGTACTAGTCAAAGTAATTTGTATTGGCTCTTGCAAATGATGCATGTATCACGTATCTCCTTATTACTTCTAATGAATTTACTAAATCTCAGCAATAAAAAATAAAATTAGCAATTTATAAAAGAGACTTGGCTTGGGAGAATCAAATATTGATGATTGGGATTTGAATATACAATTATATATATATATATATATATGTGTGTGTGTGTGTGTGGATTGATTAAATATTGGGCTTGGTTGAGAAAGGGAAGTAATCTTTAAATGCCGCTACTTAGGGGTGTGCATAAAACCGAAGAATCGAAAAAACCAAATGAAACCGACAAAACCATGTCCAAAATTTCAGTTCAGTTTTAGTTTGGTTTGGTTTCGGTTTCTATTTCTCACAAATCGAAGTTTCGGTTTCGGTTTTCAATATGTATGCACCAAACTGGCCGAAACTGAACTGAATAATATATATAATATATTTTATATTATAATATTATATATATAATATAAAATCAGATTGGGCCGGCCTTGCAAATATATTGGGCAACCTGCAACTAGGCCTTTCAAATGCATTAATGCATTAGGCCTCAGACCTTGCATATAACCAAGCCCATTAATTCATTAAACTAATTAAATATCTAATTAAACTCAAATTAATTAGGTAAACTAATTTAACTAAAACAAGATTTTAAAAACCTAGCACACGTTTCACTCTTATCTCATTCTCACTCTCACACACAGAACACAGCCTCCAGCCCTCCACAGTCACTCTCACACACAAGCAAGAGAGACAGAGGGAGACCTTTCACATCGGTAAGTTTTACTCCACAATCACTCCAAATCTTCTTTCTGCCGCCGGCCTCCGCACACCGGCCCCCACGTGATGGCCTTCCCAAACCGATCTCCCCACGACACAATCATCTTCCTTATTTTCTCACAGTATGATTCTTCTTTTTTCTTTCTCTCTCTTCTCTTTTCTTTCTCTGTCGCTTTGTATCAACTTCGTTTATCAGCTTTGTTCAACTACTCTATTGCTTAATTTCTCCATGATTTCCTCTCTCTTTTTTATATTCTGGGTTTGTTTAATATTGAATCAACGCTATTTTTTTAATTTTTATGTGCAAATAAAGTTAGGGTTTTGAAAAAACCATGTGCTTAGTTGTTTATATTCTGGGTTTGTTTATTTTTCAATTTCCTCTCTCTTTTTTATATTCTGGGTTTTTTTTTTTTTTTTTTTTTTGCCCTTTCTTAGAAAATAAATGATAAGGAAATCGAAAAAACCGACAGAAACCAAAACAAACCGAAACCGACGGTTTTTCAACTATTTCAGTTAGTTTCGGTTGAGAATTTCACAAACCGAAAATTTCGGTTTCAGTTGGCCAACACTTAGAAAACCGACCAAAACCGAACCAACACACCACTACCGCTACCTATATAAGTGAGAGGTTAAGTGCTTATTTAGTATAACTTATTTTTTAACATTTTAAAACTTTTTAAAATGGGGAATTGTTTGAAATACTGTATCTAGAAAAAAGTGAATTAAAAAAATTATGCTAACAAAAGTTACAAAAGAATTTGTCATTAATATTATTTTATTTAAAAATATTTATTTGATTGAATAATTAGTATTATATATATATATATATATATATTTTAATTGTGTATGAGTAATATTACATGTACAAATTATCTTATAACATTTTTACAAATTGTTATTGTGACCAATTAATAATGGGTCACTAATAATTTTTTTCACAAACATTTTTTTTTATCATTTGTCAATAATTACTCATTGTATTAGCAATTTATAAAATAAAATAAAAAATTCCACCATAGCATTTTTGATTGTGTATTTCAATTTAAATACAGGTCAACAATAACAACGTACAGCTGGATTCAAAACCCAAAAATAAATAATAAATAAAAAACAGCTGATACTTTCTATTGCTTTCTTCCTATGGTCCAGGATTGTGAAACGTCACGCCTTATGTCATAGACAGTCACAACTAAAATAAAAAATAATAATAATAATAATAAAATAAAAATAAAAATAAAAATAAAACCTCAAAATCTCTCTGCATTTATATATGGCGGCATTTATATACTGTAACCCGCAGTTCGAAACCATCAACCCCATTCCAGCTTCATTTTTTTTTTTTTTAATTATATTTTTATTCCATTAAGTTTTAAATACATAAATTTTATAACATTTTTTTTTATAACTACTAAGGTATCATGCATATTGTGATTAATATACAATTAATAAAAAAATGATATTAAAAATGGTCTCATACAAAAGTTATTTAATAATTACAATATACCACCTTGACATGTTAAAAAGTTATGAAATTTGTGATATCTCCAGCCTTGTTGTAGTAAAAATATTATTAATTTGTTGTAATATATATATATATATAGAATTTAAATTAGTTTTTAATTATTGTTCAGATTGTGCTAAATATTCATTTCAATTTTCTTAATTTTGGTGTCAATTGACTTACTTATAATATTCAACACGAAAGCCAAGATATATAACTACCTCACACTCTTAATAAATAATGCTCCATCTATCCCAATTTATTTGTTTTGTTTGAAAAGTCAAACATTTTAAGGAAAAATCATTTATTATCTTGTCTGCCTTATAAAATATTAAAATTGTGTAAGTTTACAAAACTACCCTTAAATAAATTTATCAGTTTTTTTAAAAAGATTTATTCTTTATGAGGCAATTAAAATGGTGTCCCAATTAAATTGAATTTTTTAAATATTAGTTAGTTTTCTTTTCAAATAGTTTTAAAAATAAAGTATGAGTATACTAGGAACATTAGTAAACTAATAATTTTTATTTTTCGAAACAGGACAATATTTTTGGACATCCCAAAATAGAATAGAGAGCAAATAAACTAGGACGGAGGTAGTACCACCTTATCAAAGGGCGACGACAAGTGTTAATTAGGATGGTCACATGACCACTTGACTTGAAAATATTTTTTATATGCTTTAAAAAAATTGAATTCTAAATTAATATGAGTCTTTGACCATCCTAGGAAAGAAAAAAAAAACTTAAACACTCTATATAACTGTAGGGTCAGTTTTCGCAGCCCAAGCCCAAAAGATATGGGTTGAAGGCCCAACGAACCCGAAACAATGAATTTGTAGAGAGTGGATCGAAGGTTTAGGTACTGCCCGGCCTTCACCGGACCGGAACTACTTTATATCTTATTGAAAGAATACTTAGACCAATTTACAACTGAGGGATGCTCCTCGGCCATTGGCCGGGGAGGCTTGTTTCCCAGGCCTCTCTCTTTTTTCCTTTTTCTCCCCCCCCCCCCTTTACACTTTGCTCGTATCCCTTATATATTACTCTCTTCCTCCTTCTGTTGATCATCCATTGGCCTCTCCTCTAGCTGCCTGTCTCATCAGAGATCGTATCCGTGCTCAAGTGGTTCACCCTGATCGATGTAGCCCTGCCCGAGGGTTGCATCCCCATTAATGCAGCCAGAAGGGTTAGGTGAGCGTATTAAGTGTGGAGGTGACAACTTGCTCTGGGTTTGTCCCCCCCTCCCCTTACAATTATCCTTAGTACGCCGAGGACGAAAGGGTCCTCGGCGTGGATCCAAAGAAGGGTTTCCCCCCAAATTGGCCTCGGATAGTCATCCTTCCTCGGAGTGGGCCGTTTGGGCCTAGCTTGGAGTGGGCCAGGGCTGCCCAGTCTTTTGGCCCCACAATAACAATTTGAGCTCATTAAAAATAAAATTCAATCTCTCTAAAATTTTGGTCCATTGAATATTGAACCAAAAAATTGTGAGAAATGTTGTTTTCACAATATTTTGGAAACAAATCATTAATAATAGGTTGTTGCTGGTAGACAAAAAAATTAATTTCAATAGTAGGTTCAAATTAGAACCAGTAAAATCTTACTACCTATATAGGCTTTGTTATAAAACTATTGCAAAAATGTTGTGAATGTAGCACTTCTTAAAAATTTCTCAAACAAACAAATTAGCCCAAAAGCCCAAATCAAACGTTCAATTGTGATTTTTTTTTTTTTTAATTTTGTTTTCAAATGGCATATTTTAAAATTGCTATTTTTTTAATAAAAAAATGCACACTTTTCGATTAGCTAATTTGTCAGTGCTTGATTTAGTCATTAATTGAATTTATTGGATTTTTGTGACATTTTTTTGAAAAGATAATGCATTTGGTTAATATTGTTACTTATTTAGAAAATATGTTGGTAATTGAGTGGAAGATCAGTAACTTAATGATTGTTTGGTTGTATACATTGATAATAAAGCTATCATATCACACAACAATTTCAAAATATGAAAACTTGTGAAAAGAAATTTAAAACTTTATGTATTTGCTCGAGTTTTTATATATATTTTTTTGTGATGTTAATATATTCTTGTTTTATTTTTATTAAAAAATTTAAATTAAATTTAAATTTTTTAATGACCATCCTAAAAAAAAAAATTCCTAGAACTGCCACTAACCTTATCATTAGTATTGTTGAATGCTTTCGTACATAAACATGAGTTACAAACTAGTAATTTATATATAATTTTTAAATACAAGGTTAGTGAATTTAATTTTTATAAATTCATAGCAAATTTTTTTTTTATCTAATTAACATAAATAATATAATTTCAACTTATATTAAGCTATTAACTATTAGCATAGATTTATGAATAGGTAAAAATGTTTAGTCATGGTTTTACTATAAATGGGAAATGAATATCTTAATCAAGTAATTCATGAATAAGTTCTAGCTTATTCAACAATAAAATAAATCAAACTTGAACATATAATCTTGTTTGATGATAAACTCGAGATTGTCTCATATTTGAAATGAAATGAAAAATTCAAAAAATTTTATACTCTACTCAACTTTACTTTACTTGTTTGTGGCTTAAAGTATGGTACATGATATTATATGTTTTTATGCACTCAATATTTCAAGCGAAATTTAATGCCTTATCATCAACATATAAAAGAATGAGAAAATCAATCTATAGAGAAAAAAATTGGACAATTAATTTCAGACTTGTAGTTGTGGCAGATTAGCTCCAAATAAAAACTAATAAAAATTTATAAACTCAACTATTATATATATATATATATATAAATGTTATGGAATTTTATATATACCTAGCATTGCTCATAAAAAAATGAGCTATGTTACTGTCACATAAAATGACACAACTTGAGTCACAACTCATTACATGAGCAAATTATAGCACAAATTATACCATTTTATATGGCAGTAGCGTAATTCTAAAAAAATTATATAGGACTTGTGGTCATGTGCGATGCGGAAGGGGACAATAAAAAATACACAAGATACCACGTCTCTGCCACATGATTGGCCATCGATTGAAGTGCAACTGTACAAGATCCAATTTAGTTCACTATGAATAAACACAATCCTATCGCCAAAACACATCAACTCTCTGCTACATGCGGATTGGGATGCAATACCTAAAATTTTAATGGGTCCGGTTAGCGATTAAGTGATCCATTTTTAAAAATATTTTCTCAAAAATTGAATAAACTGTTAATACTTTTTTAATTTTTAAAAAATACTTTTTTAAAATAAAAATAATATATACACACATTAACAAAATTCAATTTTAATCTAATGACTTAAATCTTTGACACCTCACCAAATAACAAAAACCTGTCCACGCCCTAACTTTTCATAAACTCAAAAAAGAAAAAAAAATTCTCTCTCTCTCTCTCTCCCCCCCTGCACAGCTGCCGCTCTCTGCCTTTCCTGCAACCCATTATCTGCCTCTCCTTCAATCCATTGTCACAGCAGCACGGTACCAGTGAGTTCTATGAATCAAAATCATCACTTTTTTAATAGTGATTATAGAGTTATTATTATAATTTTTGCATCTCACTGACATTATCTCCTATAGATCAAGACATCCAAAACAAAAACCCAACAAAAAAAGAAGAAGCAAGATTTATTATCTCCTATAGGAAACTCAATCTTTTTTGCCCAAAAGAACCAAGATCACGAAAAATAAACCTTTTTTCCTTTTTTTTTTCTCTCAGTTTTTAAGAGTAACAAGAGCAACAGCAAACCAATAATGTTTGATTTCTTATAACGTGAGAATGCTACTCAGACACGAAAAGGACAAGACAAGACGAGAGAAACTAATCACCTTCTTCCGTACAACAACAACCGGAAATTCAGTACAAATCCGAACTAAGAAAAAGAAGCAAAAGAGACCCAATATAAAAACAAGAAAAACCCAGCAGAGCACAGCACCAACTAGTCTTGAAAATATGGCAGAACCCTCAAACTGTAAGAAAAACAGTCAAACAAAATTGAAAGCAAAGCAGGGACGTTGTTGAGCTTGTGAAGAGTTGTAAAGGGCACTAGATAAGAGACAGAAAACTCAGAATAAACCCACAAACAAAAAAACAATTTGGGGTCCAAGAAGCTTAAAACAATTCTAAGAACCAAATCAGACACATACTTATATAGAAACAAGATCATGAATTATTTATTAAAAGCAGAACGATGATGATGAAACAATAATATAATATATATATATATATGTATATATGAGAGAGAGAAAGAGAGAGAAAAAAGAGGATATACTTGTGGTGTTAGAGATAAGAAGAAAGGAAAGTGGCAAAGGCTGTTGGGTCAGGGTGAATACTGAAAAAGGCTTTTTTTTTTTTTTTTTTTTTTTGGAGTTTGCTTTCAAAGTCAGTGTATAATGTATATAATAAATTATGGATGACAAATTTTGATCATTTCTGGTACTCTGTGTATCTGTATCACTACAAACAGACAAAATCAATGCGGTTACAATTAAAAAAAAAATTAAAGAGAGAGGCTTGGCCTTGTGTGGACTGATATCGAGCTGCTGTAACAATGGATGGAAGGAGAGGCAGAGAGTGGGCTGAAGGAGAGAGAGAGAATGAAATATTTTAAGGGCAAAATAGTCCTTTTAATAATTGTTGGGTGTCAAAGATTTAAGCCACAGATTTATTTATGGCTGAGATTTTAGCTTTTGCCCTAGATATTGCACGGGATATGAATCCGCTAGTCCACTATAAATGAACAAAGTCCTGGTGAGTTAAACACCTGCACTACTGAAACAGGCATTTATAGAGCCACCAAAATTGTCTTCCTCTCTACTCCAAGGGCATGGCCAACCCGATCTCTCTCCCTCTGTATGAAAAAATCCCACGCAAAAACACTTTACAAAGAGTCTTTGATAGCTTAATCTTTCTCCTTCTCCTTTCTCTCCTTATTTATCGTCTCCTCTTCCTCAACAATCATGGTCTCACTTGGCTCCTTGCTTTTCTATGCGAGTCATGGTTCACCTTCATTTGGGTTCTAATCATCAGCTCCAAATGGAATCCCGTAGAAAATAAAACGTACCCAGACCGCCTCTTGCAACGGTAAGATATAACATATTGTGCCAATGATAAATGACTTTTAGTTGCCACTATAATTCATCTATGGGTTATTTCATAAGGGAAAAATATAAACTCCGAGAAAAAGTAATTTTTTAAAGTTTGAAAATGCGACTTAAAAGTCACCATTTTAGAGTATTTGATCAACGTACAATAAACACGACCTATTTATCATGAGTAGTGAAATAGTTAACTAATGTACACCATCTTCACACACTGTTACTATTATATAAATTATGCATATAATTATAGATACAATGTCTACGAATGTAAAACGATTTTCATTTCACTATATTCTTTACTAGGTTATAGGTGTGTAATATGATTTATTGATCCATGTTACGTTGTTCATAACTTTGAGTTCCAATTATCTTGATAAAGGGTACCTGAGCTTCCATTAGTGGACATGTTTGTGACAACTGCAGACCCTATGCTAGAACCACCAATAATCACAGTAAACACCGTGCTCTCTTTGTTGGCAATTGATTATCCATCTCACAAGCTAGCTTGCTACGTATCGGATGACGGTTGTTCTCCAATCACTTACTACTCTCTTGTGGAAGCCTCAAAGTTTGCAAAGCTTTGGGTTCCATTTTGTAAGAAGAACAATATTCATGTTAGAGCCCCCTTTAGATACTTTTCCACTAACCCCCAAACGCTTGGTGGTAGTTCAAGTGATTTTCAACAGGAATGGAAAAGAATGAAGGTAATCCAAAGCTTAGGAGTGAAAATTAATTTTCTATCTTAAATCACAAAAGTTGGTTTTTTTTTTTTGAAGTTGGGGTGTGTGTGTGTGTGTGTGTGTGTATTAATTAGAGAATGCTTTTGTTTGATATACTATCAAATGGGGAAAGCGATGAGATCGATGCCTGCCTTTAATTTAATTATGTTCAAATTTGTTTGTCTTCATCAATTGTAGGATGAATATGAACGACTTAGCTGCAAAATTGAGGATGCTGTACACAAGTCAGTGCCATGTGATCTTAGTGGGGACTTTGCAGAATTCTCTAATGTAGAACGCAAAAACCATCCAGTTATTATCAAGGTGATTCCCAAACAAAAAAAAAAAAAAGGTTCAATTAATTATAGAGTGGCTGCTGGCCTCTTTTCTTCTTTTTAATCATTTCACAAAATCTGTCTATGTCACATTCATTTAACTGTTTTTTCACATTATAATTAGAACAACATTATTTTTAATCATTTAATTGCTAACAGTTTTACTATGTATCAAGTACAACTTATTGCAGTTGATTGTTGTAAAAAAATTTATTAAATTTATGGTCCATTATACTCATTGTTTGGGATAACCTTTTAGCTTTAATAGTTGACCAATGATTTCTAATTAAATGCAGCTGACTCTTGACTAGTGACCGGCTATTTCTATGATTTGTGAGAATTTAGGGCCCGTTTGATAGCAGTGTTTAAGTATTGTTGTTCAGTTTTTAGTATTATGAAAATACATGTTTAAGTGTTATAGAAATACATATCAAAAGTGTTATTATTATTTAAATATTGAAAACTGTTGTTTAAAAGCCATTACCAAACAGGGCTTAGTTTTCTACTTTTATCCTAAGCTAGCCTTTCTACCTTAGGAGACCTAAGTTTTTGCCCTTTTCCAAACTATATATAAATGCTCATTTATATAATCTTACCATAGGTAATATGGGAGAACAAGACAGGTCTTCAAGATGGATTGCCACACTTGATCTATATATCAAGGGAGAAGCAGCCAAAGCATCCACATCATTATAAAGCAGGAGCCTTGAATGTTCTAGTAAGATATTTTTTGTGGAAAATAAAATTCATAGAAATTTTAGCTTTTATATAAAACATCCTAAAACTCCTTATCAATGTATTCTAATTGATCATCACCACTTTCTTTTTAAACCGTTTGTACCATATATAGGCTAGGGTCTCCGGTTTGATGACAAATGCTCCTTACATGCTGAACGTAGACTGTGATATGTTTGTCAACAATCCTAAAGTTGCTCTTCATGCAATGTGCTTGTTATTGAGTCCCAATAGTGAAAAAGAAATCGCATATGCTCAATTTCCACAAGTGTTCTATGATGGATTAAAGGATGATCCATATGCCAATCAGTTCGTGATTTGTTATGAGGTGCGTCAAATCGAACCTTTATCTTACAAATTAAGACTTTTCTTTTTGTTTCCATCTATAAACAACATGAAATTTCATAAATATGTTGTATGACTAAAGAAAATATGCTAACAAAGAAGTGATTCACTGATTGGTCAAGTAATTAACTATTTTTTCTTATATGCGTAGTATTTGGGGCGTGGAATAGCAGGACTTCAAGGACCTTTATATGGTGGAACAGGATGCTTTCATAGAAGGAAAGTTATCTATAGTCTATCCCCAAATAATGTAGATCCAGTAAATGGTAAGAAATTTAATTTTTGATTTTAACCTATAAAAATGTTATTCCAAAAACTTTCATAAGCAACTAAATTTTTTGTGGCAAGTGACAATACATGAACCATTGGGTCCAAGAGACATGCACTTCATTAATGGGGGTTTTCCTTGACTAATATTTCCTTTTTCTCTTTCCCCTTTGTCAGAAAAATTGATTGAATCTATTCTCTTAAATTTTGGGAGTTCAACTGAGCTGATCAATTCAGCTACTAAAGTTTTGAAAGGGAAGACAAATACAGTGGCCAATCTTCGAAATTCTATTCATGCAGCAAACCAAGTCTCTAGTTCTTCTTACGAGTATGGAACAAGTTGGGGTACAACGGTTAGTAACCAAAAAATGCAATGTTAGATTCGATTTTTTTTTTTTTTTTTTTTTTCCCAAACATTCAATTACTATAACAAAAATTTTGGGTCCCTAAACTTAATCAACCAAAAATATGCAAATTTCAAATTGGGGAACGTAATTTGGTACCTCAACCATACTTTACAAAACTTTGAAAGTTGGCGTATTGCATGGATCAATTTTAATGATTATATTCTTTCAAATTAAAAAAGCTCTAAGTAGCAAGTACATTTCACTGGATATACAGAGGAACTTAGGAAGATGCACATTTATATTTTAAATACAATAATATCAATGACAAAGATAAGAATATATCTTCTAAACTGGTTTGTATTCAACTTTATATGTCACACATGTTGAAAAATTCAATCATGTACCTATGTTTTCCCTCATGAATTGAGTTTTAACTTCCTAACGTTATTTTAAAGTCTAGATTGAAATGACATTATTATTTAAGGATAAACTGTTATGGAATGTTTCCTATCTATATTCATTGAAGCTTACATATTATTAAGGACAAACATTATCTACTAATTTTATTCTAATAAGTCGATCCATAACTTCATTTTCAAATTGAATGATGTTTCTTTCCTTGTTATTTTGTTTAGTAAGTTTTTATTATTTTCTTTTTGTCCAACTCTGATGACTGTGGCTACCGGCCCTGAAACAGGTGGGCTGGAGATATGGATCGACAACAGAGGATATCCACACAGGACTAATGATCTATAAAAGAGGCTGGAGGTCCATATTCTGTACACCGGATCCACCAGCCTTTTTAGGGTGCGCACCTTCAGGTGGACCTGCTGCAGCGACACAAATGAAGCGGTGGACCACAGGCCTGCTTGAAATTCTTTTCAGCAAAAGTTGTCCCTTGCTTGCCACACTCTTTGGAATGCTTCAATTTAGGCAATGCCTAGCCTATCTTTGGATCCTCACGTGGGGCATGCGCCCTGTTTTTGAGCTATGCTATGCTGCTCTGCCAGCGTATTGTATCATTACCAACTCTCACTTCTTGCCCAAGGTGAGGGCAAACCTCAACCCTCCAATTTCATTGATTTACTCTAAGTATATATGCATGTTTTGATAACTCACTAATTTGAGTTTCTTGCATGATTGTGGTCATATCTTTGTTGGATATTTCTTGCATGATCTTTTTTTCTTTTTTTCTTTTTCCGATGAAAATAATATGTGGTGTTAATCTGTAACAAATGATAACTAGCTTATACAAAGCAATATAAAATCTTGATTTTCTAGCGTTTGTATATATGAAGGAAAGGCAAATCATTTAAGCTTAACAAATGAACTAATAAGTCATCATATATGCAACCCTAATACTTACCTCCATGTCAGGTGATAGCTTGCGTTGTTTCATTCTTGAGCACGTCATCAATATTTCTTCTATATTTATCCCTAATATATTCAAAATATACATTATAGATTTTTTTTTTTTTAACTGTTTTTTCCAATCTTACAATATTCAGGTTCAAGAACCAACATTATATATACTAGTTGCAATCTTCGTCATTTACAACATATCCACTTTATCTGAGTATCTAAGAGCCGGTGAGTCAATTCAAGCTTGGTGGAATAATCAAAGAATGTCAAGAATAAACACAGTGAATGCATGGTTATTCGGATTTCTAAGTATCATACTCAAGCTCTTAGGAATATCCGAAACAATCTTTGAAGTAACACAAAAAGACCAATCTAATGATGATGCCAATGATGTTGAAGCTGGAAGGTTCACCTTCGATGGGTCCCCAATTTTCCTCCCAGGTACAACCATTTTGCTGGTGCACCTAACTGCGTTGGTTGTGACTTTGTTAAAGTGGCAACCACCACCTCGATGTCAGAGCGTTGGTTGTGATGGGCATGGGTCAGGGCTAGGGGAGGTCTTCTGCAGTGTGTATTTGGTGATATGCTTCTGGCCATTTTTGAAGGGTTTAGTTGAGAAAGGAAGACATGGAATTCCCTTATCCACCATATGGAAGTCAGCTGCTTTGGCATTATTTTTTGTGCACTTGTGCAGAAGGACTACAATGGATTGAGACTTTGATCATGAAATTATTTTATTTTCTCATATGAGTTTAGGCTTTGGTCATGAAAGTATGATGTTACTACGGTAATTTCAAACTGAAATTTAGAAAATCAAAAGCTTTACGAAGTTGATATCATTGAAAATATGTGATCTTAGGTTGTTTCCCCTCAAAGTTTCAATCCATTCCTCTGAATTGGATTAATTTTATTTCCTATTTTCACAAACAAAGTGGTTTCTAAACAACCCGTGGAAGGATTACAGTGAAACTTTGTTCTTTATGCATAGCAAAATAAAGGATTTAGTGTTTTAATCATATGTACTGTGATCTGACTAATAATTTCTTTTTTTAACTGGTTAGAAATCTATCTTGAAGTTCTCACCGGGAGATAGAACCCGAGACCCCCTTAAACCCCCCCAAGACAAAAAAGAAAAAGTATCCTACGTACGTTAATTTGCCGTTTTGCTTGATCTGTACCACATCTGTTTTCTGTGCTATCATGAACAACAAATATGCTATCTGCCATCAGTTAACTTAGCCAACTAGTTTATGTAGTTAATTGTTGTTCAAAAAGTACTTTTAGGTGCTAATTTTTAGGACCAGTTTCATTTTATTTCTCCCAAGACTATATGTATCTAGTATTGGTTGTTAAGAAATGTGTCCATATTACCATGCTCACTGCTCATTTTACTCTCAAAAAATGTTGACAAGTTTAAGGAATTGCAGACATGTTGCAGATCCTCATTTCTTTTTAGTTCTCATTAAAACTAATTTTGTCATTTTTTGTTCAACGTTGTAGTGTAACTTTATCATACGCTCACCGAAAAATGCTGAGTTGTTTTAATAGATTGTTGATATGTTGCTCCATGGTAATAAAATAAAATAAAGAATTTCTAACCCGCATATAACAGAAACGTTAGTGTGGCATGAAATGGACAAATCACATATATTTATTTAAAAAATAAAAACAAAAAAATGCAGCAAGTTTAAGAAAATGATTGCAATCAAATAAAACCAAGAAAAATTTAGGCACAAACAATTTGAATAACCAAAGGGGATTTGGAACTAGGAAAGAGATTGATGAAAGAAAGAAGACAAGGGGAGAGAGATTGACAGCAACATCAAGAGAACCCCACTCCACACCTCATAAGCCATAACAGATATTGGAATATACTAACTATCATATATACTAACTAACAATATGCGACAATCATATTCCATGCGCATAATGTTGATTTTTTATATTAAATATTAAATAATTGTATTAATCTGATTACAGTGTGTCTGCTGGCCTCTTTTCTTCTTATTAATGATTTCGTAAAATCTGTTTAGGTCACCTTCATAACTATTTTGTAGATTATTAATGTGATAGATTGTGATTAGTACAACATTATTTTTATAATAATTAATCATATTGACAACTTTTATTATGTACAAGTACAACTTACCACATCAATTAATTATGTTTAACAGATTCCCCCCCCCCCCCCCCCACCCCAAAGAGCTAATATTTGATATTGTGTAGAATTTGATTTCTTTATTTAAAAATAAATATATGATGTAACACTAATAAACCTTTTTTTATGAATAAGAAATTATATTAAAAGGAAGAAGAAGAGGAAATAAACCTAGGTTGTCAACATCTTCTTAATATTTAGAGGTCATTTGGTAATGTTATTATAGTAACGTTGTTTGTATTTTTTAAAAATACGTGTGAGTGAAAAAATGTAAAAATACGTGTAATGTTGTTTAAACACTGAAAACTGATGCTCAAAATACCCTACCAAACAACCCCTTAATACTCGCTTTTCACATTTGCAAGGGTCACTTATTGCACAATTCACTCTTTTTTCCTCAATTCAACCTTATCACTTCAAAAATATAGGGCCATAAGTTTTTGAGAGGCCTGCTCCATAGAATGTGCACACAAAATTTTCTACTATGAGTTTAGTGGTTTGTCCTATCTCTATCTCTCTTCCACAAACCAATACTCCCAATTTTTTTCAACCCTCTTAGTTTGCTTAATAATCTCCCAATTACCTAAAAGTTAAAAGAACAATAAAATTACAAATTCAAATTTAACTATTTGACTTTCACAACTCCAACTATATATGTTACCTTCAGAGTAATGTTAGGGATACAGAGCAATTTTTTTTTTCAAACTTATTATTATTATTGTTGTTGTTGTTGTTGTTGTTAATATGATCAGTTGTGATTACATTAATATCACTTTTTATCTAAATTCATCATTAATACTATTTTTATTATACATTAATCATAATAAGTTATTAATGTGATAGGTTGTGATTACATTAATGTCATTTGCTGTCTCCATTTAATATTTCTTACTTTCATGTTAAATCGCGTGCCACATCTAGGCTAATATATACGACCAATCCACTCATCAATAACCCAAACCGACCAACAAAAGTCAAAAACCACTCCTCTGTTCCCATTTCCTTTCCAATGACCAATTCATCCTCTCCTCCTTTATGTGAAAGAATCGAGCAAAAACACACAGTACAAAGATCCTTGGAAACCATTATCACCTTACTCCTTCTTTCACTCCTTGTTTATCGTCTCCTTTCTTTCAAAGACCATGGTTTCACTTGGCTCCTCGCCTTCTTATGCGAGTTGTATTTCACTCTCCATTGGATTCTTAATGTCATCACCAAATGGACTCCTGTGGACTAAAAACATACCCCGATCGCCTCTTGCAATGGTATGTCTAATTTCACATCTTTTTTTCTTCTTCTTCTTCTTCTTTTTCTTTTTGTGTGATTCACCACATTACCTATCCTTTTTTATGACTCCCCAATAATTTTCAATTTTACGTAGCTTTTATATACCAAAATGAAAACAAAATAAATAACGTATGCAACATGTTTAATGTTCATAACATCAAGTAGAGAATTTTATGAATAGGGTACCAGAGCTTCTTCCTCCGGTGGACATGTTTGTGACAACAGCAGACCCGGTGCTAGAACCAACTATCATCACAGTGAACACCGTGCTCTCTTTGTTGGCTGTTGATTATCCAGCTAACAAACTTGCTTGCTATGTATCTGATGATGGGTGTTCCCCTCTCACACTCTACTCTCTCATTGAAGCCTCTAAATTTGCTAATCTTTGGGTACTATTTTGTAAGAAATACAATATTCAAGTTAGAGCTCCCTTCAGATACTTCTGTTCCTGTGACTCCATATTGCCCTGTGACCATTCTCCAGGATTCCAAATGGAATGGAAAAAGTTGAAGGTAATTGAGCCAGATTATGCTTGGAAATAGTACCACTTATTTTTAAAAAAAAAAAAGACTGAAACTTAAATTTTGAATGTAGAGATAAGAGAAGGGTACGTAGGGAAGAAATTGGCCCAGAACTTGAATATTACTGTAGAACTATTAAGATTATAACACATATTTAGTTTTGGTCATATGTCATTATTGCAACAAATCCAGCTCACTAAGTCCAAAAAATTATTGTTGAAAAAGAATCCCTCTATTTCAAATGTTAAACAATAATTCATTTATTATGTGGCCTAATTTTTTTTTTTTTTTTTTTTGAGAATTATATGGTCTAAATTAGATGTAGAGATTTCACTTAATTTTAAATTTTAAATTTTAAATTAAATTAAAATATAAAACCTGAACCACCGAATGAAATGTTATATGCCTGAACATACTAAAAGTTTGCCTCTATTCTCTTCTTAGGATGAGTATCACAAGCTAGAAGGAAAATTTGAATATGTTGCTCAAAACTCCGTACCATATGATAATTCTTCGGAGTATGTGCCATTCAAGAACATCGAGAGTAGGAACCATCCAACTATAATCAAGGTAGACCATTTTATTTAGTTTCAATTAAATGCTTAGTTTTTTTCAATGAAAACTTAATGCTTATACTAATCTGAATTGCAGAACAGGGACCATTTAATTGTCCTTTGGGTGGAGTGAAATATCAATAACTATGAAGCTCTATCAGTTTTAAATATTTTTTAAATGAATGGATAATTCCATTTCATAAGAAGAATCATTATAAAAGTTCTATTATTATGTTTTAAAGCGTTGCCTTGCAATTTTTTTATAAAATAAAAATAAAAAATAAAAAGCCTGGCCTTGCAATTCTTCTAAAAAAAAATCGTGGCCTTGCATTAAGTCAATAACTATCTATTCTGCCCTATCAATGACTCTTTTTTTTCTTTTTCTTTTTTTGCTAGCAAGCTCTATCATTCACTTATTGATTTAAGGCCAAAGTTCTATTTCATTTACAAATGTTGATTTGGAAGCATGCATTTGATACTCACCCCCGTAAAGTTTTTTTTTTTTTGGGTTGAGAATACCCCCCCATAGAGTCTTAAGAGAGTATTCAAAAGTTATTCAAAATGTTAGGACATTATTTTTAAATAAAGAAAATGACATTCTCTTTTAACTCTTTCTTTTTATTTTTAATATTGGCCGGATAGGAGGTTTGAGATTGTGGAAGAGGTCAAAAAATGCTACAGCTTAAAAAAATATAAAATATAAAAAAATAAAAAAATAAAAAGATATTAAAGTTTTGAAATTTACAGAGTCAATTAATCTTCATGCAAAATCGGACCAATGTATATCCTCACGTAAAACCCATTATCCTTGCCCAATTAATCATGGGATTTTTTTTTTGACAAGATTAATCATGGGATTTAAACTAGAGCTATGTACTATAGTATAAACACCATAATCCAAAATTTCACATTTATGTCATGGCAGGGCTGAGTTTTTATTTTTAAAATTAATCTTTATATAATATGAAAAGGCAAAAATTGAGAGGAATTTCAGTTAATTATCCAAATTAAACTCTAATTTTTTTATAAAAAAAAAAAATTAAAAGAAGATTGTATCTTTATTCTAATTGTATTCCAATTTTATGCTAAAGTTCATTTTAATTTTCTTATTGTATAATACCGAGTGTCTTCAAATTTGAGATGTGTGGGCTACCCATCCATTGTGGGTGGGGGTGAGTGTCTTCAAATTTTAAATACACTATTACAATTATATGCAAAGCGTCCTTCCAATTATACTTTAATAAGGGTTGGATTTTATCTCACTTCAATTTCTCACAAGTAAGCCGTAAGATTTGAGTTTTTTTACATTAATATATGTATTTTTTAGGACAAAATATGTTTATATTATTAAAAGTACTTAGCCAGCAAACTGGGTACGAAAGTTTAAAATATGATTTTATCTCAAAAAATAATTTTCTTTTTCTTTTAATTTATACCCTTTTTTTTTAGAATATTTTATTTTATACCTGTATGTATTAATTTTGATAATTATAGTAGACATTAATAAGTATTTATTATGATTGTATTTGTATATGAAATATTAAATGTGATTTTCAATAATTATGATAGCCATTAATAGGTATTTATTATTACTTTATTTTCTTATGTAACTATTAAATTTATAATTATGGTAACTATTAATAGGTTTTTTAACGGTTGTGTTTGATTATGGAAATATTTACTCTAGTATTTAAAGAAATAAAATGATATTTAAAGATTCTAATTGAGTGTTTAAATATAGAATAAAATTTAAATTCAACAAAAAAATATAGCTTAAAACGTAAATTGCACCCTCTAAAGTTTAACTAATATTTATTTTAGTCCTCTAACTTTACTTTCATTCAATTGAGTTCTCTAAATTTCAAGTTTATCCAATTCAAGTCTTCCCTCCAATTTCATTAAAAATTTTCCATTATATTTTTTTTTCTCACATGAAAAAAATCTATAAAATTAATAAAAATATTTTATAGATATATTTTGTGATAATATTTTTTCAATTTTTTTTTTTCCATTAGTTAATTCCTTACTTAACATCAATTTTTTTTAATGGAATTGGATAAAAAGCCTAAATTGAATAAATTTAAAATTTAGAGAACTCAAATGAACGAAAGTAAAGTTAGAAGACTAGAATGAATTTCATTTGGTGTAATTTGCATTTTAGACAAAAATATAATTTACAATATTGATGTGTAAAATTGTGAGGCCTCTGTAGCAAAATATTGTGAGTTTAACCAAAAGTAAAACATCTTCGATTTTATATATATTATAAATTTTGTGCCAATTATGCTTCATCGTAAACTTGCAACTAAACTTAAAACATATAAAAAGACTCAATTCAAATTTATTATGCTTTGTGTAATGATATTATAATGAAAATGCTAAAGTTGTAAATTTTTTTACAAAATACTGATATGGTGAGTAGTTATTGGTAAGTAAAAAAGTAATATAAATAAATGTGTACCGTCTATTACTTATTACTATAGCGCTCCATTTATTTCGATAGAAAACCTTGTCTAAAGATAGTTTTCTATGTTTTCCAATGTTTAGTAATATCAGAAAAAATGAGTCAAAGGAAAACTATCATTAGTTAACGAAAAATGTATGGCTTATTTTTAGAAATTGTTTTTCATTAAATGTTTTTGGAAAACAACTTTATCTCAAAGCATGCTAAATAAGGGAAGTTAGAAGATTATTTTTCAACTCCCTTAAGATTATTACCAATCATAGGAAAATGAGATAGTTTTATGGAAAATACTTTTTGAAAATGGACTTATTTTATAGAAAACATTTTTGCCTAAACAAACAAAGTGTAAGTAAAAATGTTTGTGTGCATGTGGATGCCTTTCTGTAAAATACTATAAATGTATACAGTTTATTACTTATTAGGTAAAAATGTTATGTGGGTGGTATGCTTCCTATATATGTAATTCTATAAATGTATACATTTTATTACTTATTAAGTAAAAATGTTATGCCTTTGTGTTAGAACCACTTTCTCTCTCCCTTGTGTGTATGTGTGTGTGTGTTTGTTTAAAAAAAAAAAAAAGAATGGGTAATTATCCCACATTGCTTAAGAGAGTGTGTTGTGTATTGTATAACTTGACACATCCTCTCTTAAAAGTTATCATGATTTTTAAGTAAAGTTGTGGTGTGCCTTTATATTTGTGTTAAAACTCATTTCCCTCTCCCTTGTGTGTGTGGTTGTTTCTTTAAAAAAATAAATAAATAAATAAGAGAAGTAAAAATGTTACATATGTGTGGTGTGTGCTGCATATGCAAGATATAAATTTTTGTTTTTTATTTTTTGTTTTGTTTTGTTTTGTTTTGTTTTTTTTTTTTTTTTTTTTGTTCTTCTTTTGAGAGAGAGATATGCAAGATATAAGCTACTATATGTAAACAGAAAAGTTTGTATATATAGAAATTCTTCCAAGAGTCATTTAGGCTAGGGGTGTAATCGGTTCGGTTCGGTCAGTGGTGGAGGCAATTTTTGCACCGAATCGAGAATTTCAGTTTTAACATATTCAACACCGAGACTAATTTGTAAGGGATGAACACTGGACCAACCGATTGCAATCGGTTTCAGTTTAGCTCGGTCGGGTTTCAGTGTTTAGGATGTGAGAAAAAAAAAAGTAAGAAAAGAAGAAGAAGAAGATGGGTGGTTTGGGATAAAAATAGAAGACAAACTCATAGCAAAAATTCCAGAAGCTGATAGGGTCGTTTTGCCAGAACTACAAAGACCCAAATACACAAAAGAAAAAAAAAATCAATAAATGATTAAAAACTAAAACTTGGGAAATAGTTGTGGGGTTGTGATGGAAATTGTTTGACTTACCAGTATTGGTGAAAAGCGTGTTTTCTCATCTTCATGCCCTTTGGGTCCTAAAAATTAAAAAAAAAAAAAAAAAAAATCATTATCAGTTACCAGTTATAAGAACAAAGCAACTCTTCTTAATGTTTTTGGGATATTGAGACTTATAGGGCCTTGGACTTTGACCATGACAGCAAAATTGTGAGCGAATTCGACTTCCGGCAAAGCCATGTGTTGGGTTGGATTAGCTTTTTTTGAAACTTAGGATTTGGACTTTAGAGAGAAGAAAAGAAAAGAATGAGGGTGAGGGTGAGGGTGAGGGCGTGAGGCATTGAGGTGATTGAAGTGAAATGTAGAGAGTAGGTTTTATTTTTTATTTTTTTAAATTATTTATTTTTAAAATTTTTTAATTTGATGTATAAATGACGTAATTTTGTGTTATAAGGGGAGAAAAAATTAATTTTTTTTTTTTAGCAAGGTTTAGACCTGGGTCAAGTATAGTCACACGCGTGTCTTACCACTAAACTAGTGGTACTCACCTTGAAATATTTTGTACATATTTATATTTAATACATATTGGTTAGTTTTGGTTCGGTTCGAACTTTTATTTTCTGAACCCGAAACCAAACCGCACCAAAACCGAATCGAAATTTTGGACACAGTTCGGTTGGTTTTGGCTGGTTTTTTCGGTTTCTCGATTTTTTGCACACCCCTAATTTAGGCTTTTACCTTTTGCAAGTTATATTGGAGAAAAAGGGTGGTCATTCAAATGAGTTGCCACATCTAGTGTATATATCTAGAGAGAAGCGATCAAATTTTCCACATCATTACAAAGCTAGTGCCATGAATGTCTTGGTAAGAAATTCCTTGCCAAATGAGCATTTAACTTGCTATGATAGGAATCAATCCAATTTAGTACACTACAAACGAGATCAACATAGCTAGTCATTTTCTTATAATAATAAAATAAAATAAAATAAAACATAGCTATTCATTTAGTTAATAAAATATCTTATAAAAAAAAGTTAATAAAATATAACCTAATATAGGTACCATAAAAATTTCCCCTTAAAAAAATTTTATTATATTCTTTTGTAAATGATGGTATGTCAATTTGTATTGGTACTCCCTATTGTGAAAATCATTGACAACCTGTTTTTATATGAATGTAGCCAAGAGTGTCTGGGCTAATGACGAATGCACCTTATATGTTAAACATGGATTGTGACAAGTTTGCCAATAATCCACAAATTGTTCTCCATGCAATGTGTATAATGCTTGGTTTTGAACATGAAAGTGACTGTGCGTTTGTTCAGTGCCCCCAAATCTTCTATGATGTTCCAAAAGATGACCCATTTGGAAGCCAAATGCTTGCTTCATTAGAAGTGCATGAAGAAACAAATAAATAAATTGAAAATTTAATTATAGAAAAATTGCAAATGAAATAACTTAGTTTATGTTTTGCTATCAAGTATCAACCTCTTGGTTTGCATTAATAGATGCAGACAATCGGGCATGGAATGGGTGGGATCCAAGGACCTTGCTACGCAAGAATTGGTTGTTTTCATAGACGCAAAATTATCTATGGTTTATCCCTCAATAATGCAGATTCTAAAGGTACAAATCGTTTTTCAAATATATATGAGTAATGTTAATGTTATTAAATTTATTACAATTTGTGATGAAATAACATTTTTGTATATATTGATAGACAAAGTTTAGTTACAAACTTAGTTAGTTGCAGTCTAAACCAACAATAGGGACGCATTATCTTTCTATTGTTGACAACAACAAAATGTATTTTTAGCGACGAAAATTTTCGTCACTAAAAGTCCATTATTTCGTCACCTAGTACCTTTAGTAACAAAATTCATTTTGTCGCTATAGCCTTGTCACTAAAAGTATTAGCGAAGAAAACTTTTAACAAATTTCATTGCTAAAGATCCGAGTTGTTTTAAAATAAAAACACTTTTAGCAACGAAATTATTTCATCACTAAATGTTTTCCTCGTTAAAAATACTATTCAGCAACGAAACTATTTCATCACTACATGTATCTTAATTTATTAGATAATTTTTAGCGACGAAATATTTTTGTCGCTAAAACTATTTTTACGAATATTCAAGTACTTATAGCGACGAATATTTTCGTCGCTAAAACTATTGTCTGAAAAATTCAACTATATTTAGCGACAAAAATTTTCGACGCTAAAGTGTTTTTTATAAATTCAGTTACATTTAGCGATGAAAAATTTTGTCACTAAATGTAGCTAAATGTGATGTACAAATTCGTCACTAAAGCTACTTATCTGTTTTTTTTTTTTTTTTTTTTTTTTTTTTGTATGTAACCTGTCATTACATTATTAACTCCTTACACTTGAATAACACACTTACGTCAACTACACATTTATAAGAAAATGATCCATACATTCCAAATATAAAAAGAAAACAAGTATTCTATTCAACCCATCCATACAAATTGTTTCCAATACATACAATAATACAAAATGTTTTATAGCATAAAATAACATAAAATACTAAGGGGTAAAAGAAGAAGTCCTCAAATGTCTTCAAGTAGTCCCAAAAGAAAATGCCCTAAAAGCCACCAATAAGAAACCTACACAAATGTAAAAACAAACTACATTAAAATCGTAAAGTAAAACTATTAACTATGTTATAAGAAACATCTCTATTATTTGTGTGTGTGTGTGTGTGTGTGTGTGTGTGTGGGTGTGTGTGTGTGTTCATCCAAGACACAAACTTCAAACCCAATTTGGCTGTCAACCTCACATTGCATAATTCAATTACCACATATTTGCTAGAACTAAATCATTTACTCTATAATTCAATCATAGTAAACAACAAAAACCCAATTTGGGCATTAATGCATAGAACCATAGACTACAAAGACAAATCAAATATAGTCTCAATTATCAAATCTAACACAATTCAAGAATTTAAACTAAATTCCCACATAAACATCAATACAAAGCAAAACTCAAGCTTTATCACAATGACCCATCAAATCTAAGTGAATCAAAATGACACAAAAGCAACAAATTTCAAATTTAAAATAGAATTGCCACAAACAAACAAACAAACAAAAAGTGATCCAAAGGACCATAACACAACTAGAGCATTTTAATATGCTATTGCAAATGATTAAATCAAACCATTATTAAAATTAGCTAAGTAAAACACATGTTGTGGAAAATGCAAGAATTTACAAGCCAACCCACTCAACAAAGGTTTCAAGTAAATTCCATAAAATCCCAACATACTCATCATACTTTCAGATTCACTACATAAAAAGTCAGCCCTTTTGTAAAAATCGTTTGGTCCATGAAAGTCATCTAATTAACTTGAAATTAAATATGGATAAGCTCTTTTATGTTTAGTATGTACCATAAGAAATTCAGCAAAAAAGAATTTTTCTATAATTTATTAAAAATCATGTACTGCAGCTGACTCAAATTTCCCCTTGACAGATTTAGGTTCTCAAAAGAAAATTGCTATAGTTTTAAAACTAGCCCAAATGCTTTGAGACTTTATTCACATTAAAACTAAATGTTAAAGAATATAAAATAAAAAAAAAAAAAAATGGAATGAAACCCTTTATCTCATATAAACAAATACCACAACAACAAATCAAGAAACCAAAACTCATAAATCTTAGAGACAAATAATCAAGAAAAATTACCTTGGAATCATGTTGGGAGAAGGCAAAAGTTTTGTAGGGCAGGTTGATAGCCGAATTTCCCATTGCAAGAAACCAAAAGGCCAAGAGAAAGAAGAGACACTACAAGGCACATAAACTTTCATGGTTAACATTTCATTACCCATTTCTTATAAAACAAGATTATAGCACCCAAACCATCAAAGTATCACATACTCACCTCTAGAGCAAAATAATTTAAACAAAATTTCATATTTCACAAACTTTACATACATACATACATACATACATACATATATATATATATATATATATATATATATATATCACATAGTCCAACTTCAAATTAAGTAATCAACAACAAACAATTAAACCCAACTTCATAACTCATTGAGGTAATATATCAAAAACTTTATGTGCAAAAAGCAAAACCTCAAAGCACTTAAACTTTCATGGTTAACACTTCATTACCCATTTGTTTTAAAACAAATTCATAGCACCCAAACCATCAAATTATGATATACTCACCTCTCCACACCACCAAGACCTCCAAATGCTTCAAGTATTGAAAAAAAAAATGTAATTAACAAATATAACTCAATCAAAAACTAAGGCCCTAAAGCCTAACTTTACAATCCAAAGATGAATACCCCTACCCAAACGGGAACCAAGCAAGCATACAAGAAACTTATAGGGTTTAACACAACCAAAACCTTTTATTTCCCTACCACAAACAATGTGCATTTACCAACTTAATACAAAGCATGTCATTATCAAACCATGATAAAATTAGCCAAAGTAAAACACTTGTCAAAGAAAGTACATATGAACTTACAAGATAGACCACACAACAAAAGCTTGTAGTAAATTCCTTATAGTCTCAACATTCTAATCATACTTTCTGATTAAATTTGCAACAGGTTAGCTCATTTTTATAATATTTTTGGTCCACTTAGTTTTATCCAAAAAAACTTGAAATTAAATAGGGAGAAGCCCTTATATGTCTAGTATGTACCATAAAATATTCAATTCAAAATAATTTTTCTATAATTTATTAAAAATCATATAGTGCATCTGACTCAAATCTGTATAAAGTCACAAAAGAAAAATACTATAATTTTAACCCTATGCCAAAAGCTTTGAGACTTAATTAAACCTTAAAGCTACATGTGTTAGTACATATAAACAACTAGGATTACAACCCATAACCTCATATAACAATCATCACAACACAAGTCAAGAAATTCAATCTCATAACTCATATAGACAATTTATCAAACACTTGATAAGCAAAAGACACATGCTCATATTACTTGCACAAATTTATATTTAACACCACAATCACAACCACATATGTCAAAGACATTTCAAAATGAAAGGAAACCATTTTTCTAAAATTAACCCAATCTCCCATATAAATCAAAAACTCAAATGATTTCTCAAGAAACCCAACTCACATGGTTGTCAAGCAACAAAATCCATTTCATAACTTATATAGACAATTTGTCAAACACTTGGTAAGCAAAAGACACATGCTCATATTACCTGCACAAATTTCTAGTTAACACCACAATCACAACAACATATGCCAAAGACATTTCAAAATGCAAGGAAACCTTTTTTTCTAAAATTAATCCACTCTCCCATATAAATCAAAATCCCAAATGATTTCTCAAGAAACCCAATTCACATGGTTGCCAAATAACAAAATCCATTTCATAACTCATATAGGCAATTTGTCAAACACTTGGTAAGCAAAAGACACATGCTGATATTACTTGCACAAATTTATATTTAACATGACAATCACAACCACATATGCCAAAGACATTTCAAAATGTAAGGAAACCCTTTTTCTAAATTTAACCCAATCTTCCATATAAGTCAAAACCCAAATGATTTCTTAAGAAACCCAACTCACATAGTTGCCAAACAACAAAATCCATTTCACTCCATTAAATTAAAAACCTCCAATAAGATTTTAAATGTAGCGACAAACACAACAAACTACTTATAAAACAAAACCCACAACAAAATGAGTAATCCTAACAATATAGGATAAAAACCCAAAGATATTAGAAGGTGGGTCATGTAGATTTTGCCTTAAATTCATGTTAGGAGAAGTCAAACCATGAATAAGAGTTTGATGACTAAAAATCTAGTAGAAGCTAACCAAGAGACCAAGAGGGAGGAGAGACTTGGTAGAGAGAGAGATAAAGGGATGTGTGTATTTGTGTTTGTATTTGAGTTTGTGCTTGTGTTAGGGAGTGAGTGATAATGAGAGAGGGAGGGCTGAAAAATTTTTAAATGAGTGGGTGGGAGAAATGAAATTTTATGTGGGAAAGGAAAATTTTTTTGCTGAAATTTAACCCATTTAAGCTATACCCTTTAGTGACGAATATAATTTCGTCACTATAACATACTTTTAGCCGGATTTTGCTATGATTTTGGCAATAAAATTCAAATTTCTTCATTATAGCATACTTTTAGTGACGAATTATGATTTCGTTGCCAAAATTATGAAATGAAAAACCTATTTTGTGTGAATATTTTTAGTGACAATAGTTTTTCATCGCTAATGCTCCCTTTTAGTGAAGAAATGATTTTCGTCGCTAATACTATTCATAGCAACACCTACAGTGACAAAATCTTTCGTCACTAAAATTTTCAACTTTTAAATATTTCGTCGCTATAGATTAGTTAAGTTCCTGCCACAATTTTCCCCGTTGGCACTCATATTTTAAATCATCAATAGTGACGAAAATTACTTTTCGTTGCTGAATGTTATAATTTTTTTCATTATTTGCGACGAAATCCATATTTCGTTGCTAAATCTATATTTTTAGTGAGGAAAAATATTTCCTCACTAATTTTCGTTGCTAAATGCTATGAGCCTTGTAACTCAACTCACACCCAAATTTGAAATGGCAAGGGTTAAAATTTTCTTCCTCATTACTGTAACTATCAAATTATCAAAAGACAAAATGTGATGTAGTAGATCCCTTAGGATACATTCTTTTGGTGTGCTTAATGCTTCAACGGACTTGAAGAACATATTATTAACTAAATTCAATTTACCCTATTATAGGTCCTTCAGATTTTTTGGTATTATGAACAGGAAGTGAAATAGTTTTTGGTCAAAGTTTAGGATACTATACCATTTTCTTTTATATATATGTATGTGTGTGTATCTATATATATATATATATATATACGTGGTACACTAACCAAATACATGCCATGCATACGAAATTTAAGAGGCTAGAAGTAAATGCTAACCAAATTGTAACATACTTTGTAGACTTCAAACTATATCTTGTTGCAATTGCTGTTTAAATTAAAGGTAAACTCTATATTCGATATGTAAATGTGTCTTCATTATTTTCCCTATTGATAATGAATGAAGGATTTTATATACTAAGCTAAGAATATTATGAAATGATATATACACACAATATATTTGAATTTTTCTAGGAACATTGTCAGAAAAGGCATTAGAAGAACAATTTGGAAATTCCATAGAGTTCGTAAAATCAACCTCTCAAATTCTATATGGGTTGGATGGAAAGCCAAATCATCCTCACGATATTCCAAGTCCCATTGAGGTGGCATACCAAGTTGCTAATTATGGCTATGAACGTGATACAGCATGGGGTAATAAGGTCAGAGAAACTATATTTTCTTATTTTTCCTACCATGAGAGAGAGAGCTATAAAATTTTTATATGATCTAGAGTTTCTGATCTTAGTAAATTTAGTGAAAAATAGAGAGAAAAGAGAAAAAATCAATTGAGAGATTTAGGTCTTTCAGTAGACTGAGCTACATATAAATAATACACAATGAAAATCCTCTATCGCATGCAGAGTATTTCACCTTTAGTTGCACCAATTATAAAGTTTCAATTATTTGAAAAAATAGAGGAACATATGACCAACTGCAATTGATAAAGCATAAAACATAATAATTAAATTGGGGTAAATGAGTTTTATTTACAAACATGAGTTATTGTCCGTGACACTCTATCCATATAAATATTGTTTTGAAGTGATGCTCAAATTTTTTTTGAATGGTTAATGTTTGCCAATTTTAAATTTGTATATTGGTTTTTTTCCAACAATATTATAGGCGCACTCAATTTTCACAATTTGTTTACTTGTTCAACTGTGAGTGATTTATCAAAATTAGTAGGTCCATATAAATAAGAGTGGGAAAATAATGTTCATTACTCATAATTACACACATCAATATATTATAAAATTGGATACATATAGGATTGAATGTCTCCCTAGAGATTTTTTTTTTGGTCCTTTGGTTTTTTGCAAAATTATTGGGGTTTGTGCACCACACAAAACAAGAGTTGATTTAGGGAAATCTTTCCCAAGCTTGGTTGGTTGGAGATATGGATTAGCAATAGAAGATGTCCTCACAAGAATGAAGATTTATGCAAGGGGCTGGAAGTCTGTTTTCTGTATGCCAAACCCACCAAGCTTCCTAGGATGCTATTCCCTAGGTGCACTAGTTTCAATGATTCAAAGGAAGAGATGGGCCATAGGCCTCCTTGAGATCCTATTTAGCAAAGATTGTCCCATCTTTGCCACCATCACTGCGAAGCTCCAACTCGGGCAATACTTGGGTGTATATATTTATCCTCACATGGGAACTCATGCATTCCTGATATGTGCTATTCTGCACTACCCGCCTATTGCCTCCTCACCAACTCACACTTCTTGCCCAAGGTATATAAGAATTATTATATTGGAAAATATTTGGCTCAAAACATGTTTGGAAATATCTTACTTCAACTACATGATTTGATAATTAAAGAGACCATATATATGTAGTTTTAGTTACATGACCTTTTAATAGATCATGTATTATAATGAATTATACCATGAGTATATATAGTAGGTTAAATCCTAGACTAACCATACATTAACTATGGTTAGTACATTTGTAGTACAAGTAGGAAACTTGACTTGTACACAAGATCGAACTTAGGACTTTACTAATGGGCTAATATATATCTCTTACACAAATGAATCATATAACTTTTTTAAATAATATACATGAATGTTATTATAAATCGTCACGCAATGAATTGGAAAATATAGCTTCAAAAAAGTTTAGAGTTGAATTTTGTTCTATCATATATTTACATCATATTGTGGGCCAAAAGTCCCTCTTTTCTTTTTCTTTTTTTTTTCTTTTTTTTTTTGTTTTTGTTTTTGTAAGCCATTTTATTCATTTTAAAAAATAAATAAAATAAAATTATGCATGCAGGTACAAGAACCGGCTTCATATTTGTTTGTTGCTCTATTTGTCATTTGCAACTTGTATAATATATTTTTTTTTCTTCAATCGGGTCTATCAATTTGTGCATGGTGGAACCATTTGAGAATTAACAAAATAACTTCAGCATGTGCACAGTTATTTGGAGTTTTAAGTGCGATACTCAAGCTCTTGGAATTATTTGAGACTGTCTTTGAAGTCACAAAGAAAGACCAATTCGCATCAAGTGATAGTGACAATGTTGACGCTAGCAATTTCACCTTCGATGAGTCCCCAATTTTCATGCTAGGCTCAACTCCTTTGATGGTGCAATTGAGTGCATTGGATATGGGCTTGCTAGGGTTGCAACCACCAGCTTAAGGTGTGGATGGATCAGGCCTTGGGGAGGTCATGTGTAGTGTGTTTGTGGTGTTATGCTTTTGGCCATTTGTGAAAGGCCTCTTTAGGAAAGGAAAATATGGGATTCCTTCATCCATCATGTGCACAGTTATTTGCTTTTTGTACTATTTTCAAGAAGGGCATCAATGGGTTGAAGATTTTGTTGAGTCCAAACACAGCAAAAATTACTGCATCCTCACAACTTTTCCTAAATTTTTGTGAACTTTTGATTGTGTTCTTAACTTTATTGGTTTTTTTTTTTTTTCACATGGATAATAAATGCTAATTTAAATTTATTTCCTAAAAATTTTGATTTTGATTTATCAATAAAGAGTATGCAGTAGAATTGTAATGGGAATAGTTTATTGTCCAAAAAAAAAAGGGAATAGTTTAATCCAAGCTATTTTCGAAATCAAATACCACAACAATAAAACCATGAAAATAAAAAATGAAAAAACTATCATTATAACTAATTTTGATTTATAAAAAAAGAACAAAGTTTTCTTCCAAACCCGTTTAAAGGAATCTTCTTCAACTCATTATGTAATGATTTATAGAACAATTCACGTGTAGTGTTTAACAAGCCACGTGAACATATATAAATTAAAGAATACAATAAAGTATAAAATTAACTGATCAAAACATTCAAAAAGCATACAACAATTAGGAAATTAAAGAGATTAAAATAAAACAGAAATTAAAGAGATTAAAATAAAACAGGAGGAGACTAACATTGTCATTCTGGAATTGAATCCCTACCTCTCTTCTTAACTATTATGATCTTAGAGTCTATGGTGGGCATTTTTTGAATCTTGGACTGGACTATTCCTACCGTGCTATGGCCCAATAATTCTAGGGTAGGAGAGTCAAGATTGGCTCAATTGAAACTCACCTTAATCCAGCTTGTGTGCAAGCTTGGACCCTTGGTAGGGATCTTTGTCACATGTCCACGACAGGAAATACTATCACAAAAAACGTTATGGCAAGAAAAACATAACACAGTAGGATAGCAAAAATATTCTAACTAAAGTACTTGCTACTAACCAAAGATAATGTTTAAACAATTTTGCAAAAGGAGAATACGATAATGTGAGTCTGACGAAAATGAATTAGTAACAAGAAAAATAGAGTTAGCGCTTGAACAATCATAATAAAAGAAGAAAAGGGGTTAGCCTGTTGAACTTGGCTCCTTGGCAAATTTAAGTACAAGAAGGGAACCAATCTCCAATGTGGGTAATCTCATTAGGGGATCCTGCCATAGAAATTACCTACTTTGGAAAATGGACCTAAGTGGCTTAATCTTGGATTCTTAACTTGCTAGAGAGTAGGCTTTTGAGAGGGAGAGAAGTAAGTAGCCTATTGGTGCATGCTTTCCATTCCTCACACTCCTATTTTCTTCCTCTCGGTTTTCTTCTCTCTCTTTTATATATATATATATATATATCTTCTCTGTTGTTTTCTATGTTTTCTACTTCTCTGTTTTTCGGTGTTTTTTACTTCTCTGTTTTTATGTGTTTTCTACTATCCCTCTCCCATTGTTGTTTACTGTGCACAACTAAGGTCTTTTTATATTGTCTACCGTGATAAAATTTACAATTTTACCCTTCAACTACTTTTGGCTTGTTGTGGATGTCCTTCCCAGACTACTCACTGGTCTACTGGCTGCCCAACCACCACCACTACCCTGTGTTGGCTGCACCACACTTCATTCCTAAACAAAAGTAGTTTTGTTTTGTTTTCTTCCTTCCTGTGGCACTCCCATCTGAATAAGGGCTGGGTTTCTCTCTTGCTAACTCCTATAGCATGCACCTAGTGATTCCAACTCATCTTTGCCTCTTTTGGGTGGTATGTCATCCCAACAGAATATTTTCCCCAAAAGAGCTTGAACGAGAACCCCAGAATAGGCTTCCTGCTTCTCCACACCACTAGACCATACCCTCTTTTACCTTTGACCCATGGCTCACCCCCTTTATATTGGCAGGGTACAAGTAGGTGGTGCATGAGCCTTGTGCATGCTACACTCCTATATAAGTTTATTGCTTGCCTAGTGTTCACGCGTTTGCCATTGCTTGCGGGTTTGTCTAGTCCTGCTACGTGCTCTGCTGCTTGTTTAACTCTTTGTGGCGAGGATAAGTCATTGGGCCTTCATTCTCTACATCTCATTTCTTCTTTGGCCTGGGTATTGCTTGGATATGGGCCTTTTCTTCTTTAATTTATCCCCTGTATCCTTTTACTTTATGTTTATGGGCTAACTGGAGCTTCCGCCACGCCATTGCATTGTTTCTACCACGATATCATTTAGCTTGTGTTTGCTGGGTTTCCTTTGGGCCTACCATGCCAGTTTCATGTATTATTCTTCCCCTTACTTTATGTTGCCCAATATTCTTGCTAGGTTAATTCTTATGTCGTTTTAGGCTTCCTCGGCCCATTTTATTCCTTTTCGCATCCTCATCCCGTTTCATTCCAGGGGGCATCCTTGACCCATTTCATTCTTTCCTACTTCTCACATTCTTATGGGCTTTTGCTAAATCTTTTGGGTTTCCCTAGCCCAATTATCATATCCTTTACTTTTGGGTTTATTGGCCTTTGAACCAATCCCATTTACTAATCCCTTTCTTTAGGCTGCTCCGGCTTGTCTTTTCTTGTTTTTTACTTCTTATGATTCCCATGGGCTTACTACTTCATTCTTTGGGGTTCCCTTGGGCCCATCTTCTTTCTTTGGGGCCCTTTTACTATTTTGTAGGCTTATATACCATTATTCCTACCTTTTGGGCTTAATGGTTTTTCTTACTTTGCTAATATTTCTTCATTCGCCCCTTTTTATATTGTTGGGCTTCTTTTGTTAGTAGGCCTTTTTGCCAAAATGGGCATCAACATTCAACCCCCTGAGCATATGAATTGCTCCTGCAATTCATATGCAAATAAAAAGTCTCTTCCGTTTCTCTTTTTTTTTTTTTTTTTTTTTTTTTTTTTCTTTTTTTTTTTGCGCAAGCTTTCTTCAAACAGTAGGCCCACCTTATTTTCTTTCTTGCCATGAATAGTGTTTCTCTTCAAATTTCCCAGTTTAGTAATTATTCTGAAACACAGCTTTTGCTTTATTAATACGGTGCTTCTTTTAACGGCTAACCCATTGCATCATTTCACGTCATCTTTATTGTCATTTGTACTTAAACTCATTCTCTTCCCATCATTTGCCTAGAACATCTTTTCACTTAATTTTCCTTCACCATGTCTTCTTTCTCAAAAGATCCTCACCAATCTATTCCGATCAAATAACCCATCATGACACCGGCGAAAGGCGAGGGTTCTTCCCACCATAAGGGAAAAGAGATTGCCACCGCCGATCCTCCAACCAAGGCCACATGGAAAGAGGCTCCCCTTTCTAAATCAGAATGCTTCAAGAAGGAGGAAGGGAGTCACAACCCCAACAGGGAGTGCCCTCCCCTTATTGATCCATGGTACAACACTTATACCCATTTCCCGGTGGTACCCGGTCACTACTTGCCTCCACAGCCGGGCCGCGTGTGGCTCTCCATTTGCCATCATAACATGGAGTTGTCTTGGGCCCCTTTGGCTTCCTCGATCCCCAATCTTGATATATGCCAAGGAACTTCACTCCCTGTGCCTATTCTATTCGAATTTGGCTCGGAAACCTCTTTGGGTTGGAAGGAGGGGGTAGAGGAAGAGTTGTCTGATACGGGTGTGAGAGACTGCCAAAGGTACCTCTAAAAAAAGAGAGATTTTTGTGTACTTTTTAGGGTACCTCTCTTTTTGGGTAAGTAGTATGGAGTTGCAACTTATTTTTTTATACAAAAAATAAGAAAAACTAAATATAAAAAGACATGACTGAATTGTTTCCTTTCATTGATTGAATAAAAAAAATACATATTTGAAAAATTGAAAATTACATGGATTTGGGTCCTAGTTACAAACTACCAAATAATTACATGGCTTTTTATCCTAGTTATAAGCTACCCAAAGTAAAAGCAAAGATAAAGCTTAGGTCTACCTATCCAAAGAAACTAAATTCGGAGGCTAGGTTATGGAATGGGATGGTGTTAGGCACCCATTCCGCCCAAACAGAGTCTGGCCTTCTAGACTCTTGTGACCTATGTACCCCTTTTATGCATGAGATGAATAATATGTTGTACATATGAAACAAACTAAATCACACAAATTCATTTATGAATGCATCCTCTTCTTTGTTTAAAAAATATTGTTGTGAGTAAAAAAAATTGATTTTGGTTTAGAAAAAAAAAAAAAAAAAAATCAGATCAGTTTTTATTGTGTAAAAAAATGTTTTTAGAGAAAAAAATTAAAATATGTTTTTATTTAATTAAAACAAAGTCTTTTAATTTGAAAAAAAATATATCAAATATGTTTTTGAGAACTTAAAAAAAAATGGTTTTTTGATTTTTAAAATATCAGGTTTGTTTTGTGATAATAAAAAATTAGATTTATGTATTAAAAAATCAGATTTTTTTTATATGTGTAAAGAAAATATGAAAAATATTTTTTTATGAAGAGGATTTCATTCAAGAAACAAATTTATGCTACATGGATAAAGCAAACACAACAAACATAAACATTCATGATCTTTTTCTTTACTTCAAAATTTGCTATGTTAAAAAAAAATCAGATCTATATCTAAGGAAGATACAAATTAGTTTTTATTTAAGAAAAATTCAGATCTGCATCTTCATTAGATGCAGATCTATTCTTATTTGAAGAAAAATTCAGATCTACATATAATGAAGATGTAGATCCATTTTTATTTTGAGAAAAAGAATTGATTACATGCAAATTTTTAAAACTAAGAAAGAGATCATAACAATAATAAAAGAATCAAGAACATGCCTTAACAAAATAAAACAATAATTCATGATATGAATATTTGAAACAACTAAACTAAAAATAAAAAATAAAAAATAAAAATAAACATGCATCATCACAACAAGATAAGCATAAGAAAAAGGGTTAAGAAACAACCTCTTGCATGGAGCGCTCTTCTTCTTGAGAGGATATTTTTGGGTTCAAAGAAATTTATGCAATTATCTTTAAAATCTAAAAACCCTAGCTTCAAAGAATATCAAAGAGGGAGATCAGAAATATGAGAGTGTGAAAATGTGTCTCTCCTAGAGCGTAAAAGATTGTCAAAAGGGGTCTTGAATATTGGGAGGCATCCCCTATTTATAGAGGTGTTAATTGCTTAGAAAATAAGCTAGGTTTGCTTAAAAATTAAGTCCAATCAGCTTTAAAAATAAGCAAAAAACGTATGGGAAAAATCCTAAAAAAAGGAGATTTGGATAAAAGTAAGCTGATTTTTCAAATTAGAACCAGTTTCAGTATTTTGATCATATCTCTTTACTCAAAATTCGGATTAAGCTAAAATTTTGACAGCTGAAGGGAAATTTGATTCTCTACAATACCAAGAATAGCCAAAAGTGCCTTAGAATGTGAATCTGAAATCTACTACTTGATTAGCACGTTTTTGAAGTGTTTTCCAACTCTAAAACTGTATTTGGATGAATTCTAGAGTTGTTTTCATGATAAACCTCATTTCAAAGTGATAATTATGACTTTTAAAGTAATTATTTTGAATAAAATTATCCCAAAAGTCTAATTATCCACAGTCTTTAAATATTATCAGCTTATTTGTTTTAACACCATCCAACAAATCTCACTTTAAGAAAAATACTCTACCAATCACATAAATTCATTTAATTCATTTTAATCATTAACCAATTGTAGACACTCAATTTTGCACCCATGATTTAATCAAGGAGAATGACTTGAATTACCATCCACGAACCTTAAAAAGCATGATTGCATTACATGCATCAATGTGTTCTTGCATTACTTGCATCAATTTCTTCTTGCATTACATACATTTATTCATTCATTACATACCATAAAAATGATCTTGAGGTTCTAACGGTCACAACGATGTTTCCAGTTTTCAAATCAGACCATCGGATCGAAAGGTATTGCATGATCAAGTTTACACGGTCAACATGCATTGTGTCTAGGTAGGGTCGACCACACATGATTAATTTAAATTAATTCTGATTGGTGAGACAATTAAAATTAATTAAATAATTTTTTGATTGGTTGATAATTAGTGTTTAAAATAAGGATGCATGCATAGGATAAAAGGGATGATTGGATAACAATAAAATTGTGGATAATCTGAACTTTATCAAGATTTATTTTAAGATATTTATCCACAAAATAATTGTTCTTAAAAAGCCTGAATTATCCAGAAAAGAGTTAATAAAAAATTCATAAATGGAGGATGAAACTGCATCTAGGTGCAAGAACCAGACAAAAAACCCTAGAAGAAGAGTCTAAACAGCACTCGAACATGAAAGAGTGTTCTATGTCCAAGAGCCAATTTGGTACTTTTGGAGTGCCAAACGGCACTCCAAAAGAGCTGAATTTTCCCCTTTTGGGCTTTGGCTCAATGACCTTCGGGTGACGATAAAGCACACCCTTTTGGGTTTTGGCCCAACAATAATGCGTCCGGATTCACATCCTAATCATCTGTGCATATTTTTTAGAGTCTTTTGGCCTCTATAAATAGAGACTAAATCTCATAATTCAATACCTTTTTTCTACGCTCTAAGAGGCACACATTTTTAGGCTCTCAAATTGCTGATACTTGTTGATCATCTTTGAGATTTGTTGCTTAAATTAGGATTTTTAGGTTTTAAAGATAACTAGGCTTTAAAGATAACTGAATAAGTTTCTTTGACCCCTAAAACATTCTCTCAAGAACAAAGAGTGCTCATGCAAGAGGTTGTTTCCTTCACCCTATCTTTTCTTTATGCTTCTTTTTATGTTGATGAATGTTTTTATCCATAACATGAATTATTAATCATTGTTTTGTTTAAAGCATGATTGTTTTTATGCAATTGTTATAATCTCTTTCTTGAATATCAATAATCTGCATGTGAACAACTCTTTTTCTTAAAAATAAAAAAGATTTGCGTCTTCCTTAGATGTAGATCTGAATTTTTTCTTCACAATAAAACAGATCTACATCTTCCTTAGACGTAAATTTGAATTTTTCTCCAACATAAAACGAATCTGCATCTTCTTTAGATGTAGATCTTGGTTTTCCTTATTCAAAACTGGTTTGAGCCTTCATTAGATGCAAATCCGAACATTTTTTTTAATCAAAAAAACTAATTTGTATCTTCCTTAGATACAGATTTGATTTTTTAATGCATGCAGATTTTTTAAATAAAGAAAAAGATAAAACATGATTGTGTTTGTGTTTGTGTTTGTTTTATTTAATTCATGTTGCATGAATTTAAATTACGAGTGAAACTCTCTTCTTAAAAAATATTTTTTTTTATTCTTTTAAAACATATAAAAAAACATATATGATTTTTCTATTGTCAAAAGCCTTTTTATTATTATTATCATAAAACAGATTTGATCTTTTACAAACCAAAAAAAAAAAAAAAACTCTTAGTTCTTAAAAAACATATTCGATATTTTTCAAACCAAAAGACTTTATTTTATGTAATAAAAGTAGATTTGAATTTTTATCCCCAAAAACCACTTTTTCTAAATACTACAAAACAAATCTAGCATTTTGGCGAACCAAAATCAAATTTCTTTTCATCACCAAAACAGATCTGAATTTTCTAAAAATAGAAGAAGAGACTTCATTCATAAATAAATTTGTGTGATTTGATTAGTGTCACATATTAAACATATCATTCATAACATGCATAAAAAGGTACATTT